>ML790473.1:131160-219192 GCA_009831015.1 Picea engelmannii | reverse complement strand
GAAATCCCTTCGATACAATCATTACAATGCATATCTGAATCCTATCCTAAGTCGGATCTTCTTTCTAAATCAGCATAGGATGTCCTAGTCTCACGCAACCGAATGCTATTACAGGAACTGAACGAGGTATTGCTGTTACGGCTAGTGTAACAGCTTCTTCTCATCGTTGCTGATGTTGTTTCAGCATCGCAATTCACGGGCTGTTTCAGCCACGTGAATTGCACTCTGACTGCGTTGACCGCTGACTGTGGCGGCTTCCTTGTGTTTCAGTATCGTCGGTTCTGGCAGTTTCTTCTGTGTTTCAGCATCTGCAACTCTGGACTGTGTACTAGCTCCGTGTTTCAGCATCTTGCGACCTCGGACTGTGTAGCAGCTCTGTGTTTCAGCATCAATTCTGTGTTTCAGTAACGGCGGCCTTGGACAGTTTTGTGTTTCAGCGATAGGCCTTGAATGCAAATCTGCAGTTTTGGACACTTATGCATTTCTAACCAATAGTTAAGTATGAAAGTGATGTAAAATATCATGCAAAACAGATTAAACATATAGTAATGAGAAGGGACGTTGTATACCTTTGAGATGATTAGATAAAGTGATAGTATGAGTCTAAATGTAGGTGATCAAGAGTATAATGGTGGCAAAAAGTATAGGCAAAAAGATACATTGTGTGGTCCTAACAGACATGAGATTTTATAGAGCATGTACGGATTCCACATTCCATACTTAGCCACTTTTTGGATCGCGGGTTTTCGGGCTGGCAGGCTCAAAATTGGGTCTCTATTATTTCGTGCCCTACAAATAGCACCCAGAATTCTGCGATATACAAATTGACAAGCGGACTTGCGGACTATCAGGCTCAACATTGCACTTCTATTGTTATGTGTCCTCCAAACAACACTCGGAGTTCCGCGATATACAAATTGACAAACAGACTCCAGGGCTGGCGGGCTCAAGATTGCGATTGTTTACGATGGTGATCTCTATCAACTATCTAACATTATCTAAAAACATTATTTTCAATACTAAAGTATTAATACTAAATATTGATACTGTACAATTTAATTACATAAAATTGTTAAAGGATGTTAAATATCTTATTTAAAAGAAAAACCCACGTATTCGGAAACTCACGATCCAAAAAAAATTGTACAATATGAAACGGGGAAGCAGTCGGTCGGGCTGGTGATATAAATGTAAGTGGAAATTTGAACACGTGTATCCGCCAACTTTTGCACCTAAAAATTTTCCGAGAAACGAGTAACACATACTAAATATGTACTTTTATATAGTATGGACATGCGATTTTATAGAGCATGTACGGATCCCTCATTCCATACTTGGCCACTTTTTGGATCGCAGGTTCTTGGGTTGGCGGGCTCAAAATTGGGCCTCTATTGTTTCGTGCCCTACAAATAGCACCTAGAGTTCTGCGATATACAAATTGACAAGCGGACTTGCGGGTTGGCTGGCTCAAAATTGCACTTCTATTGTTTTGTGTCCTCCAAACAGCAGTCGAAGTTCCGCGATATACAAATTGACAGACGGACTCCACGACTGGCAGGCTCAATATTGTGATTGTTTATAGATGGTCATTCCTATCAACTATATAACCTTATCTAAAAACATTAGTTTCAAATACTAAATTATTAATATTAAATATTGATATTGTACAATTTAATTACATAAATTTATTAAAAGATGTTAAATCTCTTATTTTAAAAAATGATATTAATTCTATCATCGCAAGCATAACAATGACCAATTTGAATTTTAAGGGCCTCGTGTTGATATAATATCACAATTGGAATTCGCACAGTTTATATTTGTTTATTACAATATGAAACGGTGAAGCAGTCGGTCGGGCTGGTGATATAAAAGTAAGTGAAATCTGAAGACGTGAATCCGTCAACTTCCGCACCTAGAAATTTTTCGAAAAATGAGTAATACATACTAAATATGTACTCTTATAAAGTATGGACATGAAATTTTATAGAGCATGTATGGATCCTGCATTCCATACTTAGCCACTTTTTGGATCGCGGGTTCTCGGGCTGGCGGGCTCAAAATTGGGCCTATATTTCTCTGTATCCTACAAATAGCACCCAGAGTTTCGCAATATACAAATTGGAAAGCGGACTTGCAGGTTGGCTGGCTCAACATTTCACTTCTATTGTTCTGTGTCCTCCAAATAGCACTTGGAGTTTCGCGATATACAAATTGACAGACAGACTCCAGGGTTGGAGGGCTCAAGATTGTGATTGTTTATGGATGGTGATCCATATAAACTATCTAACATTATTTTCAATAATAAATTATTAATATTAAATATTGATACTGTACAATTTAATTGCATAAAATTATTAAAGGATGTTAAATATCTTATTTAAAAGAAAAACCCGCCTATTCAGAAACTCGCGATCCAAAAAAAATTGTACAATATGAAACATGGAAGTGGTCGGTCGGGCTAGTGATATAAAAGTAAGTGGAAATCTGAACACGTGTATCTGCCAACTTCCACACTTAGAAATTTTCCAAGAAACGAGTAATACATACTAAATATGTAATTTTATAAAGTATGGACATGAGATTTTATAGAGCATGTACGGATCCCTCATTCCATACTTAGCCACTTTTTGGATCGTGGGTTCTCAGGATGGCAGGCTCAAAATTGGGCCTCTATTGTTCTGTTCCCTACAAATAGCACCGAGAGTTCTGCGATATACAAATTGACAGGCGGACTTGTGGGCTGGCTGGTTCAACATTGCACTTCTATTGTCCCATGTCCTCCAAACAACACTTAGAGTTTCGTGATATACAAATTGACAAACGAACTCTAGGACTGGTGGGCTCAAGATTGCGATTGTTTACAGATGGCCATCCCTATCAACTATCTAACATTATCTAAAAACATTATTTTCAAATACTAAATTATTAATATTAAATGTTGATATTGTACAATTTAATTACATAAAATTATCAATAGATGTTAAATCGCTTATTTTAAAAAAATGAAGGAAACAAAAAAAAGTTTTTTTAAATTCTATCACCGCAAGCATAACAACAACCCATTTGAATTTTAAGGGCCTCTTGTTGATATGATAGCACAATTGGACTTCGCACAGTATATAGTCGTTTATTTCAAATTATTACAGGAGATTAATTTTACAAAGTTCATCGATCAAGGAAAAGTGTTAAAACAAGCCACATACTACATTTGTGTCACAACGCCATACAAATTGACAGGCGGATTTGCGGGCTAGCTGGCTAAAAAATTGCAATTCTATTGTTCTGTGTCCTCCAAACAACACTCAAAGTTCTGCGATATACAAATTGACAGACGAATCATACAGCAAAGAACCAACTAAACTCCAAACAGGTCGCAAGCAAGTTCCCACAAGGTTCCATAGAGCAGAACACATCGACCTTTGCATCAAACAATTTGATATACAAAGAAAAGACGTCGTGGCATTGGTTCTCTTACATTTGGTATATGTTCCCACGAGAAAAATAACCGGGGCCATGGGATATATGGGGTTTGTTGTCATGCTTCCCATTTTCGAACCGAACAATCTTATGGGCATGCAATCTCAAGTACTCGATTCCGACGAACATTCATCTGGGTGTTGAAGAAATATTACAGAGACACATGAGATATTTTCGATTCTTGCCAAGGCTCGATATGTTTTTTTTTCCTTCTTCAGCAGATATTCAATATTGCATTGTCCTCATTTAAGGTAAATTTGTTGTGTATCTGAAAGTCACGCAACATGTAGACACTGCTTGCCTTTTTCTCTAGGTATGCTTCATACGACAATTATGCCAACCTAGGAAGCACATCTTGTAATAGAGGTTGCCTAATTGTACAATTCACGGTTGTGTTGCCCACAGTTTGGATGGAAGCATTGAGGCAATGTCCATATCTATATGGACATTTTTCACTGCATCATATAAAATCAATCGTATCATCACTTATCAAAGAGGAAGCAGAAGCATGAGAGTTTCATTTCACACATACAGGCTCAAAGGGGGTCGAGTACGCATTCGCTGCAACCAAAACACCTTCAACCTGGAAACGCGAGCATAGGAATTAATACATTGAACAATATATTACACAACTACACCCCCTCCCCCCCTTAAAAAATAAAAAATAAAATAAAACAAGCCGCAAAAATTTGGTGAATGCTATTTGTATGAGAAAAGTGAGGATGATTATGTGGATGTATACCCACAACAATTGTAGAGCTAGCTAGTTTCTTTAGATCCTGTACTATGTCTGCTCGCAACTCTGTTACAAACGTTACTTGGGTTGTAAGAAAGATCATTTCTCTAACATCCATTTTCTTTGTTATATTTTTGAAGAGCATAAGTGGAAACTGCCCTTTATGAAATTGTTGTTCCATTGACGAAAAAAAATTTGAATAGGTATTGAACAATTGCAGTTGCAACATGGAACAGTGCAATATTTGTGTAACTTACTCAAGATACATGCACATGTGAAAGTAAAGGACAAAAATGGATATGGAAAGCGGTACCATTTCCTTGTCGTTGTCTGACTCTCCATCCTTTATATGGAGAATGTGTTGCAAGACAAATTTTCTCGCCAGTGTGACATCTGTGCCAATGGTTCTGATTGGGAAAATATCACTACTCTGTGCAAGCTGGTTGATAGTCGCGTCCGAGACGAAACGATATTCTGAAAAAACAGTGGGAATTTTTTCCACGATACTTGTTTCGTTGAGCGAAATAATCCGATCACAATCACCATGGTCATATACTGTTTTGGGCAATATATTAAATTTTGTAATGGATATCCCATTACCCAACAATATATTTTCTGCATGTTTCTGGACAAGTTGTGTAGGAATAGTCAGTGTGACTTTCATCATGGCCTCCTTGTATTTCATGTCATCATGCATAATGGATCTAGTTTTGTTTTCCTTGTCCAAGTAGGTTCTATAGACGACCATTATGTCCCCAACAAACACTTGTCCATTTCGGCGGTTGTTCAAGCCCTCTATTGATAGTACTTTGGGTGTTACAACTCTAGACCTAGTGACAATTTTTTAACAGGAAAACTAAAGTGAATAGTAGCATGCATTTATTTTTTTTGCATTCTTCTTTCACTGGCATAAATCTACAAGTAGATGCATAGCTTTGATTAACTATGTAGCCAAAGTTTTGTAACCACACCTCTTAGTCTGCGGAACCTGTGCTATGTTCAGCGTCTCACTTGTACTTGTTGATACTTCTTGTGAACTGCAAACCATGTATTGCAGATGACATCATCATATTCACCATGCCATAGATGAATAAATAGTCGAGGATATTTGTTTGTTAAACATACTAGAAGAAGAGTGTATGCATCTTTACCTTTGGCCTTGTCAATCTGCTGATGTCTGGGATGATTGACTACTCATGGCCATGTCTCTAGTCCAACTTTTTCTGATGCAAGCTTGTTTAGATGAACATCAGAAGGACTAAACAAGCATATGCATTGTATATTGTCCATAATAGTTCTTAATGTCACATGTAGGGTGGAAGGAGGTGGAATATGAAATAGGGTGTCAAGGAATATACTCAGGAAACATGAGGACCCGAACGTCAAATTGTATGCCTCTAGTTTTTTTACTAGAAAAATGTGTAATAGTAAACAGGGTGTGAGGGAGGGGCACCACAGCCAATATGTATATCGTTGACCCTCGGAAGCCAGGGGAGAAATCTTGAACCTTCCAACTCGACACCCACAATCGACAAAGTGGGTAAGTATGGAATAAGGTAGAAGCGTGACCATAAATGTGAAACCGTTAGTCTGCCAATCGGCGCACCAAGGAAGTTTTGGAAAGACCACTAAGCAGGGAAATTAGAAAACAAAAGGGATAATAAAAAATGGAAAAAGTAGAAATGGGGAGGGCAGAAAGGCCCATTGCTGCCAAGTCATCATTTTCTAGTCTAATATTATATGCCCCCACTCGGTTTGTATATTTAATTTACCAGCACAGTTGGTATACATTTTCAAAGATTGTACCACAGAACCCTCTGTTGTTGCACAGAACAATTCATCTTCCTATCCAACTAACTTGTTTATTCAAAGGTAGCAACGTCGAATATATAATGGACATGAAGGCAAGTTAGTATGAAGACAGACATGTAAAAGAAAGAGAAACAATTCTATTTATTCCAATGTAACAAAAAACAGAATATGATTCACATGAGAATACGTAGAAATATACGTAGTATATACATACAGGTAAACCCAAAAAATTATATTTGAAGGAAGAAAAGAACCAAAAAAAAAAGGTGCAAAGAAGTAGAACAAGCACAAAAAATATACAAACAGCAAATGAAAAAATGAACATTGTGTTGAGCACTCAACACACCCTAAAAGTATCTGTTCATTTTTAACTTTTGGGTACCACTTGATCCTTTACACTGTTTGTTTTACCTTCAGTATGAAACTGATGCTTGTGCTTATTTCTTATGTTTCATGTTTGAATTTTCTAAAGTGTGCCTGAACATATGACAAAGAATCATCTTAATCGTTAAACGACCCTTAACAAGATACTTAAGGAATCGACACACTAAAGCTTTCCTCGACGCATTTAGGAGTTTGGCATCGGTAAACGTTAAAGGTGATGAAAATCGTTTGAGAAGTTTCAAATAGCCGGACGCCGATCTTCATCAGCGTCGGCAGATGAAAGTCTTTCTTTTACGATTGAACTTTGGCAGAGGTATTGCCGAAGACTGATCCATTCGGCTTCGGCAAGAAAACAAAAAGGTAAGCGTTGCACAAGAGGAGAGAGGTAACACCGATGACCGACACACGACACGGTTTTGGCGTCAGAGAGTTACAAAATAAAATACACATTAATTTTACATTTTAAAGTGTTGGTCCCCAACCTCCATGCCGAAGAGATATGACGTGATGAGACGTTTTACCCATGGATCCATTAGGTACGACGCATTTTAAGTGTGAATAATATTTTGTATCACACATTAGTTGTTAATCCATGCACAAATCAAAGGAATCTATTTTAACTTGCCGATACAATGCATCTGCCTCCGCGCCTCCACCGTCAACCAGTTAGGATTTAATTGCGGAGAATCGACGATAGTTTTATTTTGAATTACATCTATTAGTCATATTAATTGGTTGATACGACGGATAGAGTCTCTCTAGTTATATGATTTTGAATTCATTATGCATGATCTTATTCTGTGTGGCAAAGTTTTCAGAACAAACAGAGGAGCAGAGCCAGCAATCCAGATAAGTCGTCCAAAGTTCAGTGAGTATTAGACAACCATCTTAGCAAGCATTACAGGTATGTACCCGCTTATGATGTTTCACGCTTCATTTTTATGTTCACAACCCAATGTTGCTCTGTGCACATGTTTAAGGGATGTTTTAATTGCAGAAACAATGCCTCAAACCCTCCACCAGAAAATCCCCAAGAGCGCCAAAACCGCAAGAACCAGAAGCGGGAGAGGGTTCCTCCTAGCAGTTGCGAGACAGTTATAATTTGCCCCAAAACTAGTGCCTGTCATCAAGACAGCTTCCAAGAAGGCCTTCATCCAACCTCCGGCCTTTGGAGACATAGAGGCAAACATTGGAGCCAAAACAACATTTCCTCGCTGGGAAGAATTATTTAAGAAAATCAAGAAAGGATCCCCGCAAAAGGAAATCGGCAACTCAGTGGTCGACGAGCAAGTAAGTAATGAGTCTATACCCAACATCTCCATTCTACCTAATACTCAAATCCCCTACAGGCGACAAGGGGGAGTCGGACCTGCAAGATACATCGAGTAAGTTCGAGAGTCCAATCTTGAACAAATATACACCACCGGTAGTTTGGGAAACAAACTAACATAGGGTGATCAACAGATACCAGAGTTAGTAGACGAGGTAGTAGATATCTAAGGGATCTCCTACGATCAGAAGAGAGAGGCCATTGTTCAAAGGATTGTGAAGAAAATAAGGATCTCGTTGGATCACTCCATCCTAGTTACTACAGAGGAAAAATTGATCAAAATAGCAAATGCCCGGACGTCTGAACTGATCGGCGTAGGAAAAGCCCTTTTAGATGCCACCTTGGACAGAGCTCGGAGAGACAAAAAGGAACTAGTTGTCGCCCTAAAGGAGCTCAAACACTTGTGCCATCGTTTCGAATACTACAAAGGTGCCATGCAGACCACTGTGTATCTGAAAGGTGAGTTCGTAGGATTTTACAACAAGTTTAAGAAGGAGAGACACTTGTTAACTGAAAACATAGCTCAGTTCCAGGAGGACACTCTCATGGGACTCACAACTTGCAAGGAGATGGAGCGATGGTATGAAAGGGTGCATCAAGCACTAGAAAGACTCAAGTACATTGAGGCAGTCTAGCAAGGTCAAGATAAGGAAAAACATGGCATTGAGGTGATAGGAAAAAGTAGTCTTAATCGCATGAAGCGATCAGCCGAGTACTGGGATAAGATGTCTTGGGACCCACATCGAGAGATCCAAGAATAATGGACCAGGTGTAATAATCACTGGGATAAAATTAACAAAATAATGAGGGATGCCGGTCTCCTCGAGTTCGACACTCTCGATAATTTCATTGATCTGAGCGAAGTGGTCAAGCGACATGCCGAAAAAGATGCGCTATGGACTGAAGAACTCACAAAAATAGTTGATGCGAAGCCAGGGCAAGTACGACAATTCGCAAAACATCTGATCAAAGCCCAAACCATTCTACAGCAGCTGAACTCCAGCTTAGTAAAGTATCGAGCACATGCAGTAGACATCAGGGGAATACATGTGGCCCTGATGGAACAACATAGATTTCCATGGGCCCAAACTTGTGAAAAAATGTTTGTCAGTTGAATTGAATATGAGAGCAGTCATCCTTTCCAAGAAGTATCTCGGGATGACTGTTAAAGATGTTATTAGGAGATAACACCACGTGGAAACTTTTGTTTTGTTTAAACTACAATTAGCCGTTAGTTTCGGTTAAAAATCTATATTATAAATAAAGACATCGTCCAATTAGCAAGGGTGATGGTTGTTGTAAGAACTCTTTCTTTTTTGTTGTTAAGAATTATTTTGAGACTGCTATGAATTGAGAAGTCCCTCTGGACCAAAGACAAACTATTTTCATCAGATGCATGTGATTGGACATGGAGAAGAACTACTTCCTCTCTTGTTTCATGAATGATGCAGTAATGAGTAAGAGAAATTAATTCTGTTGTCAAGTTATCTGGTGCAATGTCTTGATGTTCTTGGCTTTAATGATGAAGATAAATCGTTGTGTTATTATGTAATGCATGGTTATGGTAGATAAATTATTTTGCTTTCCATTATCTTATTACATATGTGATTTCTTTATGATATTTAGTTTCTCAGACAATAATTGGATTCTCACATGGTTAATGTATTAGTACTAGGCCTGTGGTATAGAGTAATTGTCTGCATGTTGAGCAGCGGGTTATCCCAAGCTTAACCACTTCCCCGGTAGTTAAAACTTAATCCTGTTAATTGTCAAGTTGGTTTATGCTGGCTTGCATCTCTCATATCAACCCCACCCAAGAGAAAATACATAATAAAATAGTCCTAACTGAAGGAAGAGCCTTCACAAAGAAACACAAAGCCCATCGATAAATTGGTTGAATCGTAAGATCTAGAGAACCATTCCATCTTAAACGTTGCAGAGTCTAATTGGGCCTCGATGGCAGGTTTGGTTCCTACTGTTGAGACAATGGATTTAGGTCCCATCAACAGAATTGGCGCTAGAAGGAGGGCCTGAGAATGAATGGTTGAATATATTTTATCTATCATTTCAAACAACCTACAAATTCGTAACAACCCACATGCATGGCTAGTCCGTCACAAGATAGCCCACACACGTTGAGTATTTCTGAAACAGATAACTCACCCCATCCCGAGGAAGAACCTTTTCACCCTGAAAAACCTTACGCCCTTCCTCACGAGGAAGTGAATCAATTCAGGAGAATCACTAGAGCCTACGCCTGGCATATCAATGCGTTGTCCTTAGCTCCCATACTCCCTCGAAGAAAACAACAAAGCAGACCAGTGGTCATCACTCCCGACGAGGTTTTCGTACACTCCATAGAAGACTTAATAGATTTCGCAATTACCGAAATCCAAGAACCTCTCGATCTAATACCCGAAACGCTAGCCGCTGACGTCTCCGAGCCAAACGACTTTTCGGAAGAAGAAGATTTTGACTCAGATTTCGAAGATATGGAGGGTAATAATAACCATGAGGAAGAAAGAGAAATCCCACTTCAGAATCAACCCTGGTTGGTCGGATATTCCGTGGTCATCCCCGGACAAATACATAATCTTCCCCGACATCCGGAGAAATTGCTTCCTAAATACGAGCCCGAAACTTCAGGATTACCTGAAGATCACATCAAGAAGTTCATACTCATGATTAGACTTATGAACGTTCAACATGAAGACATAGTCTGCAAACTCTTCCCCTGCACATTTTAAAATTCACCTTCCACGTGGTATTTCATCTTGCCAGTAGGATCGATAACCAGCTAGACTAAGTTCCAGAAAGACTTTCTAGATAAGTTTGCAAAAGAAACTACCACGGGGACCCTGATGGATGAGTTGTTCCCAGCCACCATGAGTCCGAAAGAAAGGGTCAAAGATTTCAATCAGAGATTCATGACCATCTTAAACAAATTCCCGCCCGCGGCGAAACCAACTCAAGAGTTACAAATCGAGGTTTACCCAAATGCGCTCCCGACTTCTATTTCTATGTTTGTAAAAAGAGCCGCTAAGAAAACCCTGGCGGAAAATTTTGACGAAGCCAAGACAATAGAATTCCATATGAAAGGATGTAAAGAGGGCCAAATCTCCTTAGTGAAAAAAGAAAGCCAGCCCCCTCCCAGGAGAGGACTTCTTCTTACTAGGCCTCCGGGAAAACTGGTTGAACAGACTCCTGACAAAGGTAATGGTGATATAGAATATCTACAACGCATGGTTAAGAAATTATCAAATGAAATCATAGACATGAAGAGAAATGCAGGGGAAGGAAACCAAGGCTGAAGGCCCTACAAGCCTTTCTTTAAAAGAAACCCGCCTTTCAAAGCAATTGAACCCCCATGCTAACTTAAATATCGATCTTGGGAATGTTGCGTTTGATTCCTTCTGTACTTATCATAAATAAAACCACTCCAAAAGAGACTTCCCTCAATGGGTCCACGCCATGAATTTAATGGCCAATCGTTTCCTAGACGAATTCTATCTGACCGAACAGCCAAGAAGTTCAGCCATGAATATTGTTGACCAGGAAGAAGTGGACCCACCACGAGATACAGCCATGCTGATATGGGATCCCGACCTGATCATGCCTTCCGACGATCTGTTTGAATCTCAGGAACAACCCGTGGAAGTTTCGGCGATATAGACTAGCAGCAAGGGGCCACCCAGCTTGAAAGATACCGACGCCACTCGGGCTTCACAAAGTAAGTTAAATCTCGACCACCTGAAAACGTCTTTCGCTCTCAGTAAAAAGCCTATAAGCATTCATACCCAAGAGTCGCCCAAACTAGATTACAACGTGGTCGAAGATTTGAAGAAGCTAAAGGCCAATGTTTCGGCTATGGATATATGTAGGATCCCTCAGCAGAAAGAATTTCTGTTACAGGCCTTGAACTCTGCGGAAAACCTGACGACGGGAAATGGCCCAGAAAGAAGTTTGACTCACACAGGTCCGGTGGGAAAACCATTTGTGAATTCCTGTTCTGGAGATAGAAAAGAAAAACATTTTGTCCCCCTGTTTCTCCTAACGTTTGAAATCTTCAATAGAAACATCCACAACTATTTAGTAGATTCTGGAACGTCCTCCAACGCCATGCCCTTGTCTGTTTGCAAGAAATTGAATGTCGTTCCTCTCAAGACTGATAAACATGTCATACAATTGGATAGGACCCAGGTCAAGGTCAACGCACCCCATGTGTGTGCAAGTGATCGACATTATTGTAGTAGATATCCCCAAGTCATATGGGATATTACTGAGCCGAGATTGCTCTGAAAAGATAAATGGTTACTTCAGTACGGACTGGGCACACCTTTGGCTACCATTGAAGGGATACAAGAACATGATCATAATCGACAGGGAGAGATATCTGAAACATATGGTCACTGATTTAGAGACCCCTAATGAACCCTCGTCCACAGATTTCCCCATATTGGGCAATTATTCCTGTGACTCCTACTTTGGAAACTTCGCTCCCCTCTTTTCCGATGTTCCTCTTACTCAAAACTCCGAATTGAATTTCCAAGAGAAATCGTTGATACCAATAGGAGACATCATTTTATGCCAAAAATCGGCGTTAGAGATGTCGAAACAAGAGGTCAGGGAGCAAGAAACTAATAAGGGAAACGAAAATAGTGATTTCCGTTCACAAATTTGGACCCTCTATTTTGATGGATCTAAATCTCAAGAAGGGTCTGGAGAAGGATGCATCCTCATCAATCCTATTGGTAAACGTCATTTATTGTCCTGTAGGCTAGAATTCAAATGTACCAACAACACTACCAAATATGAAGCTCTAGTACAAGGATTAAGGAAATCCATAGATTTGAATATCAAAGGATTGAAAGTTTTCGGGGACTCCGAAATTATTGTTAGGCAGGTAAGAAATACTATACATTGTAATTATCCTCATATGAATAACTATCAGAAGGAGGTGCATAGGTTAATAGAACACTTTGAGGCTTTTAACATCACTATGATCCCTAGAACAAAGAATATTCTTGTTGACTCCTTGGCCACAGCTGCTTCCAGGCTGTCGCCTTTAGAAGATTATGAAGTTGCCTCCCAATTCAGTGTGGAACTTATCTACAAACCATCGGTACCTAATAACATTTCCAATTGGAAAGTCTTCGGAGGAGATGAACAAATCATAAAATTCTCGACTAACTAAGACAATTTCAAAGACCTCGCTATTGACGATGAAGAATTCCAAGATATGTCCACAGAAACCGATCCTCGGATGGGACGAACTATGGACAAATCAAAGGGTCACACGATCCCAAAAGGGATAGCTAATCTAGAAAATATTTTCGATCTCAAAGAACGATTTAAGGGACCCAAAAACGCAAAGACTGGTAGCTCTTGTCCCCTGCATGAAACTGTAAATCTTGGGACCCTAGAGAGTCCAAAGAAAATGAATCTAGGCAAGACTATATCTAAAGGAGGAAATCTTACCTCAAATTATTCAGGAAATACCAGGATGTCTTCATGTGGTCCTATAGAGATTTGAAAACGTATGATACCCGCATCATTCAACATACCATCCCTTTAAAATTGGAATTAAAACCTTTCTAACAGAAGCTCTGAAAGTACCACCCATCCATGGAACCTCTTATGTATCAAGAATTAAAGAAGCTCTTAGATGCCAAGATCATTTTTTAGGTTAGGCATTCTGTTTGGGTAGCGAACCTTGTTCCAGTGAGGAAAAAGTCTGGGGAGATCCGCCTATGCGTAGATTTCAGGAACCTCAACAAGGCTTCAGAAAAGGACATTTACCCAGTCCCACCGATGGAACAACTCATGTAGACTGTGTCTGGCTCGGATATCTTTTCTCTACTAGATGTTTTTTCAGGTTATAACCAAGTCCTTGTTTCAGAGGAAGATCATTTAAAAACCACTTTCTGAACCAAATGGGGAACCTTCGCTTATAAGCGCATGCATTTAGGGTTAATTAACGTAGGATAAACCTTCCAAAGATCCATGGACATAGATTTCTGGGGACTAATTAATATATGTGTGGTAGTGTATCTAGACGATGTGATAGTGTATTCAAAAAACAGAGAAGAGTACATCCAACATTTAACTCAGATTTTTGAGAGGTGTAGGAAATACGACATATCCTTAAACTCCAAGAAAACTATCTTCAGTGTCGAGGAAGTAAAGTTGTTAGGTCACATTATAACTCAGGCAGGGATTCACATAGACCCGGAAAGGATCAAAGCCATAGCTCAACTTCCCTTACCCCATAACAAGAAAGATATGCAGTCCTTTTTCAGGCAAATCAATTTTGCGAGGAAGTTCACTCCCGACTTCGTGGAAATCATCAAACCCTTACAAAATATGATTCGCAAAGATGTCGAATTTAAGTGGGATGATGAGAAAAAAGATGCCTTCAACAATATCAAAGTTTTCATTTCTCGATCCCCAGTGTTGCGAAGTCCCGATTTCAGTAGAGATTTTTTCCTCTATACTTTTGCCTCCGATCAATCGCTAGTTGCAGTCTTGACTCAAAAGGATGATGGAAACGGTGAAGCTCGGGTGTCATTTATGAGTACTAATCTTCAAGGAGCTAAGCTCAATTATCCAACTATAGACAAACAGGCCTACGTGGTTTATAAAGCGGTGAAACATTTCAGGTCTTACATCCTCAAGAATCACACCAAAGTAATTGTGTTGCACCCCGCGGTCCGATCCTTGTTCACCCAGCATGAAATGGGGGAAAGAAGGGGGAACTGGATGGCGGTAGTCCAGGAATTTGATCTAGATATAAAACCTGTGAAACTAGTAAAAGAACAAGGTTTGTGAAAGCTTGCAGTCGAAGCTCAAGATCAAGTGAATGAGGATCTCGAATGGGAGAACGAAATGACACTATGGTGTGTTGAAATAGCATACATATCCCAGGGACAAGACTCATGGTACAAAGATTTAACTTATCTCCTACATCACGGGACCTATCCTGAAAACCTCAACCCTAGAGAAAGGAGAGCCCTGAGATTAAAATCTGCACAATATCATCTTCTAAATTCGGTGCTCTTCCAGATCAATTATGACAAGGTACTATTAAGATGTCTCAAACGAGAAGATGCAGACAAGGTACTGAAAGAACTCCATGATGGCCCCACCGGGGGACATTTTGCAGGAAACACTACCGCTCATAAGATTCTGAGAGCCGACTATTATTGGCCCACCTTGTTCAAATACTCTCATACTAACGCTAGAAACTGTAGCACTTGTCAAATAAGCACTGGAAAGGAGAGAAGAGAGGCGGTCCCACTCCAACCTGTTACTTTCTCTCGGCCTTTCGAGCAGTGGGGTTTGGATATCATAGGAGAAATCACACCTAGCTCCTTGAAGTTGCACAAGTAGATTCTTATTGCCATCGACTATTTCACGAGATGGAAAGAGGCCATTCCTCCGACTCATGTGAACGAGAAGGTGGTTATCCAATTCATAGAACAATAGTTGATCACGAGGTTCGGTGTCCCCTCTGTTCTAGTCTTCGATAACACAAATTACTTTTATTCAACCCTATTGACAAAGTTTGCTCTGGACAAAGGAATCATAATCAAGTACTCTACAAATTACTATTCCCAAGGAAATGGCGTGGCTGAATCGACTAATAAAAACCTAGTAATGATATTAAAGAAGACGATCACGGATAACCAAAGAAATTGGCATAATCTACTCTATAATGCTCTATGGGCCGATAGGGTCACACATAAGGAAACCATAGGAAATTCCCCATACTTTCTGGTCTATGGGCAAGAAGCCATCCTCCCAAATGGACTTTATCTCCCGTCTCTTCAGCTAGCCCAAGATTCCAACGACGAATCCATCGGCCTTGCAGCAAAGGATTAACACTCTGCTCATGCTGGAAGAAGATAGAGAGAAGGGTTCAAAATTCCTAGCTCACCAACAAATAGTGAAAAGATGGTTCGATAAGCATAAGGCTAAAGGAAAGAATTTTGAAGTAGGAGACTTAGTCCTGAAGTGGAACAGAGCAAATGAACCTAAAGGGAAACATTCTAAGTTTCAGAGTCTATGGCTTGGACCTTTCCAGGTAGCTGAGAAGATTGGGGAAAGTACTTATCGATTACATAGTCTGAGGGGAGAACCTGATGCCCTCCCAGTAAATGGCCAAGCCTTAAAACAATACTTCCAATAAGAAATTTAAAAAAATAAATAAATAAATAAATTGGGTCATGAGCCAAGGTTAAAGGGAACGAAGGCGAAACAGAGATTCTGCTTTCGCCTAGTGAATCGCCATTTATTGAGCACTCAACACACCCTAAAATTCTATGTTCATTTTTAACTTTTGGGTACCACTTGATCCTTTACATTGTCTATTTTGCCTTCAGTATGAAACTGATACTTGTTCTTATTTCTTATGTTTCATGTTTGAATTTTCTAAAGTGTGCCTGAACATACGGCAAAGAATCATCTTAATCGTTAAAGGACCCTTACCAAGATACTTAAGGAATCATCACACTAAATCTTTCCCCAATGCGTTTAGGAGTTCGGCATCGGTAAACATTAAAGGTGATGAAAATCATTTGAGAAGTTTCAAATAGTCGGACGTCGATCTTCATCAGCGTCGACAGATGAAAGTCTTTCTTTTATGATTGAACTTTGGCAGAGGTATCGCCGAAGACCGATCCATTCAGCTTCGGAAGGAAAATGAAAAGGTAAGTGTCACACAAGAGGAGAGTGGTAATGTCGATCGCCCACACCCGCCACGGTTTCGGCATTGGAGAGTTACAAAATAAAATACACATCAATTTTACATTTTAAAGTGTCGATCCCTAACCTCCACGCTGGAGAGATACGACGTGATGAGACATTTTATCCATGGATCCATTAGGTATGACGCATTTAAAGAGTGAATAAGATTGTGGATCATGCATTAGTTGCTAATCCGTGCGCGAATCAAAGGAATCTATTTTAACTTTCTGATACAATGCATCTGCCTTCGCGCCTCTCCCGTCAACCAGTTAGAATTTAATTGTGGAGAACCAATGGTAGTTTTATTTTGAATTACATTTATTAGTCATATTAACTGGTTGATATGACAGATATAATCTCTCCAGTTATATGATGTCAAAGTCATTATGCATGATCTTATTCTACGCGGAAAAGTTTTCAAAACAAACAGAGGAGCAGAGCCAGCAATTTGAATAAGTCGTCCAAAGTTCAGTGAGTATTAGACAACTATCTTAGCAAGCATTACAGGTATGTACCCCCTTATGATGTTTCACGATTCCTTTTTATGTTCACAACCCAATGTTGCTCTGTGCACATGTTTAAGGATTTTTTTAATTGCAGGAATAATGCCTCCGAAGATACCCTCCACCAGAAAATCCCCAAGAGTGCCAAAACCGCAAGAACCGGAAGCGAGAGAGGGTTCCTCCCATGAGTTGCGAGACAGTTAGAATTTTCCCCAAAACCGGTGCCTGTCATCAAGACAGCTTCCAATAAGGCCTTAGTCCAACCTCTGGCCTTCAGAGACACAGAGACAAACATTCCCTCACTGGGAAGAATTATTTAACAAAATCAAGAAACGATCCCCACAAAAGAAAATCAGTAGCTCAGTGGTCGACGAGCAAGTAAGTAATGAGTATGTACCTGACATCTCCATTCTACCTAATACTCAAATCCCCAACGGGCAACAAGGGGGACTCGGACCCGCAAGATATAGCGAGGAAGTTAGAGAGTCCAATCTTGAACAAATATACACCACCGGTAGCTTGGGAAGCAAACTAACATGGGGCGATCAACAGATACCAGATCCAATAGACGAGGTAGTAGATATCTATGTGATCACCTATGATCATAAGAGAAAGGCCATTGTTCAAAGGATTGCGAAGAAAAGAAGGATCTCGTTGGATCACTCCATCCTAGTTATTACAGAGGAAAACTTGATCAACACAGCAGACTCTCAAACGTCTGAACTGATCGGCGTAGGAAAATCTCTCTCAAATGCCACCTTAGATAGAGCCCGGAGAGATGAAAAGGAACTAGCCGCCTCCCTAAAGGAGCTCGAACACTTGCGCCATCTTGTCGAATACTACAAAGGCACCACGCAGACCGTTGTGTATCTGAAAGGTGAGTTCATAGGAGTTTACAACGAGTTTAAGAAGGAGAGACACATGTTAACTGAAAACATAGATGAGTTCCAGGAGGGCACTCTCATGGAACTCACAACTTGCAAGGAGATGGAGCAATGGTATGAAAGGACGAAGAAAGAGGTACAAAGACTTGAATACATTGAGGCAGTCTAGCAAGGCCAAGATAAGGAAAAACATGGCATTCAGGTGATAGGAAAAAGTAGTCTTAATCACATGAAGCGATCAGTCGAGTATTGGGATAAGATGTCTCGGGACCCACATCGAGAGATCCAAGAACAATGGACCAGGTGTAATAAGCACCCGGATAAAATTAACAAAATAATGAAGGAAGTCGGTCTCCCCGAGTTCGGCAACCCCAATAATTTCATTGATCTAAGCGACGTGGTCAAGCGGCATGTCGAACAATATCCGCTATGGACCGAAGAACTTGCAAAAATAGCTGATGTGAAGCCAGGGAAAGTACAACAATTCGCAAAACATCTTATCAAAGCCCGAACCATTTTACAGTAGTTGAACTCTAGCTTAGTAAAGTATCGGGCACATGCAGTAGACATCAGGGGAATATATGCGGCCCCGATGGAACAACATAGATTTCCATGGGCCCAAAATTGTGAAAAAATGTTTGTCAGTTGCACTAAATATGAGAGCAGTCATCCTTTCCAAGAAGTATCTCAGGACGACTGTTAAAGAAGTTGTTAGGAGATAACGCCATGTGGAGATTTTTGTTTTGTCTAAACTGCAATTAGTCGTTAGTTTTGGTTAAAACTCTATATTATAAATAAAGACATCGGCCAATTAGCAAGGGTCAATGATTGTTGTAATAACTCTTTCTTTTTGGTTGTTAAGAATTATTTTGAGACTGCTACGAATTGAGAAGTCCCTCTGGACCAAAGACAAACTATTTTCATCAGATGCATGTGATTGGACATGGAGAAGAACTACTTCCTCTCTTGTTTCATGAATGATGCAGTAATGAGTAAGAGAAATTAATTCTGTTGTCAATTTATCTAGTGCAATGTCTTGATGTTCTTGGCTTTAATGATGAAAATAAATCGTTGTGTTATTATGTAATGTATGGTTATGGTAGATGAATTATTTTTCTTTCCATTATCTTCTTACATATGTGTTTTCTTTCTGATAGTTAGTTTCTCAGACAATAATTGGATGCTCACATGGTTAATGTATTAGTACTAGGCCTGTGGTATAGAGTAATTGTCTGCATGTTGAGAAGCGGGTTATCCCAAGCTTAACCTCTTCCCCGGTAGTTAAAACTTAATCCTGTTAATTGTCAAGTTGTTTTATGTTGTCTTGCCTCTCTCATATCAGCCCCACCCAAGAAAAAATACAGAAGAAAATAGTCCTAACTGAAGGAAGAGCCTTCACAAAGAAACACAAATCCCATCGATAAATTGGTCATATTGCAATATCTGGAGAACCATTCCATCTTAAATGCTGCAGAGTCTAATTGGGCCTCGGTGGTGGGTTTGGTTCCTACTATTGAGACAATGGGATTTAGTTCCCATCAACACATTGGAATATGAAATAAGAGTACAGGTATCCACCTCTGCAACTCCTCGTCTACATTCCCACCAAAGATTCCATCATCCTCTCCATCCATTATGTTTGTTTAAATGTAGCAATGCAGGAAAAATGCAATGGACATGAAGGAGGTTAGTATGCAGGAAGACATGTAATGAAGATAAGTTATTATGTAGGAAGGTACGCAACATCTACATACTATAAACTAGGTGAACACATATAGATACAATAAATGAAATACAAAACAACACAATATGAAATAATAGTACAAGCATTTACCTTTCTATCTCCTCTTCAACCGAAGCAGTCAAGACTCCGTCGTTTTCTCCAACTATTATGTTTGTTTGAATGTGGGAATGCACAAAATACAATGAACATGAATGGAAGATGGTATGCACCAGAGAACAAGTAATATGTACATACAGTAAAAGAGACTCAACGAATAGTATAAAAGATAGGCATAAACATGAACCTTTTCTCTTCTCCATCCATAGTTGTAAATTTGTAATTTTTTTCCCTACCCAAAATATATTACAAGCCACAAAACATTACGAAATTGCATGGCCATAGCTAAACTATTTTTTGTTTTCCATGGCAACATATCCAGATATGCTTCCACCCATAAAAATACATGTTCTTTATCCTCTACACAGACTGTTGTTCCCACGATACAAGATTTTGGTTTTTCGTGGAAAACTACCCAGATATGCTTCCAAACATGGAAATATAATTTTGCAGAATCTTTGTTGTACATATCACATCTCAAGTAAAAGACAAATTGTATCGTGGGCACACCAGTCTATGTAGAGGATAAAGAACATGTATTTTCATATGGGCACATTTCACCATACATGGTTTATAACTGCAGCCTGCATATGTTTTATCTTAACAAAAAAATGGTATTGCAATTTCACATGTACTTCTCGAACTATTTTTCACGCAACTATTTTCTATCATGTCAACATTGAAGAACCAACAAAATCTCACAGCAGAACAAATATCGACCTCGCCAGACAGGGAAAATAACACAACTGCATGCCCACTCATGGGTGTAGGGGTTGAACACCGTAAAGAACCCAAAAAATAATAACAATACAAAAAAAAAATTAAAAAAAAATAAACATCTCCAACTACCGCCGCAAGACCCCAACCCTGCAAAGTCGAATCAAACAAAAGAAAACAGAAAGAACAAAACCAGCGAGAAAGCACGAACATGCCCAACTGCATCCCTAGGGCCCCAAATCGTAAACTTGAGCCAAACAAACACAACCATCAACCGACGAACCAACAAACAAGCAACAACCACCGAACCGGTAAACAACATATGTATCTCCAACAATTACGAAACTGCGGTCGAAGAACAGAAGGAAACCGAAACATATGACGAGCATGTCAGTAGAAATAAGAAAACATTCTTACTTGCAAACTACAAACACTGAACATCAAAGAAGGAATAGAAAATGAAACTATGGCATTGAAACTTACTCTGAAATGATGAAAGGCAGAAGCACAGGTCAAATTGTGAACCGAACAACAACAAAAAGCAGCAAATGATGAACCAACGAAGAAGAAGCACTCACCGAACCAATAAACAATGTATGTATCTTCAACGATGAAGAAATTTCATTGCAAGGCTAGAAGAAGGATGAAACATACAATGCCTATTCAACTGGCGGTGGACAACAATATTGTCCAAAATCACTTTAACATTGTATGGAAAATTTCGAGGAAAAATGTACTCCGATAAGCATATTTAGATAAACATTTAAGGTTGTCAGGTTGTCTAAGGGCCTCGCAATATGCAAACATTTAAGTTGTCAGACCTGTTGGAGGACCTCGCGTTATGTAAACATTTAAGTTGCCAGGCCTATTAAAGCACCTCAAAAAAAATGTCAATACATTTCAATACAAATATATGTGGCAAGGACCAATCATAGTAGCACAAATAAAATAAATAAATCACAATACAAGGTTATAAACTTTGGAATTATCGAGAACTATAAATCTTGGATATCTAAACATTTCAATATGATTAGTACAAATAAAAAAGCATTGTATATGATCTAAGACAATGCTAGAAGAAAATGCTAAGACAAACATTTGAACTAATGCTAGCATTAATCCACCTTCAAGCAATGCATAAGGAAAATATATGATTCAAAAAGATTGTATACGATCAAAAAGTTTGGATATGATAACATATAAAACATTGTGAATAGCGAAGCCAGCAATAACACCTCCAATCTGTTATCCAATCAGATCATTACATATATGGTACTTTTATTATATAAAATTCAATGTTTTTAGTTCCCTAGCTCCAACAATAGATATTATGCAAATATTTGTGGTCAAAGGACAAACTAATATGACATCAACGAATTATCGATCGCTATATTCCCTCTATGCCTACGACAATGACTAATAAGGGGCTCTGAATTGATAATTTGTGTTTATGCTTTTGGGCTTGACACAAGTTACCTATGCTTTGTGTCATCTACAACAAAAATGTCACTTGTAAGTAAAAAAACATCACACATTCACATAATAAATCACATTTGTTTTATTATTCTTGGTTCAACAAATTGGATCGGGACTTCATGATATACACTTGCTCTATCAATTAATCAATACAATGACTTCATCTTGCAATGTTGGCGTAATAATGCAAATAGGCTTTGGCCCTAGATTGATTTAGAATTCTATTTGCAAAGAAAGTTTGGGTGTTTTTCATTTTATTATGCAAGTAAATGTATGGTTGAAAATAGCTTAATTTCAAATAAATTAGTGAAATATTTGAACACACTTGTCTTTTGTGAATTTGGTTAAAATTATTTCATGCACTCATTGCACCATATATAAAGCACGAAATTAAAAGGGTTATTACACATAAAAAACAGAGTTCATTCAAAATGAAGAAACAACACATTTAGGCATCAAGCATTAACATAGTCACTCTCACTTTTCTTTTTCTTTTGCAAATAGATTCAAGGTTAAAAACACATTTAAGCATCAAGCATTAACATAGTCACTCTCACTTTTCTTTTGCAAATAAATTCAAGGTTAAGGAGTGAAATAAATTCACATGCAATTTAAGTTAAACATGGAGTAAAATTAACTTCACGTTCATGCTTAAGGACAATTTCCAAGATTTTAACTAGGATTAATTCATCACATAACTTTTTTCCTTTTTTTTTAAACATGAAATACACATTTTGAGGAAATCTATTAGGTATTTCCCCTCATTCTAAGGATGATACCCAAGGTAAACCAGATTTTGTAGGAGCTCAGGATTTGTCAACACAAGGCTTAAGACCATTACAACAATATAGTCATTAAGAGTTGAACATGTCACTTGCAGGACTAGTTGAACCTAGGTAGAGAGGATAACACTCCTCGTAACCACCCAGGTTACACCAAATTGACAAATTCATCACATAACATATAAAGGAATTGTATCTTTTATAGTTTTGGGGGACTAGACATACTTCATTCATATTACACAAAATACGGAAGCGTATCAAAGGGGTTGACACATTACAAAAATTGCAAGGATCCAAGAGACCAAAACAATATATTATTCATGCCTTAAGGTCTCAACATTAGTGTTGTGAAATTAGAACAGAGGACAATTGTATCTCTTTTAATAATCAACATGCCATGCACTTCCTACAACTAAAATGATAATGAAGGTTAGTTGGCTTACTTATTTCACATTCAACTCACTTTGAGAAGTAGGGTATTCATACTAGTCTTCATTTAAATTTGCAACATGTAAGTAACCCAACTTGTTTTCTATATCATTGCTAACAAATGAAATATGAACTTAACACATGAGGGCAATTATCACAATAATGCAAGGTTATTAACTTACATTTCCATGGGCATTCATGCACATAGAACTCACTACACATCCATTTAATGATACTCATTCATAGCGAGACTTTCAAGTTGCATGATCATTTATAGTTGATCTAATGTATCTTGGGGGCTATAAATGCTCATTCCCACCTCCCTCCAATCTAACCTTACGAAGCAGTTTGAGATGTTGTTTGTGTGAGAACCATTTGCACAATCAATACTTCCATGTTTCATAAGAAATTCATGTTGTTTCACTCAATAAAACCAAAACACATGCTAGAAGAGGTGGTATTAGTGTGCTTTCCCTTTACTATAGGTTTAACCCAGTAACTTTCTCTTCCCATCACAATTTTGGGAATTAGGATGTAGAAGAGGGCACAAAAACAACTTCATTTGCATTAATCATAAAGAAGACATTGCTAGAGTATTTACTTTGCATTTATATTGGAGTTGTATCCATCATGTTAACATTGGATTTGTAGACTCATGGAAATTTGAGAAGTAAAGGATACACACATCCATGAGCATACACTTTGGTTCCATAGTTTTATATTAGGCCAAGTGTCATTTCTCAAGTTCTACAAGATGCATATTATGCCAAGACATTATATTTCAATTTCAGCATATTTCTATTTTTAAAACTTCTATCATTAGGAAGGAGTGATTTAATAAGTGGACACACTCAACCTTTCTTGTAAGTCTATTTTTTCTGACGAGGCAAAATTCCACCTTGATCAATTCACTTTTTCAAAATTTCAGCACTCTCGATTGTTTGAAAATGTGCCAAAACCTATAAGGGGAAAGTCCCATTATCAAAGTTGTCATGAATTAGGGGGAGTTGTGACTTCCAGTGAAATTCCTATAGAATTGGTGAAGACTTTTTGTTGAAAAATGATTGAGTTTGTCCACTTATTAACTCACTTCTTTTTAGAAATGGTTATTGTAGGGAATGAAACTTACATGCAAATGATTCTCAAAATGCATATATAATTTCAAACATTTATATTTTTAGACATGTCTATTTATAGGTATAGTGTCTATTTGTAGGCATAGATATTTTTAGTAGGTACATGCATGTCATGTTTGAGGGAAGGATCTATATTTGTGAGTTGTTCAATGATTTTAACTATTATTTTTAGACATAACTTTGATTTTTAACAAAAGATTGTGTAGATTTTATAGTGGTAGTCAATGGCCTCTATAAACCCTAGGCTACTACCAACAACGCGCAAGCCAACACTTAAAGGAAACTTATGATATGGCAAGGGCTGAGTGTTACAATTATATTTTCCACCATAGGGGCACATAGAGGACCTTCTCAAAAGGGGTACCTGAGTATACATACACTTGTACCTAACAAGGGTTTCCAAAACCATGGGAAAATACCGTTTGTTTGCAGAACCATGGGAAGATATCTACCACGTAATACCATGGGAAAATACCATGGATTTCCAAAACCATGGGCTCATAAACCACCATTAGATAAATTTATATTTACTAGGAGAGAGAGTGCTTCATTCCTTGATTTTAGGAGATAATTCTTATCTCATGATTAGAGAGCACACTTGAATGAGAATATCATTCCCTTAAACAAAGGCACATCTCTTCTTGAGTCATGCTTCAATTACACTAAGTGAATTCTAGTCTTGCATGCAAACATTGGAATTATCAACAAGAGAACATGCCCTCCTTGGAATCATCACCAAGAGTGTGCCTCACATGTGGATAAGAGTAATTCACTCCAATTGAGAATATATAGTCAACTATGGATTGGATGTCTAGTTCACCAAGACTAGGTGGAAAATCACTAGTGTTTTAGTCAATGCATATCCTAAGTAATCTATAGAAGCTCAAATATGATGCATTATATTCTCATCACATGGAAGAAATATTTGGTGGATTATTTCTGTGTGGAGATTTTCTTGGAGAAAGGAGGAAGAGTTGAGAGAAAATCTATACTGTTGAAATTTAGAAGAGTGAGGACAAAAGGAAGAGATGAAGCAAGAGACAAGGGGAACCACAACTTTGGACTCAAGGTGACCACATCATTGATGTAAGTTTCTCATTTTATCTGAATACATATCATTGCTACTTTCCCCTTCTATTATTTGTCTATTTGATTGCATGTTTCCATACTTATTCTTTGCTTGAGTAAGATAAGGTTGTAAATGTGTTGAACCTGCACAAAATAGATCTAGCTAGAAAATACTACACACATTTGCAGAGAGAAATTGAGAAAGAAGAAGAAGGAGAGAAAGAATGGAAGAATTCTCATTAACCGTATTCCACACTCAAAGAGTGAATAATTTACAATAGATATAGGATACATGAGTAACTAATGCACCATAGTGGTGATCTAGAGTGATCTAGACACACACCAACAATTACGGGAGTAAACTGCCACCTAGTCTAGTCTCCTAGACAGTTACGAGAGTGAACTGCCACCTAGTCTAGTCTCTCAGGAAGAGTGAACTGCCACCTAGTCTGAGTTAACTAGTCTACCAGTCTTCAGTTAACTGACTGAAATAGAGTGAGGTGAGGAGGAGATCATGGAATCAAGAGTAATGTGCTAGTCTGGTGATGATCCCAAGGACAATGTGAATTAGTTGGTGATGATCCCAACACTGCATGGTGATAATCCCAATGAAGCATTTAGACTCCACTCAACTAAAGTGAAAACTGTAGAGAATATTTTCCATAGAGGAATATTCTTCCTAAAATATAGGAGACTGAATAATGACTAATAAACAAGGAAAAACCTTAGGAAAAATAAATCCTAGGTGTGTGTGAAGTAACTCCAACAAAGGTAGATATGAAGTTATTTAAGTTTCTTTAATGCTCGAAGGATTTGAGATAGGTATTTCTTGTCGTGTGCATGTAGGAATCAAGTGGAGAAGAAAGATCCAAATCTTTTGAGCTACATCAGTCGGGACTACACAAGGACAACCATCAAAAAACCAGGTATTTATCTCTATCCTATAGTGTAAAGAGTACTTGAATTTCATAGATCTAGGAAAGTTTGTATTGTGGTGTGTTTGTTGTCTATCTTGGGTCAAGGGAAGACCCAAAGGAGAACTCACCTATCCATAGGAGAGAAATCTATGTGAATAGAAATGACGACTCCATTGGGGATCAAACCCATTTTCTTCTTTAATTGATTTTTCCCTTTTTTTGTGTGTCTTGAATTTTTTTGGTAGCTTATCCTCTTCCCCCTTCACCTTTGCTTTTTCAGTTGATTTCTTCTTGACCTGCATGTTAGCTTGTTAATTTTCTTTACTTTTCCATATGCACGCTTTGATAATTTGATGATTTGCATGCATAATTGACTTGCATACATAGTGTATTTATACTCATTGTTGATTTGCATGCATGAGATGATTTGTATGTATGATTGAATTGCGTGCATGGATGATTTATATGCATAGTTGATTGACCTGCATAACTAATTTTCGCGTGTGGTTAAGTTGCATGCATGGTTGATTTGCATGTATGATTGATTTGCATGCATAGTTGAGTTGCATGTGTGGATGATTTGAGTGTGTCACTGATTTGCATGCGTATTTGATTTGCATACGTGGATGATTTGCATGCATGGTTAGTTTTCTAATATGATTAGCGTGCTTTGCTATCTTTTGATCTAATTTAAACATTTTGCATGATCTGCTAGTTTAGTTTTTCATTTGTTCTTTCTTTATCAAAATATCAAAAAAATGGGGGGGGGATCTTGTTGCATATCAAGAGTGTTTTGGATTGATGGTTCATTGGAATTGAGTGTTTTGGATTGAGGGTTCATTGGAATTGACTGATTTCTATCTTGTTCTAAATTGAGAAAAATAAACCTCTTGTTCCTTCCCTTAGATAGTTTTCAGTGAAGAAGAAAAGATTTGCATCTCTTGCATTTTTATTCTTTATATTTCTTTGGGTTTGAA
The DNA here is from genome assembly GCA_009831015.1 of Picea engelmannii. Lineage (NCBI taxonomy): Eukaryota > Viridiplantae > Streptophyta > Pinopsida > Pinales > Pinaceae > Picea > Picea engelmannii. The sequence goes on along the minus strand of ML790473.1, from coordinate 191,976 downwards.
AAGAGTCTCAAACATTGATAAAGTGGCATCCACTCCCTTGAGTAATCAACAACCACAAGAAAGAGAATGCTTAATTTAAAAACCATTAGACTCTTTTTCTTTCTAGCAAACCAACATGGCATAATATTTTAGGGCCTTGGTGTAGGATTGGAGAGTAAAATCTCCAAGGCCACCTAAAGTAAAATTAGAAGTCATTAATGAGTGTAAAACACATTGTTGCAAGAAGTGAGTTGGGAATCTCCTCTAACATGGGAGTCAAGCTGTAGCTCACATTGGGGAAAGTGGAGGGCCTCTCTACTTGTCTTGGTGTTTGTTGAACTACTTGGACTACTATGCTAATGGGGGTTTCAAATGTTCTCGCACCTCTTCTGGAGGTATAACTTCTCAAAGCTTCGGGCTTTGTTACCCTATCTATGCATGTGGTTTGACCTACAACTGTCCTCCTAAACATTTTGTTATGAAGTGGTAACCTTAATGGATTTTCCTAGGTACCTATAGAGATGACTGCAAGTGGGAAGCACTTGCGGTACCTGGGACAGACGTCGAACCTCTACTTCAATCCCCCAGAGAGTTCAGTCTTCATGAAGGTACTTGCACCGGTAAGGGTTGTCACATCAAGGTTACCATAATTGTTCCTCACACTTTCGCTAGCCAACGTTCTAGGGACTTGATATCCCTCAGAGGGTTGGTTTTTGGAAAGCTCATTTTATCCACTGATTGCTTGTTGTTGGCTGAGATTTTTTAGGGGTGTACTTTGCTGGTTTCATGTCTAGTCGGCCCTAGGTTGATTATTGTTATTTGAAATTACATTTTTACTCACCGTGGTTGACCAGCCGATCTGTTGGTCTCGTAGACAACATGACATTTCCCCAAAGGGGGAGGAACAACCACCCATAAAATTTACATCGATGTCCACTATGGAAAACATAGAGCCTATAGAGCCTACACAGGACTTCGAGGGGTGTGAAAAAGTATTGATTGAGGTAGTCTATGAAATTTCTCTACCGAAATTCAACCCTCCTTTGACGGATCCTTTCCACCCATTACTCTTAGGAGTTGGCAAACATTTTTTCCAACCTTTTTTCATTTTTTAGAAATCCTCTCATAATGTCTAGTGTGGGTGACTCATCGAGTCAGGGGGTACCTACAACCTCATTGTCTAGTGCTACGAGGGGAACTTTGACAGTGTCTTCACTACCTTCTATTAGTAGTATCAACCCTAATCCACCCATGCCTAGTGCATCTGACTTATCAATATGGGGAATATCATTGGTAACATTGTTTCCTTTTGCAAGCGGATCTAGCGTTAACATGCCCATACCATCCTTTGCGATACCCACATTTGGATTTATGTTCAGTGGGGGACAAGGCCTTAGTTCTAGTGTTGGAGGGGGATTTCCATCCTCTTCTAGTATCCCTATAAGTATCCCAAAGACGAAAAACATTGGATTTCCCTTTGGTTTGAACATCCATAGTGGGTCTGGGAGTGCTCTAGTTCATGTTGGGGGCAGCAACACTTTCGGGGGATCTAGTGCCCCTTGGGGAAATGTGCCAAATCCTACAAGAACTAATCCTTTCCTATATCCTCTTGTCCTAGGGGGCACACCTCCTAGAGGGAGTTTCGGCTCGATAGGTATCCATCCTATGGGGCACATCCATGTTTCTCAAAATATTCCCCATGGGGGCATTTGTGGCCTGGAAAGCAACAATCCTTTTGGGATTACGTATTCTTGTTATCGCACAAGTTTTAGGTTGGGAAAATCCTGACCCAACCACCAGATGGTGACAAATTTGAGAACACCTACCCACTGTCACCTTAGGCAGGTATTCTCGTCACTTTAGAAATGATAGAATCACCTCAAGGGGGGAATCTCGGTGATGCTAGGGAGAAATGAGATGGAAAGTGTGATGTATGAATGGATTACCCTAAAGGTCAATTTGCTATCTCTGGATAAGGAATTGAATAAGGTATTGATGATAGCCAAGGTTTCTAAGAAGTAGTAGACCTTTCCAATGATGATTGTACCTTCCTAAGACACAAGGAAAACTAAGATACAAGCCCAAATATATGAAGGACCAACAAGTTAGGATTGATGTCCCTAACTGCAGCAGTTAGTAGCAGTATATATCAGCAATGAAAATGATAATGAATGTTGCAAACAAGTTGCTAAAATTCTAGTTGAAAGAGCAAGAGATAAACTAGAAACAACTAGATCAACTCAAGTACGATAGCATTACACTTTAGCAATGAAACAAGGTTGTTGCAAAACTAGTATTGCAGAGATATTACTCAGCCTTATTGGCTGTAACAAACAAGTTATTACATAAATAAAATCAGCCACTAAAACTTCCCCAAAATCTACCAAAAGATGCACTAGGCCTAGTAGGTTATGTGGGAAAACTTTAGGCAAATTTTGGCAGTTGAATTAAGAGTTATTTGAGAAGTTTGATTAGGATTTATGCATCCCTAATGGCTGTAGATAAGATGTTATAACAGCAGTAAGAAATACTTAGCCAATTGAGACGCCCTAGGGGAAATAACAAGCCTATAACATCAAAGAAACAAAGCAATTTGAACAAGTTGATTCCTTCATATTTTCTTGTATCCCAATGCAACAATTTTATTTCTCCAATGCAAATTGAAAATGATTAGTTCCGTACTATTTGGGTTGTGGAGTCAAAGAATGTGATGACTAGGCTAAGTCCTTGGGGGTGTAAATTCTTTTACTCCCTAAGGCAAGCTAGGCCCACTAGAAAATTCTAAGAGGGTGTAAGCCCTTTTACTTCTCTTAGAAAAACCTTATGCAACAATATGACCTTGGATGTATGAGCTTGATCCACAAAGAACCTAGGGGTGTAATCCCTTTACTCCCTAGGGTTTGTGAAACAAACAAAGGTGAACTTGGAGGGTGTACATCCTTGTAGTTCTCCAAGAAACCTTGAAATTAATGACCTTTCAAAAGCAAATAAATGAATATTTGGGGAGGGTGTATGCCCTTAACTCCTCCAAGGGTTCATCCACTAACAATTATGGAAGAAGCAAGAATTTTAGACAACAAGTGCATATTTTCCTTACCAATTCCAAATAGATGCAAGATCAAACCTTAAGTGACCAAGAAAATTCCATCAACAAGCATGAGAAAAATTGTTCAAGTGTAGTGCACCACTTATATCCAAAAATAGCAAGAGAAACCATAACAATTGCAAAAGAGAAATGAAATTCTTCAAGAGTAGTGAAAATTTCAGCTAAGTATCCTTCTCCACAAGGGAGAACCATGTTCAAATGAGATACAAATGATCTCTATTTATACAAAAATTCTTAAACATTGTTTGTCCACATAATTTAGGGTAAAACATGAGATAGGGGTCAACAACCCTTATCTTACCCCTTTACATAAATAATAATATTTAATTTACACTTTTGCACATTAGAAACCCTAAAACAAGATGATGTCACCCCTTTCGAGGACGTTTTGACACTTTTCCAAGTCGTTGGAGAAGAAAGTGGAGGTCATTTGGGCTCCTAAAGCCTCCTCTTCATGTGCCAAGATCAATCCATGTCTCCTCCGGTCAAATCGTGCCAAGTTTCAATATGAAACACCTCCATCACCACCAAACCCTAGCCTTAGGTGACGTCAAGCCTCCAAAAGTGACATTTTGCCTCTCCTAGGCAAGTCGTTTGGGAAATAGGGGCTAGGCAAGCTTATCCATGATGTATTCTATACCTCCAAAGGAAATTCATCATGATTTGGCATGTGGGCCCTTGGCATCCAACCTGTGGGCTTCAAGCCCCATGGAATTCCAAGCTAAGCTTGTTCCTCCAAAACTATCCACCAACAAGGTCGTGCAAAACAAATAGGCATGCTCTCCAAGGACATCAAGTCAAAATATCATGGAAAGTGAAAACCACATATAATAAACAAGGAACCTAAACATGTGGGTCAAAACTACCTCTTCAAATTAAACAAATGATCCAAGACCCTACACAATTGACCAAGTTTAGGTATGGGAGGGGTGTCATAAAAGACATATTGGGTAGACCAAAACCCTCAAGTAGGGGATGCTCCCAAGAATACCCCTTCAAGGTCATATAGTGGATGATGAGGTGGATAGGGGGTTAGAATTCATAGGTTAATGATTTTCATGACATACAAGGGCTCATATTATCTCATTTATGGGTACCTTTGTAGGGGGTGTGTTGCACCTTCTTCCTCAATGCAACATTTTCCCAAGCCCATTCATTGCCATATATTAATTCATTAATGATCCAAACACGTGTGCACTCCCAATAGTGAATCAATTATCTTGGGGGCAGTAACATAGTGTCACTTGAAAGGAGGTCCAGAAAGTGTCATAGGGGTAACCATGTAAATCATTATAACACACTAGTGTTAGTCTTTCTTTCAAGTGGGATATTTATTATGTGTTTGATCTTTTGTAGGCTTTCAATTCTTTTGAGAGAAGAAATTCATAGTTCTCAAGACCTGTCTGCGAGAGCATCTAGAAGGTTTGTATTTCAAGATCTTATCTTTTTCCAGCAATCATCCCCCTGGGCCTTCAGCCCCTTCTTCCCATGAAATGAGGTACATTTCCTTCTTGGGTCACTAAAGTCAAAGGGCCTAGAAGAGATAAATATGATGGGAATGAAATGAGTGGAAAATGATAAGTATGGTCAGGAATGGTATGATGACCCCTCAAGGGACTCCCAGTTTCACCCTTTCCCAAAAATTTGGCCACGTACTAGGAAATTGATGATACTCACCAAGGTGAAACAGGGTCAAAAGCATAATGTCCAAGCAGGCGTTTTATAATCAAAAGCAGTGTAAATACAACATGCTTAAATGACTCAAATATTAGGGTGATTACCTACCGAAATACCTAAATTGTATCACATGGAGCAAGACCCATCTGTCTTCCATAAACTAGCTGGCGTGGTGGATGCGATGACAAAGGATCAAACTCTGGTTATAGAGCAGTATTCCATATGTGCAAGTGGACATTGCTAGTCATGTGGTCTCTCATTACTCCATATATGCAACCTGATGGCCTCAAGACATAATCTCCTTAGTTATCCCACAAAATGGGGATAACAATGCCCTTGACAAATACCCTCAACGGGATATGTTTCCCCCAGGGAGAAACTATGATCTAGGAATTACTAACCCTTTCGAGAACACTTATATCATCGAAGGCCAACCTCAAGGAACTCTGTATGGTCCTAGAAGCATTCATGTAGCTGGTAAATATTTCATCCCTGGGGGAAACTAGTTGGGAGGACCATAAGGTTTTTTGGGGGAACAAACATCTTCCTCATATCAGAACCCAATTTCCAATTCTAAACTACCTTATTTGGCAACTTTGGATCTACCAGACTTATCATGATTGAAAAAATATCCCATTTTCCACCACCCATGGTGGTCAACTATCCCTACCAAGATGTCATTAGATATACCCAACTTTGGCAGAAAGCCAAGAGAATACCCCTCAACGCATATCATGATGTACCATCTTTGGTACTCATCCAACTCATTCATGGATGATAGAATTGGATTGTGTCTTTTCTAAAGAACTTTGATCGAAAGCGTCACTAAATGGTATGTAGAACTAAAAGACGCTTCTTATGAAAATTTTACCACCTTGGCCATGACATTCATAATGCACTTCCAATTACCCATTAGGTACAAGACCAGGATAGAACTCCTAGCCTCTTTTCGTCAAGACACCTCCACACATATTTTTGATCATATTCATGAGTGGAGACAATGATGTAGGATTGTCAAGGCTACAATTCCCAATGAACACCTTATGGATTGGTTTGCAAGGTATTTACTACCTCCCATATCCAATGATGTCACCATGGGAGGGGAATTCACCGAGGAACAAACTATACTCTGTGATGAGCACCTAGACTTGTTCTATTCTTAGTTTGGCAGGTTATACGATCTTATCTCGCATGCTTCGCATCCATCCACAAATTTGCACCAGCCAACCCTAGGCCCTCGTGCCGACGACATGGTGGGTTTTGTTTCTAGTATCTTAGTGGGCTAGTTGGTAAGACAGATGGGTTAATTGAATATCACATCACACCCATCCACCCCTACGCTCACCCCTTAGATGATTATGGGTCTTGTTCAAACCTACAAGGTGAATTCAATGCAATCCATGCAATCGAAGAATCATTAGTGGATAGGAGACAAGAAAAAAAACAAAAAGAAGAATCAAAAGGGACAACAAACCCAAAATGGTGTTGGTGGAGGCACCGAGAAGAAAAATAATTGGTTCATGTGCAATATTTGTATGGAGGACCTACTCACCAGTTCTTGAAAATGGATGAAATTCATCGCTATTTATCCCAACAACCGGTTGTACCACATCATGTTGTCCTGACTAATCCATTTCCTCCCCAACACCAGCAAATGGTTGCTTCTACTCATGCACCCTCACAAGAGAGCACAATGGGTCCCCCCACAGCGAGGTCCATCCTTGTATGCTCACATTTTCATGTGTGAAATTATAGTCAATCTGCAAACTTGAGCTCATACTTATGAGACTCTTAAGACTAGTCCTGCAACCCAAGATCCAACATCTTCTTCCCATCCTAGTGGCCCTCTCCAGATAGAGAAACTACCACTTGATGCAATGCTTCACCCACTACAAGGCATTCTTCAATGCACAACGTACAATCCTAATGCACGGGTCGCCCACAATTACAGTCTTGTGGATGATTTGGCCTAGGAACCTTGTTCCATGAGCACTCTCAAAGTATTGTAAAGATGCCCAATGCAGCGCAAGGAATTATTATATACTATAGGCAGGATCGACCCCTCAGATTCCAACTTACTTACGTTTGATGTGGACCGTGTTTTCCATAGGCTCTCTTTCCAGACTGTGTTTTAAATTCAAGTCAGAGTCTATGGGAAAACCATCTTTTGCACAGTTGTGGACAAGGGAGCCTCAATGTGTATTATGTCCATTTCATGTTGGTGAGATATCGACTCTCCAAAGCTTGAACCGTCTAACGCCATGCTCAAATATTTCAATGGACACATGTTTAGACCTCATGGGATCATTATTGCACTGCCCATAGAATTAGGTGGTAAGACTGCTTCCATCGATGTCGAAGTGGTTGATACCCCTTAAGAGTATAATCTTCTACTTGGGCATACCTGGTTTTACTAAATGACTGATTTAGCTTCGTCATTTTTTCGAGTCCTTTGCTTTCCCCACCAAGGGAAGATCGTAACCATCGATCAACTTTTCTACTACACACCTTACCTTAGACCCAATATGGGTGCCATTGTACCCTTTATCAGTGATTCCTAGAATGTTTACATGAGTGTAGGTGCACGGATGTGTTGAGCACTCAACACACCCTAAAACTCCTTATCAATTTTTTCTCACTTTTTGGGTACCACTTGGTCTTCTGCACTGTCTGACATGATTTCATTTTGGGAAATGTTTTGTCCTTTTTTATTTTCATGAATCTCATCACCTATCCAGGTTTGTTTGAACCCATGAAACCCCATGACTAAAATATTTTAACACCTAAATTAAGAATCGACAACCAAACACTGCACCCAACACGCCTAGGTTCGGCGTCAAAAAGAATTCAAGTAAGTATAGGAACCACCTGGAAACAATAGTCGTCGAGTGTTGTTCTTCATTGGCATCGGCAGAAGGAAGTTTTGGTTTGCGTTAATTTTTTTGCATAAAGATATCATCGATAGTTGTTTCCCCTTCGGCATCGGTAAAATACGGGGAGGACAGACGTTAACGAAGAACGAAAAGATATCGTCGATAGTCGATGCCCGACGCGCTTTATCGGAATCGGGGAAAACCTAGAAGGATCACAACAAACATTTTAACCATGATAAAGTTATCCCTGATCTTCGATCCCCGATGTGTTTTCCGCATCGAGACTTTTTCGAGGGAGCCGATCCGGGAGCGCTTTGGTAGGCTTATCTTCGATGACCGATTCTTGACACTTTTCGGCATCGGCAATATAGGATTTGGTTTTAGAATGAATAGCTTAAGGAAATTCCCTAATCTGACTAATATGAGTGAATTAATTCACGGGTCTCCAATTCCATGTGTCTTTACCAGGTAAGAGGGTCGTACGGTCTAGTTATAACCAGATTCATTCTTGGTTCCCTAGGTTCAAGTCACACCTCTGAGTCAGCTTTGTCGCGTCATCATTGTATGGTACGATCGATCGGCATCAGAGATTTTATAGGAGGATATCAACGAAAAATTTTGTAGCACAACCCCGATCCCCAATCCACCTGCTGAAAGAGCGACATGACGGGACATTTTTAGCATTAGATATGATCGTATTTTGGGCATTTAATGAGCTAATTAATACCCGATCTTGCATTAGTTTCTACCTCGTGCGCCAATCAAAACAGCATGTTTGAAATCATCGATAGACCACATTACCACTCGCGCCTCCGCCGTCAACCCATGATGAATTTAATTTCTAAAGATTCGGCGGCAGGTTTATTGAATTTTCACTCATAACCCAAATTGAATGGTTGATGCAACATGGTAAGATATTTCCTATTTAAAATCTCTTGAACCGTTGTGAACAAATTCATTTTTCGCGTAAGAAAATTCCAGAGCATCTGAAGAAGCAAAAAGAGAAACGCGAAGTCAATATCGACCTTGTGTTTATCAAAAAACTAGGTTTTAACAAGCTTCAGAGGAATGTATCCAAGTTTGTCAATTCGTTGTCTATAATTTATATATGTTTGTTCGATTTTTTCACAGTCTCTAAAACTTTGTTTAAGTTGCAGGAACAATGTCGTCGAGAAATCCAACCACCAGATGCTCGTCGAGAGCACCAAGGCTAAAAGAACCAGAGATGGGCGAAGGTTCCTCTCTAGGGACCGCGAGGCAATTGGAGTACATCCCTAGGCTGGAGCCTGTCATCAAGACAGCAACAAAGAAATTTTTTGTCCAGCCTCTAGCCTTTGGCGATACAAAGGAAAGTACCAGATCCAAGGTGGCCCTCCCATAATGGGGGGATATTTTCAACGAGATTAGCAGAGAAGAATACCCGAAGTATATCCCACATGGCGACCTAGACGTAAGGGCGCTCAACGACCAGGTGTTCCCCAACATTCGACAGCCATATATGCACATGGTGGTGAGAAGAACCCTCGTTTTCCCTTGCATAGAAGTCCTGAAGTGTCTCATCGACCACATGAATGGGAAGAAATGCTTGATTAACGATGAGAGTGGTGGGTGTGTCAGGGTTTTCCTCCCAACAAAGGTCCAGAAATACTACAAGCTTATGGACTTGGAGGAGCAACTCAACACGAACTTCGTGGTGAATTTCAATGAACTCCATGACACCTGTCGATTGATGGCCTGATGGTGGAGGGAAGACAAGAAATTCACAAATTGGAGCAATGGATGGTACGAGACAGTTAACCTGAGGGAGCCATACATCTATTTGATGGCTCTCATATGTCGGCTATACAGGGAAAAAGATTGCTCCAAGTTTTTAGAAGCTTGGATGCCTTTGGCATACACAGTTGCAATCGTCGGGTGCAGCTTCACCTGGGGAGAAATAATTTCCAAACAACTAAGCGCATGTGTGCAACAGGCTTAGATGCCGAAGGAAGGATAAGCACCAACCTTTTACATGGCCTTGTACCTTCTCGATGTAATTTGTGCTAGGAACATCTTCGTTGGCATGAATCTGATTTGGCATGTTGCAGAGCTCCCGGTCCACGTCTACTTCAGCGTGTTATGGGAAAATAGGTATAAGAAATCTTACTCCCTCATTCGTGATGAATTCATCGCCCGAATTTATTTTATTCTTTTTAAGAAGGAATGCCCAAGGTTATTGGCGACAGCCAAGAAAATTATATCCAAGGTAGGCCATTGGTATTTAGATGAGCGCGTCCCCTACATCAAGGTGTTCGAGGCCACTGGGGCACCACATCTCCTACCAGCTCATGTCCCAGACCGGCTCATCATAGGAGAAATATGTTATTAGACCATATTGCAGGGCTATAACGCCACAATGGTCAAAGATAAGAAGCGAGCCTTCATACCCTACGGTTTCCATGTAGGGTTCTATTTGGTAAAGGATATTGCTCAATCCAAACAAGAAGGGATGAGCCAACTCGAATTTAGGTTCCCGACAGGCCGATTCCGCAAGCACGATCCAAAGGGCCTGGTAATGAAACATGCTTCACAAGTTTCATCCTACTGGCCATATGCTCACGATAAGTTTGAAAACAAAGTATTCACAAAGAACACCGAAGACTGGGACGAGGTGGTGTAAAGGATGTTCGACCCAAAAATGACCATGTTCAAGGCCATAAGAATGGATGAGCAGGTGGAAACAATAGAGAAGTCAGCTCAAGAGGCCCTCAGAGCCAGGGAAGAAATCAGAGCGGCAGAGGCAACAAAGGTGCATAGTAGGAGATTGTCTTTAACACTGGAGGCACAAACAAGGGTATTGCTCCTAATGGAACATGAAAAGAGAAAAATCGATCAACTATAGAACTACTCGGACCTCATAGAGATGACAAGGGTTCATGCCGACAACCCAATTGAAATTCGGGTAGGTCCAAGTGACCCAGAGCCAATACAAATTGAAGAGACCACAGGGTCAGATAACCCCAAAGTTTCAAAGACACGGGTCAGATCACCTGGGGGCGTTTCGGCTCAGCCTGAGATAGCAAGGACATCAGGGAGAGAAAGTGCACCAAACCCCCTACATGACTTAATAACGATCTATGATGATGAAGAGAGTTTGGAGGTTTCCCTAGTGACTCTGGTACAGATCACGGAGGAAAAGGAACCCGAGAAAGTATCTTCCCCAGCTCTCGATGCTCAAATTCAAATCCCTCCCCAGAGTGACCAGGAGGTCGAAAGTGTCTTATACAATAAGCTACTCGATGCGCCAAGGACCCAAGTGGACATCCTGAAGGAAGAGCTAGGATTGGGCGAACAAGAAGAAGAAATTCCACAGCAGGAAATCAACACCTCAACAACTGATTATCAAGTAAGTACCGAGCCTACCCCTAATGCATCATTTTTTGTCGGTACTTTACCTCCTGATGAGCAACAAATAGAGGCCAAAATTTTGGGACACACATAAGAGGTTCAAGAACCCATTCTTGAACAGATATACACCGTCGGGAGCCTGGGAAATATGCTTACTTGGGGAGAGAATCAAATCCCCGAACCCGTGGATGAGGTCATTGATATACAAGCCATCTCCTTCGATCGAAAGAGGAAATCCATCATGAAGAGAACCACCAAGAAGAGGAGGCTTACTCTGGACAACTCCATCCTCATCACCACATAGAAGAAATTAATTAGCACGGAGCATGCCAAGACATCCGAGCTTATCGGTGCATGGATGGAAATCACAGATGTCACCCTGCACAAAGTGATGAAAGATGAAGAGGAGTTGGTTGTTGCATTGAATGAGTTGGACCATCTGCACCATTTGGAGAAATATTATCAAGACTCCACGCAGGCCACGGTGTTCTTGAGAAGCGAATTCTAGGATGCCTACAGTAAATTCACGAATGAGCGGCACCTTTTTACTGCAGGGATAGCCAATTTCCAAGAAGACACCCTTATGGCACTCGCGACGTGCAAGGATATGGAAAGATGGTATGAGAAATCACACCAACTGGTGGAAAGGATCGATTACATCAATGCGGTTCAACAGGGCTGAGATGCCAAAGAACACGGCATTCGGGTACTAAGGGATAGCAGCATCGACCACATAAAGAAGTCGATCGAATAGTGGGCTAAAATGGCCCAAGAACCTCACCAAGAAAACTAAGAGAAATGGGCCAAGTGTGAAATGAGTTGGACCAAGATAAATCAGGAAATGAAAGACATCGACCTCCTGGAATTCGGCACACCTGATGACTTTGTCGACTTGCATGACATAGTCAAACTACATGCCGAATAAGACTCTTCGTGGGATGTGAAGATAACAAAGGTGGTGAACATGAAATCAGGTCAAGTACAATAGTTCATGGAGCACCCGATCAAGGCTCAGACAGTGTTACAACAGTTAAGTGCTAAAGTAGTCAGGTATTGGGCATGGGCAGTGGATATAAAGGAGATCCTTTCAGCCCCGATGGACCAACACAGATTCTTGTATTCCAACGCGTGCGAGGAACTCTTCGTCAAATGGTCGGAGCATGAGAAGATTCATCCACTCAAGTGAAACCATTTGATGACTCTTAGGAGACTGAGAGATGAAAGCGTCATGTGGCAATGTTTTGTTTTACTTAGCTTGCACTTTTGATAGTTATTTTTAGTTAATAATATGTTATAAATAAGAGGATTGACACGTTAGAAGGGGTTTATGGTTTGGGCAAAGACCCTCATTTTTGGAATTGTAAAGAACTATTTCAAAGCTACCTTAATTGAGAAGTCTTGTTTAGGACCTGAGACAATTTTATGTTTCCATCAAAAGCGTGTGTGATTGGATTATAAGGAGGAATTACTTCCGACTTTATCTCATGAATGGATGATGTAATGAGTAAGAGCTTCTGAATCTATTGATAAGTTATCTGATGCAATATTTTTATAACTCTTGTCTCTAATGATGTAAACAAATCGTTGTGTTAATATGTGATTGGTGATCAGAGCTAAGGAAACTATTTTTCTTACCATCATTTTATTGCATGTGTGTTCTCTTCTGATAAATTGTATCTCAGTCAGTAATCGAAATGCCAACAAGTTGATGTATTAGTTATACGCGTGTCATAGGTGTAAGAATCATTGTCTGCATGCTTGAGCACAAGGGTTATCCCAAGCTCATCCTTCTTCAGTAGTTAAGAAATTTCCCCTTTGTTACCCAACCGGTTTATACCAGCATTTATCTTGTATCGGTCCCACCTATAAGAGAAAATACAAAAAACAAAAACGTTCAAACCGAAGGAGAAGCTTTCACAAGAAGACATCATGTTAATCACTAGGTAAAGCTGATCGATTAATTGGTCGGATCGCAAGATCTAGAGAACCGTTCCACCATTAAACGTTGCAAAGTCTAATTAGGCCTTAGTGGCGGGTTTGGTTCCTACTGTTGAGTTAAAGGGATGTAGGACCCCTCAACAGTATTGGTGCTAGAAGGAGGGTCTGAGAATGAATGGATAACTATGTTTTGATATAATATTTCACATAGCTTGTAGATTCAAAACAACCCACATGCATGGCTAGTCATTCTCAAGATATCCCACACACACTGAGTACTCTTGAAACGAGTAACTCACCCTAGCAAGAGGAAGAACATCTCTTCACTAAAATACCTTATGCTCTTCCTCATGAGGATTTTAACCAGTTCAAAAGAATCACAAGAGATTATGCCCGACAAATCGAAGCACTGCCCTTAGCTCCATTAATCCCTCGTAGAAAACAAGTAAGCAGACCAGTGGTTGACACCCCTGACCGGGTTTTCATTCACACAGTAGAATACATTATATATTTTTCCCTCACCGAAATCGAACATCCTCTTAATCTAATCCCTGAAACAACAACTGATAATTATTCTAAGCACGACAATTTTTCTGACGAGGAGAGGTTTAACTCGGAACGCTCAGTTTTGGAGTCGGAAAACATGGAAAATAACAATGATCATAATGAAGAAAGGGAAAACCCACCTTAGAATAATCAACCTTGGTTGTCCATAGATGCTCTGGCCATCCCTGGACACGTACAAAACCTTCCCCGACATCTAGAAAAAGCTACTCCCTAAATTCAACACTGAAACCTCAGGATTGCCTGAAGACTATATCAAAAAATTGATACTAGCTATCAGATTGATGAATGTCCAACATGAAGACGTAGTATGCAGGATTTTCCCCTATACTTTTGATAATTCGGCCTCCACGTGGTATTTTAACATACCTGTAGGGTCCATAACTAGTTGGACGTAGTTTCAAAAGGATTTTCTAGATAAATTTGCAGAAGAAACCACTACAGGAGCTTTGATGGTTGAGTTGTTCGCCGCCACCATGAGTTCAAAGGAGAAGGTTAAAGACTTTAATCAACGGTTCACCACTATCCTAAGAAAATTTCAACCCGAAGCTAAACCCACTCAAGAGTTGCAAATCGAAGTATACGTTAATGCTCCCCCAGCTTATGTTTCCATGTTTGTGAAGAGGGTTGCCAAAACAACCTTAGCTGAGAATTTTGAAGAAGACAAGACAATAGAATTCCAAATGAAGGGATGTAAAGAAGGCCAGGTCTCACTAGGCAAGAAGGAAGTTCAACCTCTTCCCAGGAGAGGACTCTTTTTAACCAGGTCCCCAGGGAAGCAAACAGAACAAGGTCCTGAAAAGGGAAGTGGAGACATAGAAGACCTACAACGCATGGTAAAGAAGTTTTCAAACGAAATCATAGACATGAAAATAAGTGCAGGGGAAGGAAACCAAGGCTAGAGGCCCTATAAACCCTTTTTTAACATAAATCGACCATTCAAGGCGATTGAACCCCCCTAACCAACTTAAACATCGACCTGGGAAATGTAGCATCCGACTCTTTCTGTACCTATCACCAAGAGAAACATTCTAAAAGAGACTACCCATAATGGGTGCATGCCATGAATTTGATGGCCAACTGGTTTTTAGATGAGGTTTCCCTTACCAAACAATCAAGCAGCTCATCTATGAATATTGTTGATCAGGAAGAATTTGATCTGCCAAAAGAAACAACCATGTTGATATGGAACCCTGACCTTCCAATGCCTTCCGATGACCTATTTGAGATTCAAGAACCACCCGTAGAGGTCTTGGTTGTGCAAACATGAAGTAGGGGTCAGCCTGTCTCAAACGACCTTACTACGGCCCAAAATTCGGGAGGAAAACCAGCACCCGATCACCCGAAAGCACCTTTTGTCTCCCGAAGAAGTCCTATAAACATCCATATACAAGAATCTCCCAAGCTAGACTACAACATAGTAGAAGATTTGAAAAAGTTGAAGGCAAATATATCGGTCATGGACATGTGTAGAATCCCTCAGAAAAAGGAATTTATGTTACAAGCCTTGAAGTCATTAGAAAAACCTATAACAAGCACTGACCAAGAAGAATCCAACCCCCACAGATCTAAGAAATAAACCAACTGTAAAGGCTTTCTTTGAATATAAGAAAGGGAGGCCTTTTGTCCCACTGTTCCTTTTGACATTTGAAGTCTTCAACAAAAACCTCCATAACTGTCTAGTTGACTCAGGAGCGTCCTTTAATGTTATGCCACTATCTATATGCAAGAAACTAAACGCAACCCCTCTCAAAAGTGATAAACATGTGATACAACTAGACAGAACCCAAGTGAAAGTTATGGGAGAACTCAAGGATGTCATGATCAGGATGGCGACACACCCGAAGTTTGTTCAAGTAATTGACATCATTGTAGTAGATATCCCAGAAGCTTATGGATTGCTACTTAGTCGAGATTGGTCCAAGAAGTTAAATGGATAGTTTAGTACGGACTGGGATCACATTTGGTTTCCATTAAAGGGACACCCGAATATGATCAGGATCGATAGGGAAAGATATCTGAAACATACGGTCACCGACCTAGAAACCCTCAATGAACCTTCTTCAGAAGATTTCCCTGTGCTAGGAAATTAGTCCTGTGACTCCAATTTCGGGGATTAATTCCCTCTCTCATCTGATGTTCCTCTTACCCAGAACTCCGAAATGAGTTTTCAAAAAAAAATTCCAACAACGGCAAAGGAAACCCTCTTCTGTCAAGAACCGGTGTTAGAAACCACGAAACAGATAGGAGGAAAGGAGGAAAGTGGTAGAAAAAAGGAAATTGATGGTTTTTTCTCACAAAATTGGACCTTATACTTTCATGGATCTAAATAGCAAGAAGGGTCAGAGGCAAGGTGCATCCTCATTGATCCAAAAGGTAAACGAAATTTCTTGTCCTACAGATTAGAATTTGAATACACAAACAACATCGTCGAGTATGAAGCTCTAGTATGAGGGATAAATAAAGCCATAGACTTAAACGTTAAAGAATTGAAGGTTTTCGGAGATTGTGAAATCATCGTTAGACAAGTAAAGAACACTATACATTGAAACTCTCCCCACCTGAGGAATTATCAACAGGAAGTGCACAGACTAATAGAACATTTTGAAGCCTTCAATATTACAGCGATCCCCAGAATAAAGAACACTCTTCTTGATTCTCTGGTCACTGCTACTGCAAGGTTATCCCCTATAGAAGACTATGAAGCCTCCCGATTCATTGTGGATCTACTCTACAAACCGTCGGTGCCCAACAATATTTCCAATTGGAAGGTCTTTGAAGGAGATGAGCAGTTCATAAAAATTTTAACCAATTAGGATAATTTTAAAGATCTGGCTATTGATGATGAGGTGTTTCAGGACAAATTAGTAGACCTCAACCCTCATGTACAGAAACCTGAAATAGATCGATCGACTGAAAAACCAAGGTCTCACACGATACTGAAGGGAGTAGCCAATTTAGAAAACCTTTTTGACTTAAGGGAAAGATTCAAAGGGTCAACGAACGCAAAAACGGGAAGTTCTTGTCCCATGTACGAGACTATAAATCTAGGAACCCCAAAAAACCCCAAGAATAGAAATCTCGTCAAGACAGTATATAAAGAAGAAAGAAGGGCCTATCTCAAACTTTTCAGACAATATCAAGATGTTTTTGCATGGTCCTACCGAGATCTGAAAACTTATGACACTTGTATCATTCAACACACAATCTCGTTAAAGCCCGGAGTGAAACCCTTCCAAAAGAAGCTCTGGAAGTACCACCCATCCATGGAGCCTCTCATGTGTCAGGAGATAAAGAAATTACTAGATTATAAGATTATCTTCCAGGTTAGACACTCTGCATGGGTAAAAAATTTGGTTCCCATGAGGAAAAAGTCCGGGGAAATCCGCCTATGTGTAGATTTCAGAAACCTCAACGAAGCTTCAGAAAAGGACAACTACCTAGTCCCACCAATGGAGCAACTCTTGCAGACCGTGTCTGGTTTTGAGATTTTCTCCCTGCTGGACGGTTTTTCAGGTTACAACCAAGTTCTAGTTTCAGAGGAAGACCGTTTGAAAACTACCTTCTGAACCAAGTGGGGAACCTTCGCTTATAAATTCATGCCCTTTGGGTTAATCAATGCAGGGGAAACTTTCCAACAGGACATGGATGTAGCGTTTCAAGGACTAATCAACAAATGTGTAGTAGTTTATTTGGACAACATGACTGTGTATTCGAAAAACAGGGAAGATCACATCCGACACTTAACCCAGATTTTCAAAATGTGTAGGAAATATGGTATATCCTTAAACCCTAAGAAAACTATCTTTGGTGTCGCGGAAGGTAAAATGCTAGGTCATATTATATCTCAAGAAGGAATTCACATAGACCCAAAATGAATTAGGGCTATAGCTCAGCTCATGTTACCCCACAACAAAAAATCTATGCAATCCTTCTTTGGGAAAATCAATTTTGTGAGGAAGTTCACCGCCGATTTCATTGAAACTATCAAACCCTTGAAACATAGAAAACTGGGCTGGAAAACACAGGCAAGTGAGGTCTCAATCTAACTTAAGTCAGTAAGTTGTAATAAGGGTGAGTAGGGGGAAGAACTTAAGGAAAATGAAAAGGTTTTCTATGGACATCTGGTCTTCCAGCAGCCTAAGGAGGAAAAACTCAGAAGGCAAGATCCTCTTGGTTCAAAGTTTCAAGGAACTGAATAAATTTATTATTGAACTGAAATCAAACATACATCACAATTCAATAACAACAACCTGACTGGATCATCCATGCCCGAGTCATTCATCATTAGGGGAAAAAAAATCACAAGAAACTGATTAAAATTGGTCGCAATGCTACTGTGATCAAACCTACATCACAAGAACATAACTACCCTCGATTGGATCATCCATGCCCGAGTGTCTTAACACAGTTGTTACATAGATATGGAAGGAAACTGACTTTCATTAAACAAGAAGTCTCAAATACATATCCTCATCGAGAAGGCCTGAGTCAGCACATCACCTATGGAAGTTGGCGGCCTCTGCATTCTGCCACCTGGATCTAAGTTAGATGCTCGTGAGGAGGCCTGACAGAAGACGTGGCAACTGACGATATGATTGGCGCGCTCGGCATGGAATAGCGGACATGGAGATGGCCAGGCAGACAACGTAGATGGGACAAGGAAGCTGGGGATAGCGTGGGGGCCACACAGGTGAGAGCTGAGGTGTAATGGGATGGAGGTGAGGTGGCACAGGTGGAGGGAGATGTGACAGGTGGGACAATGAGTGGAGGACAAGTGTGAGGGAGCGAAATTTATAGGGGAGCAGGGGATGTGACGGACAAAGGAGAGAGATGGAGTGGGCACAGTTGTCGGCGGGACAGAGTGGCCACTTGTTGACCCAAGATAAGGCCTTACAAGCACATGTTCATATCGGAGCCACGAAAAGTGGTTTGACTCTTCACCACTTTTGGGCCCGATGTGTGTCTCTGGCTGACACATAGGGCCTCCATAAATCCATGGTTTCAAACCCGGCCCGCCCTACAATTTTTATCGTCCGCTCATTTTGAGGCCTCGATATGATCAACTACCGTCAATCTGGAGCGCTCAGATATCAGTCACCCAGATCTACGTGCCTCTTAGCACAGTGCACCAAACGGTCACATCGACACCGATGAACTTAGGATAAGTTCCATTTAGTGGGTTTTTAGCCCCTTTCTTCTCCCTTTGCCACCTAGAGGCCAGAACCAAAGGAAAAACACCCCCCTGCAGAAACATGTGATAACATTAGGCTCCATGCGGGATAGATTCCTCCATGCGAGGCTCTAATATCTCCTTTGCAACTCCAGTCGCCTTCTATTGGGTTGTGGAGTCACCCATAAAACCGGAAACGAAAAAGAACAATAATATTTACAAAGACATGGGAACCACTTTATGGCTCAAATAAAAAACTTCTTCAAAAAATGCCCATTTACAGGGCCACCAAAAACTTCATCACCCTCCAAATTCTGCAACCTATATGTGTTGTTTGGAAATGCTTCATAAATATTGAAGGGACCGATCCAAAGGGCCTCAAATTTGCCATGTTTGCCTCTATCCTGACTAGGAGAATCCCACTTAAGTACTAGATCTCCCAGTTGGAACTCTTCTTTTCTTCTCTTCCTGTCAAAAGCTTGCTTGATCTTCTGTTGACGGTCATGCGCTCTGTCCATCACCTTTCTCTATTCTGTTGGACTTCTACCAATTGATGAATTCTTCTGATCATATCATTAGGTTCTCTGTAAGGCCTCTTCCAACAGAGCCTTATAAATCATAAATTAAAATAGAGACATGCTAACTTAACCTTAAACCATTCCTTATACATCAAAATAATCCACTACATAATCATCATAGTAATATTTATGAGCAGTTTATAATCAATTTCATAACACAACAGAATAATGAAAATACATACCTCTAACTGATGTTATTGTTGTTCCCAACTCTGCTTGATGCACTGCCCAAAACCGTCTAACCACCCAGCCAGCTAGGAACAGAGCCTCTCCGGCTCCCTAGCTCCAGGATTCCGTAAGGATTCCTGGCCCCCGAGCCCAAAACTCCCAGCAACGGCTGCTCCCCTGTAATAGTCCACCAAACTCAAACCAGAAAAATACAGTCCTCCAATCTTTCCCCCAAAATAAAAATGCTCCACTACACTCTCCCCATCTCCTAATAATGCTTCCTCCCCCCAAAATCCCAAGTCCCCTCTCGAATCTCTTTTCCCCCTCATATCCTCCTTCCCATTCACCGCCTCCTCCCTTCCTTCAATGTCGTCTACCTTATCCCTACATTTAATGCCAACCACCTTATCCCTTTCTCCTTAATGGTTCTCTCCTTCAATACGTTAAGTTTTCTTTTAATAATTTAAAATTTATTAAACTTTAATTCATTACCCAAATATTTAATGAGTTAATTAATTAATTAATATACATTAAACAATTAATAATTAATTAATTAATTATTAATAAATAATAATTAATTAATTAATATACATTAGGACAATTAATTATTTAATTAATTAAACTTAATGAACCTTAAACAATTATTTAACTTGACAATTAGTTATTTAACTAGGGTTGTTACATTCTCCTTGGTAGTCCTGAAAGAATTTTTTCATAGGCAGGGCGAGTTGTGAAGATAAAACTGCTTCAGTCCCATATACAAGTTGGAAAGGAGAGATACCTAGAGACCTTTTTGTTGTCACTCGATCAGCCCACAAAGAAAATTTGAGCTTTGAATCTCATGCTTTCTTGTTGTCCTCTAGCAGTCTTTTGATGATTTTTATCAGGCTTTTGTTAGAGGAATCTGCCAATCCATTGCCTTGAGGGTAGTAGGGGGTAGGGTGGATCAATGAAATCCCAAACTGCTCACAGAATTTGATCAATGGCTTAGACTTGAAGGATGCAGCATTATCAATGATGATCCTATTCGGACAACCAAACCTTGCCATAATATCTTCAAGAAAACCAATGATCACTTTGTGAGAGGCACTCCTTGTGAGAATAGCTTCTATCCACTTGGTGAAATATTTTTTTGCGGTTAAGATCCACCTGTGTTGATCACTTGAAGAAGGATGAATTTCCCCAATGAAGTCTAGGCCCACTGTTGAAAGGGTCCTGAAGCTACCATAGGCTTCGGTGGCAGAGACTTGAGTTGCTTCTTCCCAGATAATTTATGACATTTGATGCAAGCTCTAACTTTTGCACAGACATCGACGAATAGAGTAGGCCAAAAGTACTCATCCCTGAGAATTTTATAGGCCATGGTTCTCTAGAAATGATGTCCCCCACACATGCTTTCATGAAAATCAAACATAATATTTTGGGCCTCCTGTGGGTCTAAACATCTCGGAAGCACACCTAAAGGGTCTTTCCAGTACAAGACCTGGTCAATAAGACAATATATGATTGCTTTGAGTTTTAAATCTCTTTCCTTGCTCTTCCCCATTCCATCTGGAGGCCTTAACTCCTGCAGAAAAAATATAATGTCTTTGTACCAGGTGCATTCTGCCAATGGAGGGATATCCTGCGGATTTTTATCAGATGACTCAACCTACTGATTTTATGAACAAGTGTTGATGGAGTTAACCCCCAAATATTTACAATTAGATTCAACCAACAGCTTGGATAAATCTTGGCCTTTAACTGATTTGGTGGGATTTATTTCTAGATCAAACTCAAGGATTTTGGCAATCCACTTATGCCTTCTTCCATCTATGTCAGGCTGAATGAGAATGTCCTTCACAATAGCTGAAGGGACATATGCAATAACCCTTGAATGAAGAACATAGATTATGAAAGCCTTGAGGGCTTTCACCAATGCATAGGCATGTTTCTCCATGATGTCATATTTTACCTCTGCATCTCTTAATGCTCTACTGAAAAATGAAATAGGCTGATCTAGCCCTTTAGTGTTTTTCTACAATAAAACAATTGTCGTTGTATCAAAAGAAGCAAAAGAAAAAATCAGAAAATCCTTGGAGTAATTCGGACTGATAAGAACAGGTGCCTCAGTCAAGGCCTTCTTGATTTGATTGAAGGATTCTCTGGAATCAGAAGTCCACTTTATTCCATTCCCCTTCCTGAGCATGGTTGTGATATGCTTCACCAATTCAGCAAAATTTGAAACAAACCTTCTCAGAAAATTGATTTTTCCCAGGAAGGATTGAACCTCTTTCCTATATCTAGGAAGTGATAAGGTTTGCATAGCCTCCACCGTGCTTGAATCAATACTGACCCCCTCAGCTAATACTATGTGTCCCAACAATTTTCCCTCCTACATGGAAAATAAGGACTTCTTTGGATTTAAGGAAAGGCCAAATTTCCTGCACTTTAAGAAGACCCTTTTCAGATGATAACAGTGTTCTTTATCAGACTTAGAAAAAACTGTAATGTCATCCAAATATATGACTACAAATTTATCCCTTTCCCCTATGAAATCTATGTCCATGGCTCGTTGAAAGGTTGCTCCTGTGTTCATCAATCCAAAGGGCATTTTGGCATACATAAATGTACCCTGGGGAGTGGTGAATGTTGTCTTTTCTTTGTCTTCAGGAAGAACAGATATTTGATTGTAACCAAAAAATCCATCAATCATGGAAATCCTGGATGCACCTGTTACCCTCAGTAATATATGTTCCATCTTTGGCAGCGGTTAATTGTCCTTCTTGGAGCTTTTGTTCAGGTTCCTGAAATCGACACAAAGTCTGATCTCTCCATTCTTATTTCTTACTGGGACCAAGTTGGCAACCCATTTAGAATATCTCAAAGGGACAATGATTTGGGCATCCAACAGCTTCTTTACCTCCCTTCCCATAATAGGAAGCAACATAGGATTTATTTGTCTTAATTTCTGCCTAAATGGTTTGGTCTCTTCCTTCAGTGGAATTTTATGCTCAATAATGTTGATTTCATATGTTATGAGGTCTTCATAGGTCCAGGCAAACACATCAACAAATTATTTTAATAGCTTAGTGTACTCGACCCTCTGCTCCTTTGACAACATGTTAGACAACTTGACAAATTTTGGATTCCTCTCTCTGTCAATATTGCACTCAACTACATCAGCATCATCATTCGAGATTTTACCCTTCAATGTCACATCATTTCTGTCAAATAGCATTTCCAGAGGGACCAATCCCTTTGGGTTGTGATTGTTGGGCAGCTAAACAATATGATGATCATCAATCTTGTTCAGAAAAACATCAGCATGAGGATCTATGTCAGAACCAGGATCTTGATCGATGTGTAATGTTGAAAACTCATCCACAGTTTCTAGGAATCTTTTGATTTCAAGATCATCCTCAAACACCTTCCAATGCTTGACATTGTCAGGTATAGAGGACCTGTATTTTACTTCTACATCATACCTGAGCTTGGGTGGCAGAGGAACTCTGAAATTGCTTGCTGAAATAGCCAAAGAGTCATCCATGAAATTCTCTTCTCTTGGAATAAATGAAATGTTGAAAGCCGAGAAAAAACTATCAATGAGGTCCCATGCTTCATTTCTGTAACTTCTGAGCCGAGGGTGTTTGGCCTGATAAATATTTCTGATCTGTTGGAAAATCAACTCAGCATCTCCAAACACTGATATATCTTCAATCCCCATATCTTTTGCAGCTCTCAAACCCAAAACAAGAGCTTCATACTCTGCCACATTATCGGTAGCTTCAAATTGTAACTTGTATGACAAGAATATAATTTCTTGAATAGGTGAAACAAGGACCACCCCAGCACCAGTACCTTCCCTAGAAGAGGCTCCATCAAATAAAAATTTTCAAACAGAGGTAATCAAAGGAGAATCTTCACAGAGATTAAGGGACTGTTTTCTGATTTCAAGAGGTTCAGGGACATTAGTGAGCTGCAATAAGATGGACCCCAAATTAGTATCAATGGAAAAGATAGGATGATTGGTGGGGTCTACTTCATCACTAATAATATAGGCCAATTGAGCTTCTCTGTACAGTATTCTATGCTCCCCCCCAAACACATGAATAGTAGCATATGTGAGGTCCATCTGCAATGTTCCCCCAAGCCTTTTTATCCAAGATCTTGGCAATAACATGCCAAAATTTCGGGGAACATGAGCCACTACAATATCCATGACCACATTTTTCATGGGCAGCTGAAACAAGGTCACAACCAGATCTTTGATGACCCCAAGACATTGCACCCTCCTTGAATCAAAAGAATACAAGTCATGGTATGATTTGGTGATTTCTAGTCCTAGTTCCTTCATGACAGTTTTGGGCATGAGGTTATGAGAGGCTCCTGAATCCATCAAACAAATATGCAGTACCTTATCATGTATGTTCAGTGATGTGTAGAAGGGAGGGGATGAATCATCTCTATATTCTACCATGGGACCTAAGATGACTGTTGTCTTTTTGTCTTTCAAATTGATTGAGTCTGTGGGATGATTCGAGGGTTCAGGAAGCAACAGCTTAGATAAGGATCTCCTAAAGTCCTCATGTTTGACCAGCTCTGAAAGGGGGACAGGAATCCTAATCTTATGAATTTCATGCTCAAAGTTAAAATAGGAGGGCGGCTTCAGAATTTCTCTTACCTCTGGGATGGGACTTTTGGCTAATGGTGAGGGATTCTGGGATTTCTTTTCCTAGTTGTTTCTCGCTACATCTTCAGCAAGATTTTCTTCTCTGGTAGGCCGATCAGGAACATCACGATTTCCTGCTTTATTTTTGGACATGAGGTTTTATCTATTTGGGCCATCATTGGCCTTATCCCCTTTTCTCAGCTTGTTTAATTGGATGTCCATGAGAGACTCCTCGTATATTGATTGAGTTAAGTGAGGAGAAGAGGATGTATCTTCAAGACAGTGAATTTATGGATCGAGGTCTTCTTCCTCTCCGCCCTGATCTGTAACAAGGTTGTTTTGAAGAGGGGTCTAGATTTTCTTATCATCCCTATCTATGTTCTGAAGTTCTCTTTGCATAATATGAGGGGCATTGTTATTCGGCCTCCTGAAGTTCCCTCTGTTATCAACATTTTGAGGATTTGTGTATGTCTACTTCCCTTCTAATTCCAACCTTTCCATTCTAGTTGAAATTGATTTTAGTAACTTGGTTACTTCATCCATTTGAGAGGGGGGGGGCAAAAGAGCTGGAGGTTGAGGCTTTAGATATTCCTCTTCCTCTGTCTCTATCAGCCTTATTCCTGAGTCAGACAACTACCAATATATTAGACTCTACTTCTAGGACTACATATTGCATGTGATCCAAGGAGGTAGCTCTTATCTCTCTTAACAGGAGGTAGAAGTCAGGGTCAAAAGCACTAGAATATGTGATTTTGGGAGAGGCCTCAGTAGGCTTTATCTCAGCAGGGATCTTATTATACATTTTGTTGAACCTTTTGGAGAAGTCAGAAACAGACTCTCCCTCTTTTCTTTTTAGGGATCCAAACTCTATGATATAATACATGAAGTCATTTTTATCCCCCCCATTGTCTCAAGAAGATATCATCTAAAGCCTCAATCCCATCAATGGATCCAGGGGTCAGGGCCCTGAACCATTTTCTGGCTTCTCCATCAAGACTGTGAACAAAAATCCTCATCCACACATCTTCATTTACTATGACATAGTTATCAACATAATTATAGAAAGATGAAAGGTGCTCGTTTGCAATGATATCTCCCTCCCCCGTGAACTTAGGCAGCTACTTAAGGTATCCACCAGCTGGGAGGGCATTAAGAAGCTGGGGAAAAACAAGGGGGGCGTATTTGGTAGCTACTATAGCGTCCATTCTATTTCTGGGGGGATTATCTCATGCCATTGGAGTGTAAACATGAGGAGAACCAGGAGGGGATGGAGTGTGGACAGGGGAGATTGGGGGTGTGCTTCTCGGAACAAAGGGAAACAACTGAGGATCTGGAGAAAAGGCCTAAGGGCTCGAGGGAATAGAGGTTTCCCTCTTTGCAAAACTAGCAGCTTTAACAGGAGGAGGAGTAGTGAAACTGGGAGAGGGGAAATCAGCAAGAACACTCCCAAAATTTAAATTTCTAGAAGCTCCAGCAAATGGTGTAATAGGAAATGAGAAACAACTACTAAAATTGCTATAGGAGAATAATGAAAATTACCAGAATCACCTGGTTCAGCAGTAGAAGTGCCCTCCTGAAAGGTCCTTTGTCTTCTGAAAATTTTCTCTAGATCAGCTTCAGGTGTCACTAAAGGCAGTTGTGGAGTAGACCTCATGTGTATTCCCCTGGAAGCCACAACTAAAACAGTGGAGTCATCTCAATGGAGTCACCACAATGGAATCGCAAGGTGCATAGTTGCAATCTTGAAGTACTAAGTTCTAACGCGCCTTCAGAACCAGTAAGCTTTGTCATTCAATCCCAGGGAAAATGTTCAATTCATCCCCCGCAACGGCGCCAGAAATGTTGGCACTGGAAGTCACCTCTGGATTGCAGCATAAATAAGCTCAATACCCATCAGTCTGTATGTCACAGTGAATAGTTTTATAGAGTGGTCTAATGGATGTAGTCTCAAGATTATATCTCTTTAACTCAGAAAATTGGGTTGGAACACACAGGCAAGTGACGTCTCAATATAACTTCAGTCAGTAAGTCGTAATAAGGGTGAGTAGGGGGAAGAACTTAAGAAAAATGAAAAGGTCTTCTATGGACATCCGATCTTCCAGTAGCCTAAGGAGTAAAAACTCAGAAGGCAAGATCCTCTTGGTTCAGAGTTTCAAGGAACTGAATGAATTTATTACTGAACTGAAATCAAACATACATCACAATTCAATAACAACAACCCGACTAGATCATCCATGCTCGATTCATTCAGCATTAGGGTAAAAACAATCACAAGAAACTGATTAAAATTGGTCGCAATGCTACTGTGATCAAACCTACATCACAAGAACATAACTACCCTCGAATGGATCATCCATGCCCGAGTGTCTTAACACAGCTCTTACAGAGATATGGAAGGAAACTAACTTTCATTAAACAAGAAGTCTCAAATACATATCCATAACCAGAGAACCATAGGCTTCATTAAAACTTTACAAAATGGGAGCCTAGCTCAACCATCGACCCTAACAAAATATGAGGAAGACTCTTATATACTCAGAGCAAAAATTTAGAAGCGTGCTTGAGTCTCTGCATTGAAGGCATTACGTCTACATGCTTCCTGACAGACTGTGCATGCATTATCCTATCATAAGTGAGCTCTTGTCAGACGCAATCGTGTTTCAGGAAGGTTCTACAGCTGAGGTGACTTGTTGACAGTCCTTTCTCGGGCTTTCCATTTATGGTGGAAACGATGTTCAACCACCACCAACTAACTTCAATAACTGCTTCATCAGGATCGAGAAGGCCTGAGTCGGCACTACACCTGTGGAAGTTGGTGGCCTCTGCGTTCTACCACCTAGATCTAAGTCAGATGCTCGCGAGGAGGCCTGACAGAAGATGTGGAAATCGACGATATGATTGGCGTGCTCGGCATGGAATAACGGATGTGGAGATGTCCAGGCAGACAACGTAGATGGGACGAGGAAGCTGAGGATAGAGTGGGGGCCACACAGGCGGGAGATGAGGTATAATGGGATGGAAGTGAGGTGGCACAGGTGGCGGGAGAAGAGAAGGGGAGATGCGACAGGTGGGACAGTGAGTGGAGGATAGGTGTGAGGGAGCGAAAGTTATAGGGGAGCGGGGGATGTGATGGACACAGGAGAGAGATGGAGTGGGGAAAGTTGTCGGCGGGACAGAGTGGCCACTTGTCGACCTAGGATAGGGACTTACAAGCACATGTGCATATCGGGGTCGTGAAAAGTGGTTTGATTCTTCACCTTTTTGGGGCTCAATGTGTGTCTCTGGCTGACATGTAGCGCCTCCATAAAACCATGGTTTCAAACCCGACCTGCCACACAATTTTTATCGTCCGCGCATGTTGTGGCCCCGATATGATCAACAACCATCGATCTGGAGCGCTCAGATCTTAGTCGCCCAGATCTACGCGCCTCTTAGCACAATGCGCCAAATGGTCACATCGACCCCGACGAACTTAGGATAAGCGTCATTTAGTGGGTTTTTAGCCCCTTTTCTTCACCCTTTTCCACCTAGAGGCCAAAACCAAAGGAAAAACATCCCCCCTGCAGAAACATGTGATAACACCTCTGACTCATGTAAACAAAAAGGTGGTGATCCAATTCATAAAAAAACAGTTGATTACAAGGTTCAGTATGCCTTCCATCCTTGTTTTTTATAATTTCGCTTACTTTTCTTCCACCCTATTAACAGAGTTTTCTTTAAACAAAGGAATCATAATCATATACTCTGCAAACTACTACCCACAACGGAATGGAGTGGCAGAATCAACCAATAAGAACCTAGTGAGGATATTAAATAAAACAATTGCAGACAACCAGAGGAATTGGCACAGTTCACTGCACAATGCCTTATGGGCTGATAGAGTAACACCCAAGGAAGCTATAGGGAATTCCCCATACTTTCTGGTATACATATAGGACTCCATTCTCCTGAACAGGCTATATCTTCCATCCCTTCAGCTTGCTCAGGATTCTAGAGGACAACCCTCATTAGTTATACAACAAAGAATTGATACCCTCCTCATGTTGGAAGAAGAAAGGGAGAAAGAAAAATCAAAGTTCATAGATCATCAACAGATAGTTAAAAGGTGGTTTGATAAGCATAAAGAGAAAGAGAAGAATTTTGAAGTAGGAGACTTAGTCCTAAAATGGGACAGAGGAAATGAGTCGAAGGGAAAACATTCGAAGTTTCAGAATCTATGGCTCGGAATTTTTCAGGTAGATGAGAAAATTGGGGTTGGCACATATCGGTTGCAAAATCTGAGGGGGGAACCTGACACCCTCCCGGTGAATGCCCAAGCCCTAAAACAATATTTTCATTAAAAAATATATATGTGTGTGTGTGTTTTCATGATGTTTTGTTTTTAGGTAGGCAGACTATGGAGTGCATGTTTCTTTTTGTTTCTTTTTATAGTGCTTCCGTGCTTTTGAAGATTGTGTTTAGCAAGACATTGGTTGACCTCAATTCGTGTGATATGACGAACTATGTTCCTAAATCATCGCTTACATACAACAAAAGAAACATTGGGAGACCTGCGATTATTTTAAAGGAGTTTTCTATCTAACATGTGCAGATGAACAACCTTGGAAAAGTGATGGAGTTTCTGCCTAGTGGTCTGGTAAAACCTAAAGGGAAAGGTGGTAAATTGGAAAGGACTACATGTACCTCAAGACAGAGCTAGCAAAAAATTCACCTTAACCATCTCATTTTTTCAAATAACAGACGTCCTCCTCTCCCACTCGCTCAGGGAATTTTGCCAAAATAAAATCAATTATATCAAATGAGTGCAAAATAGGATAGGGTATGCAGATAAATCTGTTGGGGCTATGGACGCTCGCTGGCAGCGAAGCAAGGTCTATGACGTCGGGGTGACTCTGTCGGGGCAGTGGACGCTCGTTGGAAGTGGAGAAAAACTGTAGCAAGTGAATGATGATAACCAAAAAGCCTAGTGCAATTGAATGCTTTACTCGACTCTTTTCAAAGAGGCTGTGGGTCAGGGTTACAGGAAACGAAGGTGGAATAAAGGTTGAAACCCCACAGGCAGGCCTGGATGCACCAATCAAGAAATTTCAAATGCAAGTATAGAAGAGGCTTTGATAAAAACCAATTGAGTTCGTAACCAGCTTTTGCATCAGCTAAGCCTAAGGAAGGAACAAAGATTCTTCTTTCGCCCAGTAAGTTGTCATTTGTTGAGCACTCAACATACCCTAAAAAGCCTTATCAATTTTTTCTCACTTTTTGGGTACCACTTGGTCTTTTGCACTGTCTAACTCGATTTTATTTTGGGAAATGTTTTGTCCTTGTTTTTTCTCATGACTCTCATCACCTATCCAGGTTTTTTTGAACCTGTGAAACCCCATGACTAAAAGGCTTTAACACCTAAATTAAGAATCGACAACCAAACACTGCACCCAACGTGCCCAGGTTCAGCGTCGGAAATAATTCAAGTATAGGAACCACTTGGAAACAATAGTCGTCGAGCGTCGATCCTCATCGGCATCGACAGAAGGAAGTTTTGGTTTGCATTAATTTTTTCGCATAAAGATACCGCCGATAGTTGTTTCCCCTTCGACATCGGTAAAATACAGGGAGGAAAGAAGTTAACAAAGAATGAAAAGATATCGCTGATAGTTGATGCCCAACGTGCTTTATCGGAATCGGGGAAAACCTAGAAGGATCACAACAAAAATTTTGACCACGATAAAGTTATTGCTGATCCCCGGTGCGTTTTCGGCATCGGGAATTTTTTGAGGGAGCCGATCTGAGAGCGCTTTGGTATGCTTATCTCCGATCACCAATTCTTGACACTTTTTGGCATCAGCAAGCTAGGATTTGGTTTTAGAATGAATAGCTTAAGAAAAGTCCTAACTCCGACTAACATGAGCGAATTAAGTCACAGGTCTCCAATGCCACGTGTCTTTACCAGGTAAGAGGGTCGTACGATCTAGTTCTATCCTGAGTCATTCTTGGTTCCCTAGGTCCGAGTCACACCTCCGAGTCATCTTTTTTGCATCAGCATGGTATGGTAAAATCGATCGGCGTCGAAGATTTTGTAGGAGGATATCAATGAAAACGTTCGTAACACAACCCTGATCCCCGATCCACCCGCTAAAAGAGCGACACGACGGGACGTTTTCACTATTAGATACGATTGGATTTTGGGCATTTAAGGAGCTAATTAATACCCGATCCCGCATTAGTTTCTACCTCGTGCGCCAATCAAAACAGAATGTTTGAAATTGTCGATAGACCATATCACCACCCGTGCCTCCGTCGTCAACCCACAATGAATTTAAGTTCTAAAGATCCAGCTACATATTTATTGAATTTTCACTCATAACCTGAATTGAATGGTTGATCCGACACGGTAAGATCTTTCTTGTTTAAAATCTATTGAACCATTGTGAACAAATTCATTTTGTGCGTAAGACAATTCCAGAGCATCCGAAGAAGCAAAATGAGCAGCGTGAAGGCAGTATTGACCCCGTGTTTATCAAAAAACCAAGTTTTAACAAGCTTCAGAGGTATGTATCCAAGTCTGTCAATTCGCTGGCTATAATTTATGTATGTTTGTCCGGTTTTTTCACAGTCTCTAAAACTATGCTTAATTTGCAGGAACAATGTCGCCGAGAAATCCAACCACCAGACGCTTGTCGAGAGCACCAAAGAGAAAAGAACCAAAGACAGGAAAAGGTTCCTCTCCAGGGACAGCAAGGTAATTGGAGTACATCCCTATGTCGGAGCCTGTCATCAAGACAGAAACAAAGAAAGTTTGTGTCCCGCCTTTGGCGATACAGAGGCGAGTATTGGATCTAAGGTGGCTCTCCCACAATGGGGGGATCTTTTCAACAGGATTAGCAGAGAAGAATACCCAGAGTATATCCCACACAATGCTCTGGACGTAAGGGATCTCGACGACTAGGTGTTTCCCAACATCCGACGGTCATATCTGCACATGGTGGCGAGAAGAACCCCCGTTTTCCCCTGCATAGAAGTCCTGAAGTGGCTCATCGACCACACAGACGGAAAGAAATGCTTGATTAATGATGAGAGTGGCGAGTGCGTCGAGGTTTTCCTCCCAACAGAGGTCTACAAATACTACAAGCTCAGGGACCAGGAGGAGCGGCTCAACACAGACTTCGTGGTGAAGTTTTATGAACTCCATGACACCAGCCGATTAATGGATTCATGGTGGAGGGAAGACAAGAAATTCACAAATCGAAGCAATGGATGGTATGGGGCAGTTAATCTGAGGGAGCCATACATCTATTTGATGGCTCTCATATGTCGTCTATACGGGGAAAAGGATTGCTCCAAGTTTTCGAAAGCTTGGATGGCTTTGGCATACACAGTCGCAATCGTCAGGTGCAACTTCAACTAAAAGAAATAATCTCAAAACAACTAAGCACCTGTGTGCAGCAGACTCAGACGCCAAAGGAAGGAGAAGCACCAACCTTTTACATGGCCTCGTTCCTACTTGATGTCATGTGCACTAGGAACGTCTTCATCAGCATGAATCTGAGCTAGCATGTTGCAAATCTCCCGGTCAACGTCTACTTCAGCGTGTTATGGAAAACAGGTATAAGAAATCTTACTCCCTCATCTGTGATGAATTCATCGCTCGAATTTATTTTATTCTTTTTAAGAAGGAATGCCCAAGGCTATTGGCGGCAGCCAAGAAAATGATATCCAAGGTAGGCCATTGGTATTTGGACAAGTGCGCCACCTACATCGGGGTGTTCGGGGCCACCAGAGCACCACATCTCCTACCATCTCATGTCCCATACCGGCTCATTATAGGAAAAATATGTTATCAGACCATCTTACAAGGCTATAACGCCACATTGGTCAAAGACAAGAAGTGAGCCTTCATACCCTACGGTTTCCATGTAGGGTTCTATTTGGTAAAGGATATCGCTCAAGACAAACAAGAAGGGTTGAGCCAATTCGAATTCAGGTTCCCGACAAGTCGATTCCACAAGCACGATCCAAAGGGCCTAGTCCTGCAACATGTTTCACAGGTTTCATCCTTCTGGCCATATGCTCACGATAAGTTTGAAGACGAAGTTTTCACAAAGAATTCCCAGGACTGGGACGAGGTGGTGCAAAGGATGGTTGACCCGAAAATGACCAGGTTCAAGGCCATGAGCATGGATGATCAAGAGGCAACAATAGATAAGTCGGCTCAAGAGGCCCTCAAAGTCAGGGAAGAAATCAGAGTTGCAGAGGCAA
Organism: Picea engelmannii; assembly: GCA_009831015.1. Lineage (NCBI taxonomy): Eukaryota > Viridiplantae > Streptophyta > Pinopsida > Pinales > Pinaceae > Picea > Picea engelmannii. The sequence continues at coordinate 159,632 of ML790473.1, read as the reverse complement.
CATAGGTACATAGTAAGGGATTGTCTTTAACACCAGAGGCACAGGCAAGGGGATTGCTCCTAATGGAACAGGCACAGAGAGTAATTGATCAGTTGCAGAATGACTCGGGTAGGTCCAAGTGACCCAGATCCAATACAAATTGAATAGACCACAGGGTCGGATAACCCTGAAGTTTCAACGCCATGGGTCGGATCACCTAGGGGCGTTTCGGCTCAGCTCGAGATAGCAAGGACATCAGGGAGAGAAAGTGCACCAAACCCCCTACATGACTTAAGAAATATCTATGATGACGAGGAGAGTTCGGAGGTTTCCTTGGTGACTCTGGTACAGATCACAGAGGAAAAGGAACACAAGAAAGTATCTTCCCCATCTCTCGATGCTCAAATTCAAAGCCCTCCCCAAAGTGACCAGGAGGTTGAAAGTGTCTTAGACACTGAGCTACTCGATGCACCGAGGACCCAAGTGGAGAGCCCGAAGGACGAGCTTGGATCGAGTGAACTAGCAGAAGAAATTCTACAATAGGAAATTGGCACCTCAACAGTCGATTATCAAGTAAGTACCAAGCTTGCCCCTGATGCATCAATTTTGGTCGGTACTTTACCTCCCAATGAGCAACAAACAGAGGTCGAACTTTCGGGACACACAAAAGAGGTTAAAGAACCCAGTCTTGAAAAGATATACACCGTCAAGAGCCTGGGAAATACGCTTACTTGGGGAGAGCAAAAAATCCCCAAACCCGTGGATGAGGTCGTTGATATACAAGCCATCACCTACGACCGAAAGAGGAAATCCATCATGAAAAGAACCACCAAGAAGAGGAGGCTTACTCTGGATAGCTCCATCCTCATCACCACAGGGGAGAAATTAATTATCACGGAGCATGCCAAGACGTCCGAGATTATCAACGTAGGGATGGAAATCATAGATGCCACCCTGGACAGAGAAAGGAAAGATGAAGAGGAGATGACCGTTGCACTGAAGGAGTTGGAGCATCTGCGCCATTTGGAGAAATATTATCAGGACTCCATGCAGGCCACGATGTTCTTGAGAAACAAATTCCAAGACGCCTACAGTAAATTCACGAATGAGCGACACCTTTTTACTACAAGGATAGTCGATTTCCAAGAAGACACCCTTATGGCATTGGTGACGTGAAAGGATATGGAAAGATGGTATGAGAAAGCACACCAAGTGGTGGAAAGGATCGATTACATCAGCGCGGTTCAACAGGGCCGAGACGCCGAAGAACACAACATTCGGGTACTAAGGGATAGCAGCATCGACCGCATAAAGAAGTCTGTCGAATATTGGGTTAAAATGGCCCAAGAACCTCACCAGGAAATCCAAGAGAAATGGGCCGAGTGTGAAAGGAGCTGGACCAAGATCAATCGAGCAATGAAAGACATTGACCTCCCATAATTTGGCACACCCGATGACTTTGTCGACTTGCATGACATAGTCAAACTACATGTGGAACAAGACTCATCATGGGTTGTAGAGATAGCAAAGGTGGTGAACATGGTGCCAGGTCAAATACATCAGTTCATGGAGCACCTGATCAAGGCTCGGACAGTGTTATAGCAATTAAGCGTTAAAGTATTCAGGTATCGGACACGGGAAGTGGAGATAAAGGAGATCCTTTCGACCTTGATGGACCAACACAGATTCTCATAAGACAACACATGTGAGGAACTCTTCGTCAAATGGTCGGAGTATGAGAAGAGTCATCCACTCAAGTGAAACCATTTGATGACTCTTAGGAGACTGAGATATGAAAGCGCCATGTGGCGATGTTTTGTTTTACTTATCTTGCACTTTTGATAGTTATTTTTAGTTAATAATATGTTATAAATAAGAGAATCAACCGGTCAGAAGGAGTCGATTTTTTTGGGAAAAGACCCTCATTTTTGGAATTGTAAAGAACTATTTCAGAGCTACCTTAATTGAGAAGTCATTTTTAGGACCTGAGACAAGTTTTTGTTTCCATCAAAAGCGTGTGTGATTGAATTATAAGGAGGAATTACTTCTGACTTTATCTCATGAATGGATGCGGTAATGAGTAAGAGCTTCTGAATATGTTGATAAGTTATCTGATGCAATATTTTTATAACTCTTGTCTCTAATGATGTAAACAAATCATTGTGTTAATATGTGATTGGTGATCAGAGCTAAGGAAACTGTTTTTCTTGCCATTATTTTATTGTATGTGTGTTCTCTTCTGATAAATTGTATATCAGTCAGTAATCGAAATGCCAGCAAGTTGATGTATTAGTACTAGGCTTGTCATAGGTGTAAGAATCATTGTCTTCATGCTTGAGCACAAGGGTTATCCCAAGCTCATCCTTCTTCGGTAGTTAAGAAATTTACCCTCTGTTACCTAATTGGTTTATACCAACATTTATCTTGTATCGGTTCCACCTATAAGAGAAAATACAATAAAAAAGAACATTCAAACTGAAGGAGAAGCTTTCACAAGAAGACATCATGTTAATCACTATGTAAATCCCATTGATTAATTGGTCGAATCGCAAGATCTGGAGAACCATTCCACCATTAAACATTGTAGATTCTAATTGGGCCTCGGTGGTGGGTTTGGTTCCTACTGTTGAGGTAAAGGGATTTAGGACCCCTCAATAGGATGTTCAAAGACTCATCCTTGTTGAGTACATTTACCCTTCCCCTACCACCTATCCACCAAAATGTGGTTCCGATCAACATGATCTCTTTCGCCACTTGTGGTTCCCTTGAATCTGTTGATCCTTGGGTATTCCCTCACCCTACGAAAGTTGAATCTTACATAGATCTCATGTCGCTCATAGTAGTTGAGTTTTCCTATCAGGCCATTCAATCAATGTTTGTTGACCTTGACTCAAATCTCCAACCGAATGTGGGATTTGATCAGTATGACAAGTCCATTTGTGCCATCACCCCTCTCCCCACGTCACATGACTTTATTGATTCTCAGATGCCTTCAAACGAGGCCATCGTGGAAGCCATGCCCGCTCTAGAAAATCCATGGGATGACATGCACTATCGCCCATCATTCCTCCTTAATTTGGAACACTTAGAGGGTGGCATAAAATATCCTTTCCTGATAATGTCCCATGGTACCAATATCCCATTATGATTCACGATGTATTCACTGAAGGGAATTTGGAAAACATATCACAATTCATTCCTATTGACATTTTAGTGAAGCTCGATGTTGTAGAAAACATCCTGATAGGCACAGACTGTTCTCCTCAATAAATCGAACTTTATACTACCCTATTCAAAGAATTTCACAATGTTTTCTCTTGGTCTTACGAATAAATGTCTGGCATTAACCCCCATATTTTTTAGCACGAGATCAAAACGTTTGTTGAAGCCAGTCTTTTCCTATAGAAACTGCAACCCGTCAACCTAAGAAAGGTTATTTCTATCAAGGAAGAGGTCGAAAAGCTTCTTTTTTTCGATTTTGTCTATCCATTTCCCTTGACCAAATGGGTATCCAATCTCATTTCATTCAGTAGAAAGAAATTAACCATCAAAGTCTATGTTGTTTATAGGGATCCAAACAAGGCTTGTCCAAAAGACAATTATCCTACCCCATTCATTGATCAAATCGTTGATGAATGTGCCGAAATTGAGATATTCTCCTTCATGGATGGTTTCTCCGTCTAGAACCAAATATAGATCAAATCAAAATATTAGCACAAGACCTCCTTCCTCTTCCCTTGGGGTACATTTTCTTATCGCAAGTTACATTTTGGTCTTAAAAATGATGGAGCCACTTTCCAGCGCACCATGTCATATGCCTTCCATGACATCAAGCACATTGTAGAGGCATATCTTGACAACTTAGTCGCTTGCTCACAACAACGCGATGCTCATCCAGATCACCTACGGTCCATATTTACCCGATGTTGACACTATAACATACACTTGAACCCTAAAAAATGTATATTTTGCGTGGTAATTGGGAACTTGATAGAATTTATCATATCCAAATTCAGGACCATGGTTGATCCCTTCAAGATTGAGGTGATTGTCCAATTCCCCCCCTCCCCCGCAACTTCACCCAACTCCAAAGTTTGCAAAGGAAGGAAAAATTCTTTCATCTATTTATTTTTTATTACACTGAGATCAAAAAAGGTTGTATGCACTTATTGAAAAAATATGTTCCTTTTGTGTGGGATGACCAATCCCAATGCTCTTTCGATGCCTTGAAAAGGGATTTGATGTCGAACCCCATTTTGAGCCCTCCTAACTACAGTCAGGACTTTATGCTCTATCTTGCAACATCTGACTCCACCATTGGAATGGTGCTTATCCAAGAGGACAAAACACAAAGGGAATATGTGATCTATTATTTGAGTAAAGGTCTCATTATCCCTAAACTTTGATATTCAAATGTTGAAAAGTTGGCCTTGGCAGTTGTGCACGTTGTCCAAAGATTACAACATTACATCATCTTGTGAAAAACAATTGTCATATTGGAATCCAACCTGATGCAACATATCTTGACCCGTTAGATCATCGAGGAAAAGTAATCCAAATGGATTGTTATGTTACAAGAATTTGACCTGGAGTTTGCTTCAGCCAAATCCAAGAAGTCTTTGGTTTTCGATGAGTTAATGTCCTAACTTCCTTGAGTTGATAAGGAACTTAGTCTTGGATGTCGCAGCTCAAGATATCTAGCTCTCACTCTTGTGCTTGATTCCTCCACACACACGACAAGCAATACCTATCTCAAATCCTTCAAGCATTAAAGAAACTTAAATAACTTCCGATCTACCTTGTCTTACTCAAGCAAAGAATAAGTATGCCAACATCCAATCAAACAGACAAATCATAGAAGGGGAAAGTAGCATTGATCTCTATTAAGATAAAATGAGAACCTTACATCGATGGTGTGGTCACCTTGAGTACAAATGTTTGGTTCCCCTTGGATCTTTCTCCGGTTCTTCCTTTTTCCCTCGCTCTTCTGAAATTTCAGAAACACAGATTTTCTCTCAATTCTTCCTCCTTTCTCCAAGCAAACCTCCATGCAGAAATAATCCACCAAATATTTCCTCCACCTGATGAGATAGTGCACCATATTTGAGCTTCTAAAGATTACTTAGGACATGCATTGAATTAAACACTAGTGATATTCCACCTAGTCTTGGTGAACAAGCCATTCAATCTATAGTTGACTAGATATTCTCAAGTGGAGTGAATTACTCTTATCCACATGTGAGGTGCACTCTTGGTGATGATTCCAAGGAAGGAATGTGCTCTTTTTGATAATTCCAATGTATGCATGCAAGACTAGACATCACTTAGTGTAATTGAAGCATGACTCAAGAAGAGGTGCGTCTTTGTTTAGGGGAAGAATATTCTCACTCAAGTGTGCTCTCTAGTCATGAAATAGGAATTATCTCCTAAAATCAAGGAATGAAGCACTCTCTCTCCTACTAAATACGGATTTACCTAATGATGGTTTATGAGCCCATGGTTTTGGAAATCCATGGTGTTACATGGTAGGTATTTTCCCATGGTTTTGGAAACCCATGGTATTACATGATAGGTATTTTCCCATGGTTTTGGAAACCCTTGTTAGGTACATGTGTATGTATACTTGTGTACCCCTTTTGAGAAGGTCCTTTGTGTGCCCCTAGGGTGGCAAATACAATTGTAACACTGAAATGTCTAGAGACATACCCATAAGGGGGGTCCCACTCCTAGGGGACATCTACCTTTCTAGCTTCATCACAACGTGCCAAATGGTATCAACAAGAATGAACCTAGGTGGGGAGAGTGAAAAACCCACCTCCAAACCATTCTAGCTACTACACCAAGCCCATAACTGTGAATTTTAGAAACCATTATATTTAGATCCATAAGGGTGCATGTATGTTTGATATTGGTGTTTTTCCATTCTCAAAGTTCACACTACATTAGTTCTCTAGTTTAAGGTTGGAGAAAGTGGATGCATTTCTTAGGTTTGATCCATTTTGCTATTTTTGAATCTATGATTTACTATTTTAGGTCAGCAAGGGCACTTCATTTATTAGCCTTATTTGGTGTTTCCAGTGATATTTTTAGCTAAGTTGGGTGCTCCAGTATGGGCCTTTTCCATTTCTTTTCCAGGCCACCCTATCTGTTTTTATTCTAGAAATTCATGGTTTCTATCTTTGGATAGGGAGGTCACCCCACTTGAGGAGATATATTTGGCATAATAGCATCTTATCTAATGTGCTTTTTTGAGATCTTATCATTGAAAAATTTCCTATGAATTATCTAGTCTATTATTGGCCAAAAGTGGGTAGTCTACTTTAGAATTAATTTGATCCATCTTATCAATAATTCACCTAGTGTATCTTTTGAAAGTAGGGCACACCACTTGAGGATATTCTAGGCAATGTTTGGTTCAGTTATTCATGTAGGAAGAGTGGTATTTTTGGAGTTCATAAGTTTTTTTCATGCATATTTAGATGCATTGTTGGTGGATAACTTAGTTGTTTTATTTTTCATCTTATCCTCTCCAATTATTGTTAGAAGTGATATTTATGTGCATATTTCCATTAATCATATATCCGATGAAGAATAGAGTTCATAAATTGAGATACCAACTTTCATCAGCCACTGTGTTCATTTTGAAGCAGAAATTATCATTGTAGTGTGAAGGGATGCCTACAATTCAAGAAGCACAATTTTTCACATGACGAGGTAATTGTAACTATTATTATTTCCTAACAAAAGGAGAAATTTGTTGATTTGGTAATGGTTTCTTAATCTGATTTTATTTTGGCATCTAACTTTTAGTCTAATCTTTGTCTAGATTCTGGAAGTTATGTTAACCAAATTGAACAATGCATGGAGAATTTATTTTGGAGATCAACACAAAAGAGCCTTGGATTTCCTGCCTTCTTTTATACTAGCAATTAGGCATGTTATGAATTGCAAATAATAACATGTTTGGTTATGTTGCTTTCTCTAGTTGTTGACCACACGAAGATATTTCATACAATGGAATGATTGCATGACCAATTACACTAGAGCTTTGATTATGATGAGTGGTCTCCTAAAACTTCACTAGGTTTGTGAGGATGTTGATTGGTCATCAATCTCGTTGGTTATGATAGGTTTATTTTCAAGAGTGTAGTGTGTTTCTTGTGATTGTTAAAAAAAAACAAAGTTTCACAAGTTTGGTTAAAACATTAGGTCTAAATTTTGAGTTAGTAATTTTCTTTGAGTTTGAATTTATTACCCTTTAGGGTTTTATGTGATTTTGGTTTTCAATTAGTGTTGCTAGGACACATTTGGTCACTATGATTGGTCAAAAGATGTAAGAGTCCTTTCTCATGTCACGTGATCTATCCATAAGCATAAGAATAAAAGCATCTCATCTATTGTGCTTTTTTGAGATCTTATCCTTATGCTTTTTCCAAAAATTATCCAATGTATATTAGCCAAAAGTGGGTGCTCTAGGGGTGATAGGTGTTGGGGTGATCATTTTGGATCTCGAGGGAAATCTAGAAAAATCATATGCTTGGGGTATTGAAAAGGATACAAACAATCACACAAAGGCCCATGCTCTCTACCAAGGTATTATTCTAGTGAAAGAAGTCAACCCAAACTATTTGATTGCCATCTAAGACTTAAGCACAATAATCAACGTAATGGTTGAAAAAACAATTCCCTTAGATAACAAACTCGCTTCAATCTTAGCCTGAGTCCACAAGGAGATTGGTAGTTTGCATAAGGCTTTGTTTTACTAGGTAATCCTAGAACATAATCATTGTGGCAATTCATTGGCCAATGAAGTAGTTGAATTCAATCCTGGAGTCATTCGGAAAAAAGAGGGGTGGTGCTTTCATCCCATTCTTTAGCAACATTAGCAACATATGGTCATGAAGGAAATGACACTCAACATCATAATTAATTGCCACTTTTTCTCAAACGAAACCACTGGATCTCAAGTTATGAGCCTGGATTTGAAAGGACGTGCACTCCCCTCATTCGCATGCATGAATTTAAGGTTTCCTTGTATCTCGAACTCATCATTGAAGAGTTCTTTCGGAAAGGTGGGATTTTGGGTCATGGTGAGGATTGTTGATGTTTGTAGCATCAGACAAGTACTTCCACATCGATTTTCTGTCTAACATGTGGAAGTCATTCTTAATACCTCTCAGAACTTAGGATATTCACTTTAATAAAATAATTATTAAAGTGAATGTACTTTTGTAATTAATGGAGTTTAATTTAAGTCAAAAGTCTAAGTATTTGGAATTAGTGAGTTAAATTAAATCATATCAATTATATCATAAAGTGATGGTGAGATCTAATCTCAGCCATTGATCACTTTGGAGATCTAGGGTTTTGGATTTAGGGTAACTCAATATTATAAAAGGTAGTCTAAGTGAGAGGAGACACACACATAGTGAGATAGGAGATCTCATTGATTGGGTGGAGAAGGATTTTCATCCAAGTGTACAGGGGAAAGGTACGAGGAAAGGAGCAAAGGGGAAACAAATGAGTAACAACCATGTGTGATAGGCTAGGCTATTTGTTGTTTTGTATTATTCCTTAGGTGGGCCATTATCCCAGGATGAGAGTTGAGATTTTATTTTAATAAAATCAACAAGGTATTGATTTTCCCTTAGGGGTTTGTCTAGCGGTATATACCCAAAAAATTACGTATGCAAATGTGTATGGTTTCGTTATTGTGCTTCTGCTAATTTATTTACTTAGATCGTTAAAACTCAGTCATGATTTTATTCAGTAAATTTGCTTAATGAGTCTATTACAACAAGGGTTTACTAGGAAGTAATTGTCAGGTGTTGGGTTGTTGAATTTTAACATGGTATATGAGCTTAATCTCTGGAGAAGGAAGCCAGGTTGTACATAGATGTAATTTTGCAGCGCGGGGATTTTTTATTTTCGCAGGTCTATGGGATATTAACTCAAAAAAAGGAAATGTACAATCGTACGACCATCGTACGGACTATACAGTCGTCATACAACATGCATATGGTGCAGGCTGCAGAAGGCAGTTCTGCGTGGGAGAGTTGCAACAAAGAGAAGATTTGTTGGGTAAGTAACAACCACAAAGGACTAGGTGTTGGAAAATAGGTAGGGTCGACAAAAGGTGGTGCAATCGAGGGCGAAGATCGTGGGATGATTTGGGCATAGGGGTAGAAGGAGACTAGAGGGAGGTACAGGCTACCGAGGAGGGTAGAGCAAGGTGGTCAAGGTAGTGGAAAGTACAGATAGCAGAGTGGGGAAGAGAACTATCGGAGCTGGCACAACAGGCCAATCGCCAAGACACCAACAACAAATCGACATCAATCAGGCGTGGGCCAGCAGGGCCTCCAACCGACCAACCAGTCGTCAACAACCAACGTGGTAGAAGACAATCGCAGAGGGCCCAAGAATCCTTGAGCAAGCCCAACAAAGTCATCGGGCAACCCAAAGAAGTAGCCGAGAAGCAAGCAGAAAGCTCAGGTGGCCCCAGAAAGACCCGAAGAAACCTTGGGCAGCTTCGAGCAGGGTCCGGGTAGTGAGCAACAGGTCCGAGTAGTGAGTAGCAAAGTCCGAGTAGGGGTCCGAGTAACCAAATAGCATTTTGTGCTTGAAGAAATAAGCACAAAATTCTTCAATTTTCGTGCTTCAAGGACTAGGCACATTTTCAACAGTTTGTGTTCCCAGTAAAATTTTTATTTGGAGATGGTTGTAACAGGTTTGAGGACAAGCTATACGATGCATTGAACTTCATGATTTGGAAGGCGAGGGTGACATTGTTTCTCATGTAGAACAAGTTGTGGGAGTTTGTTAAAAAAAAGGTGACCCCATCAATGGATCCAAAGGACGTGGTTGCCAATGAGTTGAAGGACGTGAGATCTAGAAGGATCATCTTACATGCGGTGAAGGATCATTTGATCCCTCACATATCTGAGAAGAAGACAACCAGGGAGATGTTTGTAGCTCTGAAAAATATCTTTCAGAGCAAGAATACAAACATGAAGATGGTGTTGAGGGAAAATATCAGAGACACCAAGATGACCAAATCATATACAGTGACTAGTTATCTCACCAAGATCACTCATGTATGTGATGATTTGGCAGTTGTTGGGGAATTTGTGTCAGATGAGGAGTTGGTGAGGACGGCCCTTAATGGTTTCTCTAAGCCATGGGCCTCATTCATCAAAGGAATCATAGAACGAGAGACGCTTCCCAAGTTTGATAGGCTATGGAATGATTTCATCCAAGAGGAGATTCAGGAGGAATCTCTAGCAAGCCAACAGGTTGGTAATGATGAGAATATGGTCCTTTCTAGTCAGGCAAGGAGGAGCAGGGGGAATACAAGTGGAGAGTCAAATCCAGATGATAGAAAGAAGAAGAATATGAGAAAAGTGAAATTATTTGTCTGCTACAAGAGTGGCCACTTGCTTCACAGTATCCAGAATGGAAGAAAGGGAAGAGTAAGTCTCGACGGGTGGTAACATCTACAGACACTCAAGTCAAGGAGTTTGCTCAAAAGTTCGAGAAGGAGTTCTCATTAGTCTCTTGTTTTTTTGGCACAGATTCTGGTAGTGCTTGGTTCATGGATAGTGGGGCTTCTCATCACATGACGGGGACACATGAGTTGTTTACCAGTTGGTCAGAGACAAACTCAGATCTGCATGTGGAGCGTGGCACCCATGCTAAGTGTGGTGTAGAGGGAATTGGGACAGTCAGGTTCCAGTTGGAGTCAAGAGGTTATTTGGAAGTGGCATATGTGTTATATGTTCTAGAGATTAAAATGAATCTTCTCTTTGTTTCAGTAAAGGAGGACAATGGATATGCCATCTCTTTCAAGGATGTTCGAGTTCTTATTTGACGGAAGGGATCTGGAATAGACTCAACATGAGTTCTTCGTGTCAAAGAGGGAAAGGTATACGGATTGTAGGGCAACCTTGTAGTTGGATCCAAGGGGATATTGGATCATGGATCGATGTTAGTGATAGAGGACGAGGAGTAGGAAGCTCCAAAGGGTGAGAAGAGTTCACTGACTTCCAGTGTGGGGAGTCAGCCTTCAGATGGGAAGAGGGAGTTAGCCTCTTCCAGTTCTGTCAAGAGACCTAGTTGGTACGAGATGACATTAATGGATGCTCAGGAGCAGGAGGGGGATCATAGGAGTGCATTGAGGGAGAGCAGGCCTTCAACAAATTTTCCAAACTTCCTGGTATAGATATGTAACGTCATTGATTTCTTGACCTCTAGTGTTCAGGGAGACGCTGACCAACAAGGTTGGAGGGATGCTAGTGTGTAGTATAATGTGTGTGACATCATGTTAGGGCCAGAGGAAGAACCAGTTCCAAGTGGCTCTTCTAGAAGTACATTCCTCTCTAAGAGGGAGTGTTGATGTTTGTAGCATCAGATAGGGACTTCCACGTCAATTTTGATTTATCTCGTCTGCAAGAATAGACTAGCAGCAAAGAACGATCATAAACACAGAGAGAGATCACCGAGCAGAGAATATGTTTGTATGGTGCATGAGGATGGAAAATCACGGCCGTAAGGGCATGGTTGTACGCACAAGGAGTAAAATCACTGCCAAAACCCTCAGATTTGAGTAAAAACGCTGCAACCACTTCAGATATGGGTGAAATTGTTGTTAAGACCCTCATATTGTGGCACCTCAAGATGAGAAAAATGAAATCATTGCAAGGAAACTATGGCTAGGACATACACTGCAAGGAAACTGTGGTTAAGATGTATGCAGCAAGGAGGAGATAAAATAAACCCTAGCGTGGTCGTATTGACGCCGTACGATGGTAAGGGTTTGGATCATCCCTCTCAACAAGCAGATCATCCTTCCAAGAGACAAATCGATCCCTCAAATAGTCAAAACACTACAAATCTGAGATCATACAATCCAGGATACATACATAGATGCAGTGGTAATTTTCAGTGATTTTTTATCTTTTAGTTTCAGAAATTTTATTTCTAGCGGTATTATTTTTTAGAAGAGAAAAAAAAAGATTAGATCTAATTAGTCACGAAGATGTCATTGGAGAAGTACTATGGCTTCAATTTCCATATGTGGAAAGTGAAGATCCAAATGTAATTAATGAAAAACCTTTGGGGAATTGTCAAAGGAACCAAGGAAGAACTTACAGATCTGAACAAGTTGATAGAATGGCAGAGCAAACATTATAAGGCAAAATCCATTATTGGCCTTACCATCTTAGATTCAAAGCTACATCACATAGATATGTAAAAATCATCCAAGGAGATCCGAGAAAATCTCAACAAGTTATTTGGGGCACAAGCACTGAATGCAAAATTTTCCCTGAAATTACATTTATTCAACTTTAAGATTCTAGTTGAAGCCACCATGTCAATCACGTCAATGATATAAGATCTATTATCAGATAGCTTGCAGAAGTCAAGGTAATAGTTGATGAGGAGGATGCCAAGGCTATTCTCCTAAGCAATTTACCACCTAAACACAATAGTGTTATCTTTACCCTAAGTCAACTACCTTCACAAAGTATGGACGAAATGATTGCAACATTGCTAATAGAAGAAAAAAGAACCGCTAAAGGTGATATCCAACCAGAACTTGCATTATACGCAAGAAACAATCAGAATAGATCAACAAAAGACAAATAAGAAATAGAATGCCACTATTGCAAGAAGTTGGGTCATACAGCTTGGAATTGTAGACAACGAGCCAATAGAATTCTTAAGGGAAAGGTCAAAGATGGACAACATATAACGAGTGTAGCCATGATTGAAGATCCACCAGATGTTGATAGTGGTGATGAATCTACTGAAGAAAAGGGATTTTATGAATTTTAGGAAGCCCTCACTTTGAAGACAAGAAGGGATCAATTAACAACTCAAAATGGATTGTTTCCCAGTTAGTTCAAAAGTTGTGGATCTAGGGAAGGATGCCTCATTAGTTGGAGAGAGATGCATGTGGATTGTAGTCTACTAATGAGGTTAGGTGACATGCATGTGGATTGATGTCCAGTAATTAACTTCGGGAGATATGTGATTCGAGAATTCGGGGAGGTGGAATCTGAGAACTAGGGAATTCAACTCAATAGATACACCATTATGAGGCAGCTTGATGGAGCTCAAATTGGTTTTGGAACTGTGTTCAAAGAAGAAACTTCTAAAACATGTTACTAATGTTTAGTGTTCAATTTATGTGTTTCACATTCAGTATATGTATTTGATTTTAGTTTGTTATTTTCCATTACTGCATGCCTTATTGAGGGGTATTAGAGATATAAGGCTTACCCATGTAATAAATTCACCTTAGTGACTTTAGGTTAAAAGATTAGGGTTTTTTTCTTTTAGGGTTTTGGTCTCTCAAGCTCTTTATAAGAGTGATGACCCTCATTGTGATCATGTATCGTTCAATAATAATAATGTTCAATGTTTATGGAGATCATGTTTTCAGTATCGCTACCCTACCTAGGGTTTCTTCGATTCCCTTTATATGGTATGCCCTCAAACCTATCATCTCTTCTAGAGTATTTTGACGCAAGCCTTTCACATTATCTAGTTTTTTGTGTTTAGGTATCTCTTTATTGGGTAATCTCTTGTTTATCTTCTTTGAGGTTTGGCCTATCAATCTTCATGTTCCTCGACTTTGGAAGACCCTGCTATTTGGTATTATGTGGAAAAGGGATCTTCCCATTAATTTCTAGAATCAAGGATTTCTTTAGGACCTCTCCCTAGTGCCTCAGTTTGAGCCTTGCCATGCATCAAACAAACTCTGGAATTATTTTTTTTCTATGTTTTTTGTTCATATGGATTATAGGGAAGCACATAAATTTATGAGGGTATTGAGAAGATATGAGGACCCAATTCATTGCAACAGGTCTTCCCTTTTTTCAATGACTTCCAAGGTTCATGAGAATGAACACCAGTGCACTTCACAGACAACTATAATTATGATTACCTTGTACAACAAAAGTAGAAAATTGATGAGTTGGAAGCTGAGTGTAACATATTGAGAAACATGGTTATTAATTTGAGTAAAGATTCAAACTCGTTAGCTTGTAACCACATATTGTCCACAAACTCAGTGCATGCAGATCCAAAGGAAGAAGACACAGTGCATTCGATGATGGAAGATATGGACATCAAGAATTAGAACTCCCTTCCTACCAACCATGGGAAACAAGAAGCTAATAGTCATCGTGACTTTCTATAAGTTTCTATGTTTAGCAAGGCGAAACATAGGAGTCTTTTTTAAGTTATATACCTGTATTTGTTTATACATGAATCACTAGGATGTAATAAGTGTAAACCTTTGCAAGGTTTGTTCTGTGAATTTTGAGAGCTATCATTGATATTTGAAATCTCAGGACAATTGTTTTGGTACTTTGTTGTTCATGTTTTCGCTACAACTTTTATAATACAAGTTTCCCAATTTCGGTTTAAAAAATAAGTGGATGCTCTGCTTTGTACCTAAGTTAATCCATCTTATCCATAATTCATATCTTTCATAGAATAAGGTGCACCATTTGATAATATTTTGGGTAGTGTTTGGTTTATTGATTCTTGTAGTAAAGAGCAATATTTATGGACCTCGTCAATTCTTTTTCAAGCATAGTTGGGTACACAATTGGTGGAGAACGCAATTGTTACTTTTGCATCTTATCCCCTCTAGTGATTGTTAGCAATTGTACTTATATTGGCAGAAGTGAAGATTTTTTGAGGTCTTAATAGGCTGCCAACTAGGTTTGTCTTTGACCTCAAGTTGGCTCTAAGTTTTTGTTGTCACACTCTTATTTATTGTTGTTTTAAATCAACAAATTGACCAGGAACTTTACTGTTGTTTTAGTTAAGGTTGCATAGGCTTTTAGGTGCTCTAACATGTATTTTTAGTCACCAACAAGTTAGCACATGCATACCATAAAATATGTAACACACCTCTAGATATTTACAACTGAAATCATGATGTTCTAAACTCTGGCATACATGAAATGAACACAATGGCTTTTGGTCAACATGACCCTAGACGAAACCCCCATGGAGAAAACCAATTTGGAATATATGTCTATATATGTGAAGTAAAGAAGGTGGAATACAACAAGTACATAAAACAAATGAACCTGATACAATGGCAACTTCTCTCAAGTTGTTATACAAGTCCAAGAAGAAAGATGCGCCCAAGCATGGTGCACTCTCCTCAAATGTTCCTCAATCCCACTTAAATGAAGAGAGCCCTTGCTCCCTAAAGCTCTGATGGAGAAACCCTTGCACATAACTTTGAATATGTGTGTTACCTCTCCAATGAAACTGTCATCAAAGAAATCTGACCAATGCAAGACCTCCCTGCTATAAGTGTGCCCTCCTCCTATAGTGCATCCTCCTCCAAGCAAGAACAACCACCACAAAATAAAGAGGGTCTAAACCTCCATGAGTCCTCCATGAAAGGAGGTGCCCAAGCTTCCCTCAACCATAGCCTCCATCCTCATCTCAATGCTCTCTCTCAAACTCTCCAAGTGAACATAAGAGTTGCCTCTCTTGGCCCTATGCGCCCCTCTTGAACCTCCATAAGGAAACCTAAAAAATGGATGGATGAGATCATCGCATCCCATCTCTAATCAAAGGTTGAGATCATCCCATAATAATCTCACTCACAAACCCACTTTGGGTTAAGTTCCCTAAGTTTACTTTATGTCTCTTAATTCACCCACAAAATGAATTAATAGTCAATTTAGGCTAAAATGACCAAATTTCACTTTTGACTTAAATCTCTTATGTCAGAGTGAAATTAGACATAAAGTACAAGGTACATAATACCGATGTATTTCCACTTGTGATTAGAGGCTCGAAACCACAAGGGGACCAATTCCCCAAGGTACACAAATCTCAACACTCCCTCTTACCGAGGAAAGTGTTTCTCACCAAGCCCATCTTGTCTCTGAAGTAGACATGTTTGCCCCTTGGCAGGGCCTTGGTGAGAATATATGCAATCTGTTCATCGGTTGATATATACTGCAACTGTACTGCTCCTCTCTGAACCCAATCTATGATCTCAATATGCTTCGACCGGTCATGGAAAACTGAATTCTCAAAGATTTTGATACTACTCTGATTATCGTAGTGTATGATGGTCGGAGACAACTCCTAATCAAATAATATTACCAGCATCTTACGAAGCCAAATGACCTCGCAAATGGCCTGACTGGCCGCCATATACACTGCCTCGACGAAACTCAAAGCAATTGACTTTAGTTTCCGGCTGAACCAAAAAACAATTCCTGACCCCAAACCAAAACAACACCTTGAGGTGCTCTTCCTGTCAGTAGCACATCCTGCCCAGTCTGAGTCTATGTAGCCAACCAATCTGACTCCATCACCTTTGATATAGTCCAGGCCATAATCAACTAACCCTGCAATGTACCTCAACACATGTTTTTCCCCAATCCAGTGAACACTCCTCGGCTCTACCACATGTTGGTTGAGAGTGTTCACGACAAAACACATATATGGTCAAGTGTTGACCAGATACATCAGTGAACCGATCAATTATCTATAAACTGTAGCATCCACCAACTGGGAATCTGAAGCGCTAAGCTTCTTCCAGTTGGTGACCATGGGAGTAGACATAGGCCTGTAGTCCTCCATCTAAAACATGCTTAGAATATCTGCAACATACTTCCCCTGCTCAAGAAATATGTGACCCTCCTCCTGCCATACCTCCATAAACAGAAAATAGTGCATCAACCCGATGTCACTCATCTCAAACTCTGATGCAAGTCCCATCTTGCACTCAACTATGAGATCCTTTGTGCCTATGATGAACAAGTCATCCACATACAAAATGAGAATGAGCATGTCCTCACCTCTAATGATGTAATAGAGGTTAGGATCAACATCACTCTTCTCAAAACCCATCTAAAGCAAGTAAGTGTCAATACATGAATGCCAAGCTCTGGGAGCTTGCTTCATACCATATAGTGCCTTTCTCAAAAGGCACACGTGAGTCTCCCTCTCACTCACCTTGAACCCCTGTGGCTACTCAATGTACACGTCATCCTCTATAAAGCCATTGAGAAATGCGGTCTTTACATCCATCTGATGTATCCTCCAACTCATCTCCGCTACTATGGCAATAATACTCCTGATCGAGGTGTATCTCGCAACTGGTGTGAAAGTCTCATCATAATCGACTCCCTCTAGCTGAGAGAATCCTTGCACCACAAATTGGGCCTTGTGTTTCTCTATGCTGCCATCTGCAACATACTTAGTTTTCTACAACCACCTGGAAGTCACAACTGACTTCCCCACTGGCCTCGGAACCACCTCCCAAACATCGTTGTCCATAATGGAGGCATACTCCTCCAGCATGGCCTCTCGCCAAACTTGTTGGTTAACTGCCTACGCAAATGTCTGTGGCTCAATATCTGAGATACTCATCACCATAGCCAAATAGGACCCAAGCCTCTCTGGAGGTTTGCTCTCTCTGAACTATCTCTTGGGCTCTCCTATGTTCTCCTTGGCTTCCTTCAGGGTCTCATGAAACCATCTTGGTTTCCTCTTCCCTGAAGTAGTCAAAGGAGAAGTAAGATCTCTCTTCCCAAGAGTATCTGCCTCAGGCCTAGTCTCAACACTCTGAGATCCTGAAGCCTCTGCCCCTCTTCCTGAACTCCCTATGATTGTGAACCTAAAGTTGTGCAAGGTAACCCTGTCACTCCTGAGACTGATGTACTAGAAACCTAAGGATATGCTCCCTCTGAGACATCAATCTGTGCCTCTGCATCATCCTCATCACTAACTCTCGACTCAAGAGATCTCTAAAAATCCCTACCCTACTCAAATCTAACATCTCTGCTCACCACAAATCTCCGCAGTGATGGAATGTAAATCTGGTAGGCTTTAGAGACCTCTGAGTATCCAACTAGAATCCCCTACTGGGTTGTGGGGTCTAGCTTTGTCCTCCTCTCTGAGGGGACATGAGAATAAGTCAAGCAACCAAAAATCTTTATGTGCTCAACATCGGGCCTCCTACCAGTGAAGGCCTCCTCGACATCGGGCCTCCTACCAGTGAAGGCCTCCTCAAGAGACATCTTCCCCAAAATCCTGTGGGGGTTCTTATTATGGAAGTAAACTACTGCAACACTCGCCTCTGCCCATAGGTATAGAGGAAAACTCTAATCATGCAGCATAGATCTCAATGCACCTGCGATCGCCCTGTTCTTCCTTTCAGAAACCCCGTTCTACTGGGGGTTGTAAGGCACAGTCATTTGTCTTCTAATCCCAGCATGGGTACATAAGACAAACTCACTGGAGAAATACTCACCTCCATTATCTAACTGCAAGACCTTGATCCTCTTTCATGTTTGATTCTCCACAAGAGCTTTGAACTCTTGGAACCTCTTGAAGACCTCACTCTTGGTCTTTAGGAAATAGATCTAGGTCTTCCTAGAGTAGTCATCAATGAATGTGATATAATACTCACGACCACTCAAGGATGCCCGAGACATAGGCCCACACACATCTGTGTGTACTAAATCCAATACCCCAGCTGACCTGGTGTCACTGCTGGGAAAAGACGCCTTTGTAAACTTACCAAACGCACACCCTTTGCACACATCCTGATGCTTTGAACTGAATTGTGGCACTCCTGTCACAACCTCTTTCAGTCCTCCAAGAGCCCCATGATAAAGGTGAGCCATCCTCCGATGCCATAACTCAAATAACCGATTGTTGTTGTCGCTACTCGTTGTTAAAGCATGAAGTGGCTGAAAAAGAAATCTGAACAGTTTCTCATCCCTCACTCCAATCACTTGCCCTGAGGTGAGACGGGACCCCTTAGGGTGTATGAGGACCTATGTCCTTCTTAAGGACACCTCAAGACCCCTATCCTGGAGGGTGGAAACTGAAATCAAATTCTTCTTCAAGCCAGGAATGTAGAGAACATCCCTGAACGAAATAGGTGGCATATCATCTCTCTGAAAGGTAACAATGCCAATCCCAACAACTTTGACTAAGGTGTCATCACCAAGAGCAATCTCCATCCTGACCTTTGTATCTCTGAGATCAATCAAATGCTCCCTCACACCAGTCATGTGGCTTGAAGCCCCATTGTCTATGTACCAGATACTAGGTGTCATATCAACTGAAGTGCAACAAATAAAGAAGGCACACTCCCCCTCAAACAATGTCTGAAAATATGCCTCCTCTGTTGTAGTTGTCATACCACCATTCTTCTTCTTTGTGTTAGGACACTGTCCAACATAGTGCCCCATCTTCTTACAAACAAAGCACTTCACTTTTCTAATATCTCTCTTGATCTGGATTATTTTCGACCCGAAATGAGAGTGGAGATATAATAAAGAAATGCACAGAGATACAGTAATACACGATTTATATTAATGAAAGAAATGTACATAAACTATAAAAATACATAGTGAAAGACTCGCTAGAATGGTGGCATCTTATCTCTGAGAAGAGATGTGACGGCTACTCGCATTCGCAAGAAGATGATTACAATGAGGCTCTGAAGACCTTTTTACAATAAACAGGAATTTCAAAAAACCTAACCCTAGGAGATGAAGCGCCAAAAGTCATGTTGGCCCCGTTTGGGTAAGTCAGTACATCAACTTCTCGGGGTCGTAACTTTTGCATACGATCTTTGTTTGACGCATATGATACATCGCTAGAAAGATCTATCCGAGGACTACAACTATTATTATTGAATATCATTTCGTTATTCGTCGACCGGTTGATGCCTAAAAAACGTCGTTTAGGGCCTCAAAATGGCTCCGGAAGTTCAGGACCCGAAAAACTGCCAAAAATAGTAAATTGCCAGAAAATTGTTTTGAGCCAGTTGGAAAATGTGGGTGGCCATCGATATCCACCTGGATCAATCCTTCCTCCTTAGGAAGCAATTGTCTCCATTGCGTTGAGTTCTCGAGGGAGAGAGGGAAGCGTTTGCTGAATCTGAATCTTGGTGAGTTGCTTGCCTTGTTGGAAACGTCACGCTGCTCGATTTGTGGAAGGTTGTCACGAACCTGTTGAGGCTGAGTCTGTTCAACAAGTCGAGCTACATGAGAGGTCTGTGTGCAGAAGGAATCTTTGCACTTTGTTGCAACCTTGTCGACCTGCTTCTGTTGGATAGAAGGTGCTTGGGGCAAGACTGTAGTGGTTGCAGTGTCCTTTTGTTCCCTTTTTGAACAGATTGTGAAGAAGTTGAATTTTGCAGTATGAGATACTACCTTGCGACACTGTTTAGGTGGAACAATAGTCGGAACTACCTATAGTATTCTGTAGAGATGACCCCCCAGAGAAACAATGACATTGCGGGGTCAAGACTCATAAACAACATGGCGCTTTCACATATATGGTTGGCCCAAGAGAACATCACAGACATCCAGTGGGGCAACATCACATAATACATAATCCTTGAAGGGTTGGATGTCGTATGACAATCGACACTGTTGGTTGACACGAAGATCTCGTCCCTGGCGAAGCCACCCGATGTTGTATGGCTACGGGTGTGGTGTTGTCGACAATCCCAACTGTTTGACGACCTCTACTGAGATGAGGTTCTTCTGGCTTCCGCTATCAACAATAAAATGCAGCGAGGTCCCCTTCACCCACATCTGTGAATGAAAAAGGCGCTCCCCCTCTTCAGGATCTGTTGGTTCTTTTGGTTGAATTGTTGCGGTCACGATGATAGCAGTGGGGTTTGCGTTGATAATCTGTCTTCTACCAATATTTTCAAAGTCATATTCTGAATCAGGGTTCGGCTCCTTGTCTTTGATCTCGGCCACCAATGACTGTTTTGAGCGACATTCATCGGTGTTGTGCCAGGGGCTTTTATGGAAATCACACAATTTTTCTATGTCCTTCTTTGTCTTCCCATGACCCTTCTTTTCATGTGGCTTGGACTGGTTTTCGGGAGACTATTTGTTAGGGCCATCTTTATCATACTTCGATTGTTGCAGATTTGCAGACCCAAACTCCTGTTTGTTCTTGTGCTTAAATTTCTGCTCGATTTTAACAGCATATCAATAAGCAGCACTGAGTGATGAGATGTCCAGAAAATCCATTTCAGTTTGGATGTATCTGTGTAGAGCCCCACAGTATTTCAGAACCAAATGTCATTCGGAGTCTTTGATACCCAACTTGGTTCGCAAGGTATGGAAGGTATTGGTGAACTCCAGAACTACTTGGCCCTTCTCTTGCCGCAGTGTGGTCTATCTTACGTACTGGTCCTCATAGTTTCCAACAAGGTAATACTTTTCCTTTACCGCCTCCACAAAAAAATCTCAAGTGGGCTCGACCCCATATATTCCAAACTCCTCTGTGGAACTTTGCTCCCAGTAAGTTTCCCACCAATGTTTGACATGGGGGAGAGCTTTAAGGAGTGCGAAGGTGATCTTTTCCTTGTCGGAAAAATTATGAACAAGGAAATAACCTTCTAACAGATTTAACCATTTGTTTAGGGCATCTGCATCTATCTGACCTTTAAATACGGGAATATCAAAATTAACCTGTACCTTGAAAGGAGAGGTGCTTCCAAAGTGGTTGTTTGATGAAGATGTGTCTATTGCTATCGGCAGACATTGAAGGATGTGGGAAAAACTCTCCATCATTTCGTTCCTCTGTCGCGTGAGAGCTTGCTCAAGCAACAGATTGATAGGAACGCATGCTCTGTCGTTTTTCTTTTCTTCCGCCATGGAGGGTTTCTTGGGCATGTGAGAGCGATTGTCTTCAAGAGAGACAAGCTCGAGACCCAACTTGCTATACTCGAACCTCGTCGGGGACATGCACTGAAAAATGATCAAGAGCAACCTACTCTGATACCACTGATCCCGATTATTTTCGGCATGAAATGAGAGCGGAGATATAATAAAGAAATGCACAAAGATACAGTAATACACGATTTCTATTAATGAAAGAAATGTACAGAGACTAAAAATGCAGAGTGAAAGACTCGCTAGAATGGTGGCAGCTTATCTCTGAGAAGAGATGTGACGACTACTCACATTCGCAAGAAGATGACTACAATGAGACTTTGAAGGCATTTTTACAATAAACAGGAATGTCAAAAAACCTAACCCTGGGAGATGAAGCGCCAAAATTCATGTGGGCCCCGTTTGGATAAGTCAGTACATCAACTTCTCAGGGTCGTAACTTTTGCATACGATCTTCGTTTGATGCATATGATACATCGTTAGAAATATCTATCCGAGGAATACAACTATTAATAGAGAATGTCATGCTAAAATATGTTGATCGATTGATGCCCAAAAAACGTCGTTTAGGGCCTCAAAACGGCTCCGGATGTTTAGGACCCGAAAAACTGCCAAAAATAGTAAATTACCAAAATTGCCAAAAAATTGTTTTGAGCCAGTTGGAAAATGTGGGTGGCCACCGATATCCACCTGAATCATCTCTTCTGCCCACTATTGCTCTCTCCCTGTGGCGTGGCCCCAAACTTGGAACCTTGTCGAGCACCCTTGTTGACCTTCTTCTTGCCCTTTGTCCAAAGAGCAAGATCCTCATCACCCTATGATGTCCGATGTTGTCCAAAAGTCTCTGAGGTGAGTCTCGTCTCCTCCTGGACGAAATGATCCCAAAGTCTCTCCCAAGTAGGCATAATCTCTCGGGAAACAATGCCTCGAACAAATGGACCCCATGGTTTGGTAAAGTTGTTTAAAGTTGTCCTCACCATAAAGTCTGGGTCCACTATCTCTCTTATGGATACAAGCTCATCTCTGATCTGAGTGAATCTGTCAAGGTAGGAAGTAACTGACTCAGTCTTGAGCATCTGAAAGCTCTTGAGTCTCTCCTGCAGAACCATCTTTCAGTTCTGGTTAGAGCTCTGGTAAAGCTTGCACAAGGATGATCACATCTCATATGCATAGTCTTTACCGGTCAAGTGGGGTATAATGTGATGTGATCCCTCACTGCATCACATATAGTTCTCTTTGCCTTGTTGTTCCTCTTCATGAACTCTGCCACCAATACAAGAGCAGAAGCAGGAGGAACAACAACAGGAGCCCGAACTATATCCCATAGTTCAAAGTCCTTTAGGACAAAGACAATCCTAGCCTTTCAAGGAGATCATTTGCTAGCTCCGGCTAGCCTATCCTCCACTCGCATCTATGATACTAACATGACTGCCCACTACACTCACTCTAAGGCTGCAACTGGAAAGGAACACTGCCTTACTCCTGTCGACACAGGTGTGAAAAGAGGCAGTTGAACAACAACCTCACTCCTAGCAATATAGGTGTGAAAACATGTGAAAAATCAGCCTCACTCCTAGCAAGTAGGTGTGAAAAGAGGTTGATCAAATGTCCACAAACTGTCCTACAACTGTCCACAAAAATTCTGCCAACAAGCTGCTACAAATCACTGTCAAAAGATGTCCACAAAATCTACCCAAAAGTTGTCTAAGATTGTCCACAAAATGTTGTCCAAAATCAGCAAGAATCAACCACCAAGTGCTCTGATACCATGAATATTTTATGAGGTCCTAACAGGCTGCCAACTAAGTCTGACTTTGACCTCAAGTTGGCTCTAAGTTTCTACTGTCACACTCTTGTTTGTTGCTGTTTTAAATCAGCAAACTGACCATGAACTTTATTGTTGTTTTAGTTAAGGTTACATAGGCTTTTAGGTGCTCTAGCATGTAGTTTTAGTCACCAACAAGTTAGCACATGCATACCATAAAATATGTAACACGCCTCTAGATCTTTACAACTGAAATCATGTTGTTCTAAACTCTAGCATACATGAAATGAACACAATGGTTTTTTGTCAACATGACCCTGAACAAAATCCCCCCGGGGAAAACTAGTTTGGAATATATGTCTATATATGTGAAGTAAAGAAAGTGGAATACAACAAGTACATAAAACAAATGAACTTGATACAATGGTAGCTTCTCTCATGTTGTTATACAAGTCCAAGAAGAAAGATGTGCCCAAGCATGGTGCGCCCTCCTCAAATGTTGTTCAATCCCACTGAAATGAAGTGCCCTTGCTCCCTGAAGCTCTGATGGAGAAACCCTTGCACACAACTCTGAATATGTGTGCTACCTCTCCAATGAAACTGTCCTCAAAGAAATCTGACCACTGCAAGACCTCCCTGCTATAAGTGCACCCTCCTCCAAGCAAGAACAACCACCACAAAATAAAGAGGGTCTAAACCTCCATGAGTCCTCCATGAAAGGAAGCGCCCAAGCTTCCCTCAACCATAGCCTCCATCATCATCTCAATGCTCTCTCTCAAACTCTCCAAGTGAACATAAGAGTGAATGTGCCTCTCTTGGCCCCATGTGCCCCTCTTGAATCTCCATAAGGAAACCTAAAAGATGGATGGATGAGATCATCACATCCCATCTCTAAGCAAAGGTTGAGATCATCCCATAATAATCTCACTCACAAACCCACTTTGGGTTAGTTCCCTAAGTTCATTTTATGTCTCCTAATTCACCCACAAAGTGAATTAATAGTTATTTTAGGCTAAAATGACCAAATTTCACTTTTGACTTAAATCTCCTAAGTCAAAGTGAAATTAGACATAAAGTACAAGGTACATAGTACCAATGTATTTCTCACTTGTGGTTAGAGGCTCCAAACCACAATGATAACACTTCCCAAAGTACACAAATCTCAACTAGTACCAATGCCTCACCTCAAGAGATATTTTTGGTTGGGTTTATAATTATTTTTGGATAAGAGTGTCTTCCATGAAATTATCTCTTGCACTTTATACATGCCCATGAGAGCCATCAATTCTAGGTTTTCTTCCTCTAATTTTTTTTTATTGTATTTTATTAAGGTGACCTTGAATGACATTTATTTTGAAGACATGCCTATGAGAGCCGTCTATTCTAGGTTCTTCTTTTAATTAAGGACACCTTGAATGGCATTTATTTTAGAGTCTAGGGTTATTCAATATATACTTTCAGTAGACCCATTCTTCATTATAAAATAGAGGAGAGGAATGGTAGATAATTCACTGGTGATTTTTGAGTTCCCCCACTTTTTGTTTTCCGCTTTCATACTTCACTTTCTGATTCCCTTTCATGTCAAAACTTTGATCTAGTTCGTGATTGAATGTTGGCACTTCTTGCATAATATTCACGTGACTCTTTCCTCAAGTATTGTGAAGGTAAAGTACTTGACTGGTGAGTTCACATCCCCTCGAGTCCTTTATGGTGTTAATCTGATATTCTCATACCTTCTATTCACCGCTCTGAAATGAAGAAAGAAATTGTTTGGCAGCCAATTACTTGCTCTGAATGAATTCAAGGATTTGATATGAAATCCTTTGAATCGGTCATCTTTGAGTAGCTCTTTCCTCATCAATCTTCTCCTCTTTTCTTTCCATGCCAAATGGACAGACGGCACCAGTGAGAAAAAAAACATTGAAAAAAAATAGTTTGTTTCACAATTTTTGAGTATTTTACTTGCAAATAAAAACTTTTTTGTTGTGGGTCTTCAGTAATTTATTGTAGATTTACAAGGGTAAAAGATGATTTAACCATTCTTAGATTTAACATATGAAGTTTGCTTGTTGATTTTAGTGTTCAAGGGTATAAACATGAGTAATTTCTGAGATTTCAGCAAGTACTTACGCAAATTGAAGCATTTTTGCAAGGTATACTTGAAGATTTATTGTTTTAGACCACCAAAGACTCCCCGAGGCTATCAAGCACTAGCCCAAAGTGAGAGGGACTGTATGAAGTGACATTAGCACTTTCCCTAAATGTCCATTCAATTCCTCCCAGTTGTGAAAGATAACAAATCAGATATTAAATCTTCAAGCGATTGATCTACTGCCACAATTAGCATATCCCTTGCCAAATCTATAACACTCTTGAGTGAGGCTTATAATCTTCAGTTTAAGAATATAGTTATCAATCAAAGACCAGAATCTCGCGACAAGCCACAGAAAATTATAATTCTTCTCTTCTAATCTAAATAAGTTATGCCGAGGAAAATGACTCTGCAATTTGATCTTTTAATTGAATCAAAGTTATTTGCAGTTTTCGTCTGTTATTTTTGCATTTGAATTCTGTGGAACTCTATCTTGAATGAAAAATACACATTCATTGGACTACAGCCCACTCAATTACCAAGACTTGTCAGTTGATCATAAGATCATCTGCCAGAAGCATTGTGAGAAAAAATCAGATCAGGAAAACCACATCAGTGCCTTTCAAAGAGCTCAGAAAACATTCCAAGTGCTACAGGAGCTGAGAAACGAAGCCTGAGCCAAATCAAATTGGCGTCACAGCATGGATCTCTGCCCGTGGCAGATTAGTTTGGTACTGGAGCATTAGAAAGGGCCTTGGTACACATTAAGATGAATAATCAATACATATTTGGTTTATTGATAAGAGTCCTATTTTACTTCACGTCTAAGATATTAGGTTACTTGCAAAAAGCTTCCCGTCACAGACACTAGGCTACAATATTTATGTATTTGACTCCAGATTTCTGACATTCTATTGCACTTACCCTGTCACAGATAGTTCAATGCTCCAATTCCACTGGACAATGTACATGATTCCGAGGGTTCCCTAGTTTGGTGGGAAACTTTACAAACACAGACAAAGCATGTTTGTTCTAGTGATAAAAAGGCTGATGCATGCTAACTTTCAGGCAGAAAGGCATCATGTTCATTTATAATACATATTACATTTGTAGATTGTACCTAAATGACAGAAACAAAGTAATCAGATATTTACAGAGTTCAGACTCACCAAGTATTTTTCTGATGCCAGGGGGAGGATATTTAAATTTACGAAGTGTTCAGCGTCTTCTCAAGTGCACCATCTGGAATATTAGTTATTGCTTGTTTTCTTCAGTCATTGAATCTGCTCGTGCTAATTTTCATCTTTTGAGCTGAACTGGCGTGTGGTTTATGGCAGAAGCTGATAGGCTTTGGGTAGGATTATCATGTATTTTCTTTAGTCAGGAGATTAAATACAATTTTTTTCTCCTCCAATTGGGAGGCTGACAGGCTTTGGGCAAGACTATCATGTATCTTTCTTTAGTTGGAGATTAAATGTATCATTTTTCTCTTCCAATTGTTGCTTCAAAGCAATCTTGCACATCCATAACCAAATTCCTAATGAGATTACATCTATTACTTTATTATTTTGTCATCCACGCACAACAGTACGACAGCTGCAAGTTTGACACAGTTATTTCATCAATTTGTCAATGTGGGTTCACCCTACAGACTTGATCATGAACATGACCTTTGTGCCAATTTCTTTCAATTCAATTGTGTTCAATTCATGTTTTTCAGCCAATGTGTTTCATTGCTCATTCTTTCTAGTCCATTTATATGTTTCCCAGCTTGTTTCCTTTCAGTCTTTTCAAACTTGTAAGTCAAGAAAACTAGGTTGTTTCCTTGCTTGTGTATTTTGTCTGTCTATTAGCATGTTGATAACTTGCCCAAAATTACAGAGGTCTTCATTATCGATTCACTTGTCAGAATGATGCTCTAGGAAAACCAATTAGAAATCATGCTTCCTGCACAGAAGACCGATTGTAGTATGTTCAGGTGATCCTCAGAATGTTAAGAACTGGGATTAGAGAACCTTATGATGTGCAAGAGTCAAAATAAAAAATGTCTCCTCCCGTGTTGAAGTTGTCAATGATGTTTTATAGTAAAAGTAGAATCATGATAATAAGGCACCTCCACTGTTGCTTGCACTTAGTACCCTTTTGCATTATAAGCTAGTCCTGATCATAAAGGCACTTCACAGTGTTTTTGTTTCTAACCACTGATACAACAGCAGTAACTTCCATAAGCTAGTTATTGAGAGCATCATCATAATAACACAATTCTTTTTCTAAATATAGGAATGCTATTAGAGGCATGTCAAGGGAACCTAGAGGACAAAAGGAAAATATCCAAATCTGCTTTCAATATTATATGACTAAAAGTTGATATAGAAACCTCCAAATGCTTTCTTAAGAATTCAGAAATCTGATTTTTGAAGGATTGTAACAAATCACAACCCTAGTTCAATTCAAAGTTCAATCTGATTCACAGTAATAACCATAGGTGAAAGAACAGAAGCAATAACATTGGAATGATAATTTGCACTGATGAAGAATACCAAGCATTTCAAGCCTAGAATGATAGTTAAGCTACTTGATAGTAGGCCTTTCTGAGAATGTACCATGCCTAAAATATGCCCCGAAAAGGAATTTAACAAATGAGTAGCATTATTCAGTGGATCTTAAGTCAGTGTTTATATTGGAGATTTTATGCTATACATGCTTCAAAGTGATAGCATCCAGAGATGAAAGTAGAGAGGAACACTAAATATCTGTCTCTATCTGGAATTTGTATGCTGTTTCTAGATATAGCAACTTAAGTGCTTGATTCCTACTATTTATTTTTTCCAGAGGGATGGAAGGGCCATAGGGAGATGCCTGCCATACTGTTGAAATGAATATTACAAGATGCTATTTTTAAACTCTCCTATCATTGGTACATGGCATT
>ML790473.1:116043-127918 GCA_009831015.1 Picea engelmannii | reverse complement strand
AATAGGTATGTATAGAGATCATGTAATCATTATTGAAGAACATGGATTTGGAAGTATGAATGTATTGGGGTATTTGGAGGAAGTTCTCCTACTATTTAAAGAGTTATCGTGTAACTTATCTCTCTTATATATCTTGAAGTTGTGCTCCACACTCACATTTGGTGTACATGGTTCTGATTTATTATGATATTTTAGGTATTTGTTACATAACATTTGGTTTCAGAGCTAGGGATGTGTTACCGCTCAAACTCTCGCTAAGGGAAAGTCCTGCCTTGCGAAGGAGATCTTGGGGTAACGACTAGGCAAGCCACCCACTATCACCTTAGTGGCCTTGCCTTTGCACTTTAAGGCTAGGGTTCCTAACCTAATGAGGGTATTCATAGGTGGTCAGAACTAAGTCCTATCATTGTATCTTAAAGGGGAGGTTCAGGACTTGGTCTGATTTCGAGTTTCTATCTTCTCTTAAAGGTAAAACACACTAAGTACAAGAGAGTACTAGAATAGTAGAAACATTAATCAATGATGAGCTCAAAGTAAATATCACTTAAACAACAATACTCAATTGAAGTGTGATTGGAATGTAATGTTCCCAAGACAATTTTTTGTTGGAAACACTAATTGTTCACTGTTTATTGTTTGTTTAGTTGTATGCTTGCAAGTTTACTCATGGAGTCGCGCATTAGGGTTTGTGTTTATGAGATCAAAGCATTTAGACATGGATCTGAAGATATAACATAAGGAAAAGACAAGATACAACAAGAAACACCAATATGAAACCAAATAGCCCAGATCTGACCTTTATTTAGATAGTATAGAGACCTTGATACAATAGATCTGCAGATCTGGAAGAATACCAATAAGAATATCCAACTGGAACAATAGCTGCTACAAAAATGCTCAAGACTGAAGATATAAGCCTCCAAAGGCAATACAATAAGTTGATGCAAAGCAGAAGATTAATTTCTTTCCTTCCTCGGATCAGATCCAAACCGCCCTAGCTGATTTGCACCCTTCTGGATGGCTGAATATACTCTATATTTCAGTCCTGCTGTTAGAGGCCTCCAAATACTCTGAAATTGGTTGAAATAGTAGATCGGGGCAAGACAAACCCCCTCCTGAAGTCTCAAGTTGAATGATAGAGATTTTCTCCTCCTATAGTTGAAACCTCCAACTGAGTTGCGCCCTCCTGGATGACTGAAGAGGCCCAATATTTCGGCCTCACTGGTAGGAACCTCCAAATGCTATGAAACTTGCTGGAAGAGTAAATCGGGGAAAGACAAAACCCCTAGCAAAGTCTCCAGCTGAATAATGAAGAACTAATCCTCCAAATAGATGAAACCCTGTTCTGTAGTGCGCCCTCCTTCTCTCCAACTTGTGCCCAGCTCTAACAAATCATATGGCAAGTAAACCTCTCCCAAAATAGGTTGGAAATGATAGCCTAGGCCTTACAAAGAAAACCCAGAAGACGATATTCCCAAAATCATCCTCCTCTACCTGGATCAAGCTCTTCTTCTTCAGATGGTGCGCCCCCTTGCTGGAAACCCCCTAGGCTGCGCACTGTTCCTTCCTTGTCTGATAGATGGTACCTGTAACTATTGTAGAATGGTGTGGGAGGAGTATTGCACCCCTGGGACCAAGCTTGGATCAAGATAGGTGGGATCTTTCACCACCGAGTTGATCTCTAGGGTTCGTAATCTCAAAACCCTCAAAACTCCTTTGTGCTCAAGAGCCCAAATGCAAAATGTAATAATAATCCACAATGAGTGGGAAGTGCGCCCTTCCTTTCTGTTGAGTTAGTTAACCCCTAGGGTTAACTCCTAGCTTTTCCACACATGTTCTTTTCTTTCCTTTAGTTTACCTTTTTCCCCCAAAGTCAACTTAATATTATACCGTTGTGCTTAGGTAATGGCTTTGGATTGTCTTTGTCCCCATGATGCATGAGACTATAGTCTAGTGGGGACAACTAGACTACTGAGTCTCTCATAACCTCTCTATCAAGAGGTGGGGGGCATTACATGGAACACAAGATATTAGTATCGCATTCAAACTAGAATAGCATAAGTGTCAATGAAATAAAGCAATGTACCAGTTGCCATGTGTCATTCATCATTATCCTTCCATAAGTCATATGCCAAGGTTTAACCAATGAAATTGCGCAAAGGAAATGTATGTTCAAACCATGAGTTACTTAGATCATTCAAACATATACCATAGGGACAGCACAATATTCAATGAAATAAACTTGCTCAGTTGTGTTATGCAACAAATGTTTATCATAGACAAATCTCATTTATGTGTCCATAACTAATGAATGTAACCAAGCATTAGATGCTGCAAAAAGAAGTATCCAAACTGTGTGATGGGACAGCAAACAAAAATGCACCAGCAGTGAGATTAATAATCAAATTGCAAAGTCAAACAGTGAAGTATTATGCCAAGGATCACAGAGATAGCAGTGTTATATATACCTCAGATCATTAACATGTGCCAGGATAAGCAAATACCAACAGCAAAGAGTATTATTCTGGTTTCATTCCTAAAGCAGAGATAGAACTATCATATCTTAATGTTCCAATTAATGTATCACGAGATCAATTAACTGTCCAAAATAGGAATGCAAGATTCATCATATATTAAGCATGTAGCATCAGCAATTAGAGAAATGACAACTCTGCAGTTTAGACAGTAATCAAACCCTTAAACCAGTGACAATAGAGATGACGTTTTGCAATTAAAGCTAAGTCGTTGGCACATATTAAGCATTGATTTGTTTCTTTAAGGTATGTAGAGCAAGAAATCACCAAAAGGCTGCCCAAAAGACAGCTATATCACCATCATTATACATACTCTATTCTCTGCATTATTTGGACAGTGAAGGAACCCTCGGACAGTGATAGAAAGGAGGTAACGATCTGCACTTTTATGAGGTCGTTTGACTTCTTAAGGCATCATTTAGTTGATTAAGATAGTTTATAACTAGATCCATTCACAACGTTGCACAGAAAATGGTTGGTTCAACAAATTAATGGGACCTCAAATCAAGCATATATTCAGCATTATAACCAAAAATAGGACAGCAAGAAATCAAACTTGTTATACTTGCTCTTTCATGATTTCATTCAATGTGAATGCACGAACCATAAAGACACTTCAACATTGCAAGAATGAATTACAAAGTTCTAATTATGATTTAATCCAATTGTTCCAAGAACAAATACTTGGGGCATCCACAAAAGGTTTAAATTCATTTCTTTTCAAAATGCCCCAACATGCAAGAGTTAGATAAAAAAGATAAACAATAAAATTAGATCCAAATCCTGTTAAATTCCAACAATCTAATATATTCAATGAAGGATGAGCTAGCATAAATGAGATCTAATCATTAGATGTATCATTGAAGCATAGGCAATCTAGATTAAAAAAATATGACAAGATGAACCGTAGATTGCAAACAAACAAAAATAAGAACAAAGAAAGGAAAGAACAATTTTGGGTTTTTGGGGTGGTTGAAGACAAGGATAGACCAGTGCCTAGTGTGGGCTATGGGGTCTCTACACAAATCCTAGGTAAAGCTTAGGGTTAAAGATAAGACAATTTTGAGGGCACCCGGAGGATTGCCTCTCAAGCATTGACGAGGGTTAGATGATTCTCTTCAAGATTGGATGGGGGGATTGGTCCATGAAGAAGCCTCTCCAAGTACTAACAAGGTGATCTCAAAGGTTGGCCAAGGAAAAAGGGAAGAGCCCTAAGACGTCCTACCTTGATGCAGTGGAAAAATTCTTCAATGGTCAAAGGGGTAAGGCAAGAAGACTATACCTTGAGTTACCCTTCCAAGTGGAGCATGTCACCCTTCTATGGCTTTGTAGTAGCTTTGTCATCTAGCAAACCTGAAAATTTTCTATCTAAACCCTTGAAAAATAGCTAAACATTCACTTAGAAGAAATATAGATGCACAAGAACTCTTTAAGCCAATTTTCTCATTAATCTCCAAAAAATAAAATGAGATAGGTCTCCTCCTTTTATAGCTAAGGAGTCTCCTCAATACAATGTGCTAGCTCAATACCATGAGCTCAAAACCATTGGCCCAGTCAAAACCATGGGAAAAATACAATGAATGAGATAAAATATTCCTCAAAATCCTCCAAGAAAAAAACGACCCTCTCAAATGGTCCAAATACATCAAATAATGCCACACGTGTGGGCTAGAGAGGGCTAGGAGAGATGTGCCCCTCAAAAAGTGTGCCAAAGTCCCATCAAGGAATGAAGAATAGGTCAAAGATGATCCACGGACCCAAACGATCCTCTAACCAACTCCCAAAAGCTAGGGAACAGTCCAACTGTGAAATAACCAACTCCCAAAGTGTGACATCACCCCACATGTGTGGGATGTCCTAGGGAGAATCCAATGGTAGGTGGCATGTGTGACCTCCTCAAATAAATGATGGTGATTGATGCCACATCATCCAGTGGTCAATCTAACCACCTGTGACCAAAGTTACCAGAACTGGACTAGTCGTCGAACCGGTCGAACAAAAAAACCGATCACTAAAAAATACATTAAATATTCAAATTTTGAAAAAAAAATACATATTCATGTGCATCCATGTGAGTCCAAACCATTATACACAAACTTGCAAAGTTTCTCATATATATAACAAGTAACAGTGTATAAAACCAAAATAACACTAAGAGTAAGTGCATATTTTTTATTTTTTATTTTAAATTTGCAAATCTGCTCACTTTTCCATTCGTACGACGATTGTACGGAATCAGGCAGTTTGAGAAAAAGACCAGTTCTGTACGGAACTGGTCATGGGCAGTTTGAATCACCGGTTTTGCCAGTGACCCGGTCGGACCAGTTGGTTTTACCGGTTCTGGTAACATTGCCTATAACCACCCCAACAACCTGTAACCAACTCCTCAAATGCATCATTGACTCCCACGTGTGGTCCAAGGAGAGAAAAATAATGCATTAGTGTGAGTAAAATGTCCAACTTAGCAAGGAGAATAAATTTGAGTGGTCCATGTGGCAAGTGTGATGACATGGCATCCCTTTCATGGCTTGATGCACTATCATAGATCCCAATGCTGTGACATGTATCGCAATGTATGTAGATATGATCCCAAATGGCATGGATCCCAATGCGACATCACAGATCCCAATGTAGTGTCATGTATCTCGAGGCATGGTACACGTATCCAAATGCAAGGTACCCACTTGAAGTGATGGGTCTAGCCTCTTAGCAAGCCATTAGATGATAAAACCTGGTGATATCTCTTAACACAACATAACAAATAAGGGTTAGTTTTAATATTTGCCTAAGTTTTACCAAGGGGGAACAACATTAACCCTTATACATGTACCAAGTCCTATGACAACAAACATTTCCCAAGTACCTATGTGAAAGATAGGTTAAAAGATGAATAATGATGGAAAAGGGAAGGGGAAGACTTCATGTGATGACCCTCAAAGTCTTTTATATGCATAGGTCTTTTTACTTGTTCATCTAGCTTTCATGAGCTAGGATTTTTTATACAATAGCCTTCAAGAGGGAGCTTAGCATTGAGTTACTTGTCCTTGGAAATGTTTCTTACTACCCCTTTATGCCTTTTTCTTTACGTGTTCAGTTTATCGAACAAGTCCATTTTTCTTTAGATATTCATAGACAAGCTAGGAACTAGGGGCATTAGCCTCATAGCGAGGTGGCATTGCTCAAGCTTTACATTTTTTTCTTTTGACTTCAATGCCCTTCACCTCTAGCCTTTTTTGGATTTATTGGTTCAAGCTTTTCATGATTTAGACCTTTCTTTTAACCTTTGAGAAGTCATACATGATCAAGATGGATTTTTTATATGGATGGAATAAAATGAGATAGGGAATGTGGAAAATGTCTAGCATGGTTAGGATGTGGATAATGCTATCTTGGCTAAGTACCCAGTAGTACAAATTGACCCGAGAAATGACGCACTTCTTAAGGAAAAATATGGTCCCCCAAGGTACAATGAGAAAAATAATAAAACTATGCATGTTATGAAATGTTATCGGATTTCATTTAGCATTTACCACTTTCATGACTAACTAGGAAGTTATAGCATCACACACAAATGAACACTAATACATGGAATATCAAGATAGAGCATATTGAAACCATATTGTACCATCCATAGTGCATTTGTCACCTGAGGGGCGATGGAAGAGGATGAGCTATACCACAAATGACCTAGCACAGTCATACATCTGATGGAGATAATAAGAACAACCGTCTGAGTCCAGAGAAGATGAGAAAGATAGCTCATGCAGAACAACCACATGATACCCTATGAGGGTACCTCAGAAATTGTCACCCCTGGGGGGTAACACGATGAATAAAACACAATTATGCAGCTGTCAAGGATTAAGACCAAAAAGAATTGAGTTTGGGTGGATTGATCATCATCGATGGCAACAAGAAAGTAGGAATATAAAGTAATCATATTATTTGGTTTCATCACATGCAATGCCCTTGATTGCAAAGCTTTGAGGACAACTCTTTTTGAAGGAGGGTACTATGATATGACCCCAAGGGGGGGCATATATGGGATTAAATGTATATGTAATGGGGTAAATGTATATGCAATAGTGGTCAGCCTGATAAAGGGGCCACATGTGCAAAGTGTGAATAGGTATATACATAGAGTATGTAGTCATTATTGAGGAACATGGTTTGGGATGTATGAATGTATTAGGGTATTTAAAGGAAGTTCTCCTATTATTTAAGGAGTTATTGTGTAACTCATCTCTAATATCTATCTTGTAGTTATGCTCCACACTTACATTTGGTGTACATGGTGTGTACTCTAATTTATTATGATATTTTAAGTAGTTGTTACATAACACATAATAAAATAGTAGTATTATGAGCATTTGATAACACACCGAACCACATAAAATGACCTTAATGGCCCATTATATTGACTTATATGGACCAACTAACCTCTATGGACCTGTTACCGCCTAAACTAGCATCCAAGCGGAATGCCCAACCATGGATGCTACCTTGGGGTAATGAATGGGAATTGTACCACTATCACCTCAACACAATTTCCCCTTCACTTTTGGCCGACTCTCAAAGACCAAGGGGGGTATCTCTAATCTATGGATAATAGAGGTTGAGTAAATCTTAGTTAGTGATTAATCAATGAAAACAATGATTTATTTCAATTACATAAATCCCACAAAAAAATGTAGCAAAGTAAAGTTAAGGATTCCACAAGTGATTTGGTGTTTTAATATAATACTTCAAGATAAAAAGCATAAATCACAATCATCCACTTAGATATATTATGAGTTAGAAGCTAGTGGATTAGTGGTAAATTTGATCTATAAAGTATACAAGAAAGAGAACATCAGAATTGCAATAGTTTGATTAACATCCCAAGATTATAACCACTTAGAAAAAGTAATTAGGAAAAGAAACAACTCCAAGATAAATGAAACCACAAAAGATATAACTATTTAACACCAATTTACCTTATGTGGTGTACTTTTAAATGCAAATCAAGTATGTGCTTAGTTGAGGGCAAGTCCACAGTGAAACTTGGGTTGTCCTTAACCTTCAAATCTGTTTTCTGAGTGATTTATTGCAGAATTTCAGATTTGAAATTAGATAAATGTCAATCCAAGAGATAGATTTTCAACCTTAAAGCAAGACGTCTTGGATGGTTATCCACGGTTTTATGATATACAATGAAATAATAACCCAAATCGTTTTGAATCAAGTCCACAACAACTATACCAATATAAATAACAAGAACTTGAATGACAAAGTAAATTCTCCTTCGGGTTTATCAAGATTAACTTGGAATTTACCAAGAAAATCTTTAAGTATGAGATAGGCAAGTGATACCAACTTAAAGATGATTTTCACAACTAGAAAAGAAGATGAAGCTTGACAAAACCTTCTAGTATATGAAATCGATGCTTATAAGTCTAGTGCTAGAATTTTTTAGATGCATAAAACCTAGACTTAGGGTTTATGTAAATCTATTTTTTTATCTTTTTAAGCAATTTCCAAATTTACACGAACAACCCAAAAAATGATAAATAAACTTTAGATGCACAATTCTAAGGGGATGATTTGTCTCTTTAAGATAGAAAATTAAGATCAAACCCTAATTCAAGCTAGTCTAGAAAATGAAATAAGCAATTAACTTAATTCTAGACTAGGAAAGAAATCTAATTTAAGATTTTCAATGTTTTTCTTAGATTTCTTTGTAAACAAAAAAAGGAAAACAGATTTTGAAATTTTTGGTAGGTTGATGGGAGAAGACAAGTGTCTTATCCAACTAGAGATTATGGGGTCAAGAAGAAAACCCCTCTTCAAATTTGGTTATTTTATCTAAGGATTAGGATGAAGAGACTAGAATGCAAAGGGCAAAATAGTCTCCTATCTAATCAAGATAAATGATGAAGACCAACGTCCTACAAGAAGGGGTCCTCAAGGGAGCACCTTCACCAACAAGATCGACTATAGCTTGATAAACATATTCAATACCCTTGCTAGAGTTCCTAAATGGATAGACAAAGCAAGGAATCAAATAATTATCAAACTCGTTACCCCCTGACATTTTGGGGTAACTAGAGGAGATTTTTCTCTTGTGATCCTATCACAGACAATAGAGCCACAGATGAGATCGATGATTCTCCACAAATAATT
The DNA here is from genome assembly GCA_009831015.1 of Picea engelmannii. Taxonomy (NCBI): domain Eukaryota; kingdom Viridiplantae; phylum Streptophyta; class Pinopsida; order Pinales; family Pinaceae; genus Picea; species Picea engelmannii. Next base: position 119,222 of record ML790473.1, on the reverse strand, counting down.
GACCGAAGATGCCTCCTGCATGTGCTCGGCTCGCTCACATTTGATGACTATGGTGCTTGACATACATGAGGTACATTATTTCCTTGCTTCATATTGAGTGTTAATGCCTTGAGTACTTGTCATGAAAGTGGTGATCATTGGTTGAGTAATGGATTATCATACTCTAAATTTGTATCTTTTTCCTTGTTTCACCTTGGTGATCATCTGTGATGTACCTAAGTACTGCTGCTATGTTTTTTTTTTTTTGTTTGCTGCTGTTGCAGCTTTATAATTTTTATATGTAGACTTCCGTCCAGCACTTAGACTGTAGATTGTATTTTCCACTATCGGACTCCACTATACTGCTGGGTAATTTAGAGTGGATTTCTGAATAGTTATTTGTGATTTTTAAGGCAATTCAAATGTACCAAAATTCTCTTCTATTACACAACAAGATTTACGATAGCATGCATAAAAAGGACCACAAACTACAGCTGATATATTGATGTGAAACACAGTAGAATGATATCATTTCATTTCCAACATACATCAAAATAATGACAGCTGAGATAACTCACAGAATTTGCTTGCAAACACGGGAAGATATGATCTGTGGTTGACTATCCAGTTCCCCTTCAAACAGTAATGAATTCTGTCCAGAAATCAGCGCTCTTCTCACAGTATACTCGACCCAGCTATAGAGAACACTTTGTCCAGACTGATGCACACTATCTCTGCACCTCATTCAGCCAGGAAACCATGGAGAAATTGAGTCACAGTGAAAGAATTGCTGACTAGAAGTAATGGGACTCAGTCCTCATCATAAAATCGTCGTCTAACTTCAGAAAATGCGCCCAACTTACTGAGAATAACTCAGAAATGAACCCCACAATTTTTTATGGGCGAACTCAGCCTCTTGTAGCCACTAACATGACCCACTGGTATAATACTCTGCTCAGAAGAGGGAAATGACGCCCATAAGCAAGGAACTTGGCTTCCAAAAGCAGTTCAACCCCTTTTACACAAGATTCAGTCTTCCCAAGAAGTGACTCGTCCCACACATAAAAACCTCTGCTGCCGTCTAACAAAAACCTAGCTACCAATATTGAAATCTCAACCACAAACTAAGAAGCTTCTCTGCAACTAAGATATGTTCCTCCACACTGAAGCACAATGAAGAAATCCGTGTGATCTCTTCCCAAGATGACTAACTAGGATGGAATTGTCTCACCACCGAAGCCAATCTCTGAAAATGCTCCAAGGGTTTTTGTCCCAAGAGTTCCAAAGCCACAATGAGCTCTCTCAATGAGAAAATTAGAAAATACCAATGCGAGAATGAGAGAGGGTGCCCCCCTTTTTTCCCCTTTATTCATTAGTTGACTCTTTTACGACCCTTTTACCTTTTAATCAGTTTAAGTGACTTTTCATATTCTCAATAGTCACTTAGGCGCTCACCTTTAAATTTAATTAACTCCCGCTCTGGTTACATTAATAAAATAATTAATTCCCTTTTTATTTCCCTGACTATGACCCAGGGGAATTACTTAGGCCATTTTGTCAATTCTCCTAGAGGACTCATTTGGAAAGGGACATTACAGTCCTCCCTTCCCAAGATTGCTCGTCCTTGGGCAACTACAAACTTGGATGTTGCAGGATTTTGTCACTTTCCCACATGACATTCTTTGCTGGTAAATTCTGCCATCTGATGAGTTATTCCCGAATCACCCTGTTATGCAGTCTCCTCCTCTGTTACCAACATCGCGATATTGGCGATATTATCGACAAGACGGTCAACAACGATATTATCGGTGAAAATAGCGTGATATTTTACGACCTCTAAAAATATCGCGATATTATCGCGCTATTTACGATAATATCGCGCAACGATCCAAAATATCTCTGGCAGGCGGATAGGGCCGGAAATAAAGCCCAATTTTGACTTTTTTTTGTCATTTTGCAAGTGAAGTGTGAGGTTTGGAGAGCAAAGGAGAAAGAGGCGAGTTTGTTTTCAGCCAAAGACGAGGAGCGAGATTTTGAGCACTATAACCTGTTTATTGTGAAGTTAGGATTGATTTCTCTCAAATTGAAAAACAATGAATATTTTTGTATTTTTTTCGTTCTTACGACATTTTTCGATATTTACCGATATTTTCCCCGATATTGCCGATATTTTCATTTTCGGACCCTCGGCGATATTTTGCCGTTGCCGATGTTGGTAACACTGGTTTCTACACCTTAGTGAGCCTTTCTCCCCTAGGGTTTCATTGTTGAGGCCTTTCCTTAGCAACACCTCAACATTTAACCCTCTTGTCTTTAGCAATATCACTATCATCACGGCCCTTCAACATTTGCAGTTGTTTTGACTCCATTTTCCCTAATAACACATTGATCTAAGACTTCTTGTGTTGAGTACCTTGATCATACACACATCCAAATAATTTGAACAATTACTAATCTTTCTAACCCTAGCTTAGACTAACAATAACTAACCTTATTGTTGTCGTCATCTATTCATGCTATAAACATCTCTATTGCAGCATTCATTTATCTTTAAAGTAATTGAATGATTAACTAAAGCTTTCCTTCTAGCGTTGTTACATTGATGATAAATTGCCATTTGCTTACTGTGAAGCTTCATTAGAATTTATTGAGAAGTGATATTGTGTAATCATTGCTATTTTATAAACATTGACTTAATTCATCAATATTGTTCATCAATTGCTTATTATCAGAAAGTCTTTGATTATATGAAGTACTAACCAGCGAGTTATCTTGCACACGTATAGTTTCCTTGTTGTTTTGTCTAGGGCATGTACACTTTCTTGGTTATTACTATCTTTATTCGTTGATTAGCTGGGACTTTCTAATCGGTGGTGACTTGTGAGGGGGAATATTATACTTAGCCTTCAAACCTTTGCCTTCTCAAAACCCCGGGTCACTGGGGACGTCTCCCCTGGGCCTACCACCCTAGACAGAAAGAGTTATCCCATTGAGGTGACAGTGGTGGGATAGTCTCAGTTGCGCCAGTTTTTCTTTCTCTCATCCATCCTTTTCCTTAACTACAAACTGTGCAATAACATTTTGGCGTCGTTGTTGGGGAACACTGAGTCAATTCTCCTCAAGACGACACTTTTCGGTAAGCCTTGCCTCAAGAGTCTTTATCTTACAAGCTTACCTGGCGACTCCACTTAGGGTGTTTC
>ML790473.1:52565-68183 GCA_009831015.1 Picea engelmannii | reverse complement strand
TTTGTAAGGATAACTCTAGGCTTCCTCACTGCAACAAACTGTATTTCTTTTTCCTTCTTGACTTCATTCAAGAGTTCCTTCCCACTCATGAGAAGTATACTTGAACTAGCTTCCCTCTTTTGTTCTTCGTCTTCTATCGGTAACAACATATGTGTCCTACCATTCCTTTCTAGGGTATAAGTATTCTTCCTCCCATCATGAATAACTTTTCTATCAAACTGCCATGGTCTCCCCAATAAAATATGACAGACATTCATATGAATTACATCACACAATATTTCATCCCTATAACCTCCTATTTTAAATTCAACTTGGCATTGTTGACTTACCATTACTTGATGTCCTTTCTGCAACCATGATACCTTGTATGGGTTTGGATGTGCAGTTGTCTTCAACTACAACTTCTCCACCATCTCCATGGATACTAGATTGTCAGTGCTCCCAGTGCCTATGATCACCTTGCAAACTTCGTCTTTCGTCTTGCAAGCAGTCTTGAATAGACTTGTTCGCTGAACTGGCTCTTCTGCCTCCTTCTCTGGTTTAAGAAGAATTTTCCTCATCATGAGGTTCTTTCGTCCTTCTACTGCTTCTGCTGCCACATGCTTCTGTGCTTCAACAATGTGTGCTTCGCCTCCTCCTTCTTTCTTTCTCTTGAGACATTCCCAAGACTTGTGCCCTAGTTTTCCATAGGTATAACATCTGATTTCGCCTCCTCTGGCTCTTCCTCTTCCTCCAGAAAAAGAGCTTCTTCCTCCATGTTGTCCTTCCTTAGAACTTCCACCTTTCTCTAGGTGACTATGTTGTTTGTCAACTTCATGCTTTGGTTTCTGGAACTTTTCTCTACTGGTTCCCTTACCTCTGCTTGAATTTCCTCCTTTGTTTCGTTGGCTTTTCTTCCTGGCCAATTTCTCTTCAGATTTCAAGGCTGCTTGATAAGAATCCTCGAATTTACTAACAAACATCGTGATAATCTCCTCTTGTATTTCATATCTCAGCCCATTGATATATCTAGCTGTTTTCTCATCTTCATTCTCTTTATGTCCAGCCCTGATGTTTAGTCTGTAAAATTCTTCAGTGTACTCCTTCACTGATAAGATTTTTTGTCTCAGGTTTTTCAATTTCCCAAACAGATTGATTTGGTAATCCTTTGGGATAAATTTGGCTTTCAACTTGGCTACCATCCTATCACAGCTTTTAATTTTCTACTTACCTTTTCTCCTGCGTTCGGCTTGCAGTTCATCCCACCATAGCACTGCATGACCTTTCAGTCTTGTCACCACATGATTCACCATTTTATCTTCTTCGATATCTTCGTAATCGAAGTATTTGTCCATAACACGTACCCAATCTAACAATTCTTCAACTTCTAAATTGCCTTCATACATTGGTACCTCTATTCTTGCTCTGGCTCCTATTCTTGAAACAAATTTCAATAAGCGATCTTGTGCAACATCCTCTGCTACATTTTCTTTGACCTCTATCGCTTCTCTCTCAGCTTCACTAATATCTCCAACGTCTAATTCTCTCCTCTATGTTGTTTCCATGGCATCCAGTATCATTCGGAGTCACCTTATTTCTTCTTCCATTTCTGGATTCGCTCTACACCTCCTGGGTGCCATGATTTCACTGCGTCACCTTCTGATGCTTACAAACATAAATCAAATTTTCTTGATACCACAAATGATATCAATTTACCTCCTTTCTCCTTTGTCTGCTATCTACAAACAATTCAATATCAACTTTGACACCACCTTATGCAGCCCCCCTACTCCCCTATAGGTCTACACGACTTCCCGGTCAAGGATCTTTGATTCTTGAGTCAAATGACTCTCTGAAACCTTGATGGTCTCGTTCTTTATCTAAACACAGGCCCTTTCGGCTCTCTGGTGCAGGTCTTATGGTACCTGCAACCTTCCCTTTCGCTCTCCTACGAAATCTTAGAGTACTGGGTGTTAGCTCCTTTTTCTGATAATCCCCCTCTTGATATGACCTTGGGTGATGACCTCAAGTGACCACGCGATTTTGGGCGTGACCAAAGGCGGTTTGATATCAAACTACTTTTTGGCCCACAATTCTCCTCGAGCCTCCACGCGTACTCTTTCCAAAACCACGGTCTAGATTGCGGCCCACCCTTAATGTTTTAAAGTTCGCACAACTCCTGTCCCCGCAATGCTACGGGACCGTCGATCTCCTGATCTTGACAGTACTGTCTGAACCGACGGTTCAGATATGCCCTTTCCAAATCTACGGATGTGATCTTCTTCTTGATTCCGGACTTCGGACTTTTCAAATCTCAAACCCTTCTTTCCTCCGTATGTCAATCTTCCGAAGTTGACGATCTGCAGACACTTGTCCTTCTCAATCGACGACCCTGCCATTACTTCGGGTGTTTGACCTTTCAACTTAGATCAATGGTCCTGTGGCCCTCTTATCGATCAATGGTCGAGATCTCCTTTGGGTCTCTGGACTTCTCAGATCTCAAATCTCAAACTTTTCACTTTCCTCGAAGTATGTGGATTTTTGCCGCGTGTCCACTTGATCTGACGATCGAGGATTACTTTAGGTCTTTACCCGAAGTCCACAGATTTGTGCCACCTGTCCTATGGATCTGACAATCGAGGATTTCTTCGGGTCTTTACCTGGAGTGCATGGATCTATGCCATGTCTCTCTTAGATCTGACAGTTATGAATTACTTCGGGACTTTACCTGGAGTCCACAGATTCACGCCACGTCTCCTCTTAATCTGACAGTTATGGATTACTTTGGGACTTTACTTAGAGCTCACAGATCTATGCCACGTCCCTTCTGAACTTCGACGGTTCAGATTCACTTCAGGTGATCCGACGCCTGAGATTTACTTTGAACGATCTGACAATTCATATTCACTTCGGCTGATCGGACGATTGAGGTTTAGTTCAACTCTCAACTAAAACTCGTGAAGTGATTTCCCCGGAGTCTATGATCTATCGCCATGTGTCCCTCTGGATCGGACGGTCCAGATCTCCTTCAGTGCTTCGGGGTTCAGGAATCTCAACTCTCAACTGAAATCCCAATGCAATTTACCCAGAGCTCGCAATCTGTTGACAAGTGTCCACTCACAGATCGACAACTCTCGGCTCTTCGACTATTCATTCTTTGGGAGTTTCAAGTCTCAACTAAAAAACTCTCGAATATATTTCCTAAAGCTACTGGTCTGCTGACATGTATCTCTTGGTGATCAACAGTCAGGATCCTACTTCGGCTATTTCACCTCCTCTTTGCCCACAAACTTCCAGAGCTATGGATCTTGCGCCACCTGTCTTCCTTGATGATGGACGGTACCAAAATACTTCGGGACTTCGAAACTTTGGTAAGTTCTCTCTCCTGCGTGTGCGAAGCTCTAAGGCTTGTGCACCTTTCTCCGATCAGACGACTATTGATCCTTTGCACTGTGATCCAATGGCCACTATCGCTCCTCCTCCTAAGCTTATGATTTCTTCCGACTTAGAAGGTTTCTCAATCTTCAAAAGTCTCAACCTTTGCTCCTCCTACGAGTCCAACTCTTGGATATCGTCAACACTTATAAAAAATGTTATCCCTTTTGAGCTTGATCCTTAAACGATTTCGACCTCCCACACACTCCTTGCGTTTGGGGATTTCGATAACTCAGTTCAAAGGATTTCTTGAAAAGAAATTCTTCTCCCCCTCTTGGCATTCCTTTGTTCTGGTTCTTCGACGCTCAGTCGTTCCTTGAGGCTGTGCACTCCTTGCACCTGGTCTAAGTTTCCTATGCTCTCTCTCTCTTAACTCTTCTAAGTAAATCTGAGACTCAGTTGACACACTCCTTGCGTTCGAGATGCACACCTTGCGTACGAGTTTCAGAAGAGAAGCAATTGAAACTTATCCAGTTTTGTCACAAATTCATACAATCAACTTCTTGAACAATCATACATGAACAAAAATGAACTAAACGACATACACAAAATGAAACATTCATTCAATCTCACATTTCAATGAACATAGTCCAAGTCCAAGATTTGGGATTTGGGACAATTCTGTCTGTTCTATTCATTCATGAAACAAATTACATATATTGTAGTTCTCCACTGCATCTTTCTTCTACTTTATTCTGCTATGTTGATCTCTATCTTTCTATCTCATAATAATTTTTCTATGTAACAAAAAACTATCTAAGGAATGGCTCCACGAGCTCTCTCATCCTGTCTGCAACCTATCCTATCAAGTCATAGCAGTTACCTACTTTGTCCTATTACAATAACTAACAGTTCTTTCCAAATAAGAGTCAACACTCTATATCTGCAACTCCTTACAGTCCTATACGACTTTACAAACACGACATATTTAAAAATGTTGTTTCCAAAATATCTCAACAACTCGATTTACTTCTGAGTTAAATGTTGATTTGAAACTCTGTCACGCTGAGATGTCATATCTTTTCCTCCATGCTTGCATCTTTGACTTTGAAGGCGATGCTCCTGCATCATAATGTTTCTTTGTCTTTTGACATTATAGACATTCAATTTTCTTACTAAATGGTAATGTTCCTTTGTCTTTTGACATTTTAGACACATCGCCACATATTCCATTGTCTTCTTTTCATCCCAACCGATAATACATTTGCTTCATACTCAAATATTTCCTTTGACAATGTGGTTGTATAGAATATGGAGCATCATGAGATTCATGAAATATTAATCTTCGTAAACCTGTTTGGTCCAATAAACACATTTGTTTCCTCCAAAGCAAAATCCCATTCTCTACTAAGTGAAAATATTCATACTTATTTATTTTCTTCTCACTCCAACCTTCCTTCCTTGACAGGGATTAACATGCCCTTTGATACAACTTGCCATCTAAAGAATGATTTCTAATCATTTCTCTTAAGTTTTGTTGAGCTTGAGAAATTGCTCCTACATGCCTCCTTTGACTAAAGGTAGCAAGCACTTTATTATCCTTTCCTTTGATGTGCAACATTACATAATCATATTTACTTAGAAATTCTACCCATTGTCACTGTCTGAGATTCAACTAAGGCTATGTCTATAGATATCTCAAACTCAAATCAAACTCAAATTTTCATTTAATTAAATGATGATGCCATGCCTTTAATGCATGTACTATAGTTAAGAGTTTTAAATCATGAGTTAGGTAATTCTTCTCATGAGTCTTTATCTTTGTAGACTCGTAATTGACCATTCTTCCATCTTGCATTAATAATCCCCTAATACCTTCCACATTAGCATCGTTTCATATCAAAAAGTTCTTATCAAAATTAGGTAATACTAACACAAGTGCTAAAGTAAGAAACTTATTTAATTCCTAAAATATTTCTTCATGTAAGGTTGTCCACACAAATTTTGTTCCTTTACCTTGTAATTTTGACAATGGTTCTATAATCTTTGAAAATTCTTTGATGAGCCTTTGGTAATATCCTGTTAAACCTATGAAACTTCCAAATTCTATAACATTCTTAGGGGTAGGCCAACTAGATATTGCCTCAATATTTTTAGGATCCACTTTTAGTCCTTCTTCTGATATGACATGGCCAAGATGTTAAATCTCCTCCTTGAAAAATTTACATTTGTTGAGCTTGGCACACAACTTATGATCCTGCAACTTTTGCAACACCATCCAAAGATCTTCTTCACACTCTTCCTCATTCTAGGAATAAATCAAAATCTCATATGCAATGAATAGTAATAAAAACTTAGCTAAGTACTTCCATAACACATTGTTATTTAATCTCATGAAAACAATGGGTGCATTAGTCAATTCAAAAGGCAATACCAAGAACTCATAGTGTCCATGTCAATTTTTGAAGGCAGTCTTAGGAATGTCTACCTCTTCCATCTTAATATGATGATATATTTATCTTATATCCAATTTTGAAAGTACCTTCTCTCCTTTAAGATGGTGAAATAAATCATCAATCCTAGGCAATGGGTATTGGTTCTTAACTATGATGTTGTTAAATAATTAATAGTTGATGCACATGTGAAAAGTACCATCCTTCTTTTTAACAAACAATATTGGTGCACCCCAAAGGGATGCACTTGGTCAAATGAATAATTTATCAAGTAACGCCTACATTCTCATCTTGAGATCACTAAGCTCATTAGTTCTCAATAATTATGGTGCCCTAGATATAGAGGTTGCTTCAAGAACAAGATCAATTCTACAATTCACTTCTCTTATTGATGTCAATTCATGTGATTCTTCCACAAAAAAATACCTAAACTATTTTATAACATGCAACTGATCTACCTCGGTGCTCAATTCACCTAACACTTCATCAATATGAAGAAGGTAATATTTGCAACCTTTACACACACTACACTTGGATTACACAACTAATATCTATCTTATTGTTGCTAGATTTTTATCCCCTTGAATACTTATAGTTATGCTTTCATCATCTAAAAATTAAACCTTCTTATCAAAACAATATACTTTGGCTCTATGGAGTTCTAACCAATCTTGTCAAATCATACCATCATAAGATCATAAAGCCAAATTGTGGAAAGAAATGGTTCTCTTCTTACCACTCAAATCTACCATACACTAATTGACTACTTTGTTGATCCACTTCTTGGTACCATTAGCCATATGTACTTTTCAAGGATGTTGGAGCTTTCCAATGATAAGCGTATAATTTTCCATTTCCTTAGGGGAAATAAAAATGTGGGTGCTGGGTAAAATCATGAAGGTGGGAAACACTTTTTTGAGAATCATGTCTCCAAAATTCCTAGTGACCTTTTTCCAATCGAACTTCTAATTCTTTCGATCGAAAGACAAGTGTTTTCGGCTGAACCTTTAGACATCAAATCAAACAGTACTGTGACGATGGCCTCGACTGTCGTGTACCATATTAGCCGGATGAATTTTTTTCATCCGGTAACATCTTTTTGGCTGAAAGAAGTTGGATGAATTTTTTTCATCCAGTAACATTTTTTCGACCGAAAACTGTTTTCGTTCGAAAACAATTATATATATCCCCCACACATCGGTCATTTGACACTTTTTCGAACTGTTGAGAGTTTGTTGGTTCTTGTTGGTTGGTGGTTGCTATTGGTTGATGTTGGCGTTGGTTGTTATTGCTTGTTGTTGTTGGTTGTTGTTTCTTCCAACCATTGGTTGCTGCTACTTCAGGTTCAAGGTAATTTTAAATTTTTTCTTAAATTAATTTAAATTTCATTTATTTAGATATTTTTGTTTTAGGAGGTGGACAGGGCCGAAAACAGGGTACATGGACATGCCCGTAAGAACTATTTATTATTTAGATCATTTTAAAATATAAATCTCGTGTTATATATTAAGTTTTCACATTATTAGGCGTCATTCTTTTTAACTTAGTGTAAAAAATAGTGAGGTTATTTACTTGCCATTCTTTTTCATTTAATATTCAAATCATTTTACAATATAAAACTTATTATGATGGTTAAAAAAAAAATCAATATGAAACTCATGATGTTTAATAAGTTTTCACATTATTTATTTAGCTATAGTTTTCTTTTTTAATATGAAAATGAGCGGAGTTATTCAGTTAATTCGGCCATGTCCATGTACAGGGACAAGCCCGTAAGAACTATTTATTATTTAGATCATTTTAAAATATAAAACTCATGTTTTTGTTTTTTGTTTGCTAGTTTGTCCGTGACCTGCGGGACTAGCCTGTGGTTGAGAAACCGCGACTCAGGGGCATCTAAGCCGTCAAAATCACCCGGGGATCGCACCCGGCCTGAGACAAACCAACCCTTAACATGGCTGGATTTTTTGTCCCCGCAGGTTTCAAACCGGTGCCTTTAACATCACGGAGTGCTTAACAACACACTCCGACACCGACTGTCCTACACCTCGGGGACTAAATATAAAACTCATGTTATATATATTAAGTTTTCACATTATTTAGGCGTCATTCTCTTTAATTTAGTGTAAAAAAGAGTGAAGTTATTTACCTGTCATTCTTTTTCATTTAATATTCAAATCATTTTACAATATAAAACTTATTATGATGGTTAAAAAAAATCAATATGAAACTCATGATGTTTAATAAGTTTTCACATTATTTATTTAGCTATAGTTTTCTTTTTTAATATGAACATGAGCGAAGTTATTTAGTTAATTTGGCCTTGACCATGTACAAAGACACGCCTGTAAGAACTATTTATTATTTATATCATTTTAAAATATAAATCTCATGTTATATATTAAGTTTTCACATTATTTAGGCGTCATTCTCTTTAATTTAGTGTAAAAAAGAGTGAAGTTATTTACCTGTCATTATTTTTCATTTAATATTCAAATCATTTTACAATATAAAACTTATTATGATGGTTAAACAAAAAATTAATATGAAACTCATGATATTTAATAAGTTTTCACATTATTTATTTAGCTATAGTTTCCTTTTTTAATATGAAAATGAGCGGAGTTATTTAGTTGTCATTATCTTTTATTTATTATTCAAAATAATTTTACAACATAAACTCATAATGTTTAAAAGCTTTTTTCAATATAAAAAGCATGATGTTTAATAAGTTTTTAGGCTCGAATTTGGCCCCGTCCATGTACAGGGACATGCCCAAATTTGGCCCTATCCATGTACAGGGACATGCCCGAATTCAGGCATGTCCCTGTACAAGGAAAGGGCCGAATTCAAGCCTGTCCCTATACATAGACAAGGTCGAATTCAAACCTATCCCTGTACATGGATAGGGTTGAATTACATGTTAGTTTACACAACTTGCAACATGTTAGCTATTGATTAGTAATCCCATTGATTCACTCTAATCATTACTATAAGGATATGTACATTGTACTACGAGTAAAAATATAAGCAATACCTGTAATTAATATGTGCTTATTTCCCGCTTAGTATTGAGATCACTATTGATTTGTTATGTGTACTCATATAACTCAATCATGCTAATCACTACTACTAATTTAGTCTTGTTAAGTAAGTGTAATAGAGTAAGTAACACCTGTTTGGTTAATATGGATAATCTTATGATCTTAATCAACCTTATTACTTATATAAGTAAGAGTCATTACAATTAAGACAAGGGTCTTTAGTTGTTGTTGGTTGTTGTTGCTTCAGGTTGAAGGTAAATCTAAACCACTAATTTTAAATTAATTTAATTTTAAAATTAGTGGAAAATTAAATTTGAGTCCAATCCACTTAGTCCCATTTCTCCTTGAAGAATATATGTAAAAATGAGTTCTATTTAGGGCCATATAAAAAAGAAGGTAACCCATTGGATATTTACGTCTTCTTCTTTTATTTTGTTTCTTGGTTAAGTACCAAGCCGAGATAATGTGTGACCCTCTACTTTCCCGGGGTGGTCCATGAGACCTAGGAGCAGTTAAGAAGAAGGGCATGATCACATCATTGATCTTCCTCGTATGGTGGGATTATAAAATCTTATAAGTTATATCATGAGACTCATGTGTACATTCTACCATTAAAGAAGAACTTACCTTGTTCACTTTGTCTTGAAACCCCCTTTCTTGAGTTACGTCCCCCTTAATTATTGCCTGGATTTTTAGTTTAGTTCTTTGCTTCTTCCTAAATAAATCTAGTTGCCTTGACTTTGGATCCCCTCTCCTTGAATTGTTTTTTTATTGTTGACTTTAATGATTTAACAATTAATATTTTATGTTATAGAGTATTATTTGTTTCAATTATTTAATTATTAGAGTTTAAACCTAACCCTAAAGTTAGGACTAATATGCTAGCCCTAACCTACCTACCAAAACTATAAAAGAGACCTATCCTCACTATTTACACACACACACACACACTCTCTTCTAATCCGAGTTTTGATATGAGGTTTTTTGCAGCTCCTTCTTGTTCATATTATTGAGTGGTTGCAGCCCCTCTAGAACAGGTCTTCTTGGTGTATTAAGCCACCGTGGGCTTACCTCTCCAAACTCTTTCTCTCACTGACCCCTAAGGGTCTTTTCCATCCTACCACATGTCTCTTCTTGGTTGTTTTGGATTTCTGGTTCTCCTTGCTGGTGTCGTCCTCCTCTTCTCCTTGTTGGTGCCACCCTCCTTATCTCCTTGTTGATGCCACCCTGTGTATGTTGTCACTGTCCTCTTCTATTGTTGGTGCCACCTGTGTATGTTGCCTTACCTTGCAGCTCTTAGTACCATGAATAGGGTTTGATAGGACATCCCTAGAACTCTTAATACTTATGTCTATTGATGTAGCAGTTTTGTATTTTTTGGACATAATTTATTAAGGTTGTTAGTGGCCTCTCTTTCAACCACTAGAGTAGACAATGGTGTCATGTTTCAACCCTTTTACTTGATGATTATCATTTTGGTTAGTCTTTTGATATTTTACCCTAAAAGTTCTTCTTGGCAATTTGTTATAATGGTCATGATGAGATCTACCCTAAGGGTTTGATCAATGATCCCTTAAAGCCTTTTCTGAGCATATATCTAAGAGGATAACAACACATCAAGTAATATTGTTCTTGTTTCAGCTAAGTAAATGTTATGTTAGTTATTTTTTTTATGCTACCATATTATGGATCATAAGTTTTAATATCTTGCTGATTGTAACATACAAGTAGCTAATGTTTAGAAATTAAAATAAATATTTTTGTTTTAGCTAGCTATATTTTTTGTCCTTAAATTTTAACATGTTACACATAGATTATCTTCTAAATTACCTTCTACAATTTACACATAGATATAGATTATCTTCTACATGTTACATTTTTTTATATTTAAATATTTTCATGTTCATTATATATAGCATCACAGTAAAAAATATGGTTGTTAGTTTTTTCAATATATGTCTTTGATGCTTTGAAGTTGTTATAAATTCTTAAATTCCTTCAAGTTGTTTTATAAATTATATTTTCATTTTATGTTTCTATAACTTATGAACTTTCACATTTATGGATTTTCAAAGGATATCTATCGAGGCGAGATGTTGATACAAGAGTCTCCAAAAATGTCTCACAAATGCTCTAGGCTATCCAATGAAGGAGGAAGAGGAACCCCTTCTTTGAATGAGACACCGAGGACGTCGAAGACCCATATCCCAGCAAGGAAGGGAAGCTTGGGAGGGGCAACTAGTGACCAAAAGAAATCTAGTCAGATGAGGAGATTATCAAATAAATATGTGAATAGATCATCCAAACAATGTGCTCAAAATGGTATTATGGATGCAACTTTCTTAGATATGTTGCACATTAATACTCCAACATAGGAGAATGTAGGGAATACATCACGACAAGAAAATATGTTTGGTATTTTTCTTTTTTTGTATTTTTGTGTATTTATGTTTATGTTATATATATATATATATATGTTTTTTTTTTTTTTTGTTAAATGTTGTAATTAGTTTCAAATGTGTATGTGTAGAGGATGAGTTTGATGCGAGATAAGATAATGAAAGAGAGAGTGGTTATCATAAATATTCCAATGTTGGTGAAGAGGGTAAAGGTGGATTCATGGAGCGTTTTCAAGAAACAAATATTACACGCCTACGTCCACCTATCTCTCAGATGTTGGTGATGAGATTTCTTGGGAATGGTATACTGAAGCAATGACCCTCAAACGATGCTCAGGTGTTAAAAACAGACTGCAAAATGATTTAAGGTGCTTGGATCTCCCTCGAGAGAGTAAGTAAAACTTGGAGGTTGTTTTGCATTCATTGCAGAACTTTATGGATGCATATCAAAAGATGGGGCCAACGAATGATAGTTTTATCGATTTGATGAGGAGACGAAAGTCGGAGGTGATGGGCCCCGATAAATGGGAAGTAGTAAAAATAAGAGTTTCAAAAGAAGATGCAATTTCTATGTTCAATTTCAATGAGGGGCCAAAGCGAAAGATGTTGAAGGTGCAATATTTTAAGCACCCCAACATAGCAAGACATCTTTATAATAGATTTTTGGCAGCATATGGGAAGTTATCGTGGAATGATGAGGTTCCACATTACTTTGCTAGACTCTTTTAAGCAAATTTTTTTTATAGGAATGCACCCTGATTATACCAACCTACCATCCATTTATTATGGGGCTGGTAAATGACGAACATATGATCAGAAAGGGGCATATCGAAATGCAACATTACAGAGGCCTCCATGACCTTTGGTGTCTCATCCAACATGTGAATTTACCTCACATTCAGAGATGTGAGATACATCAAATGTTGGCAAGGAGGCTAGGAATGCAATCACAGAAAATTTAGGATCAATTTTTTATGGTGTTGATGTTGGTTTGAACCGTCAGAGAGTTAAAACCAATTTTCGAGCCAATTTTGTTTACAAAACAGGGGAGGAGATAGATTCCATGTCTATAGAAGATTAATGGTAGTATGCAAAAAAATTTTGTAATGGTTGGAAGGTGTTAATTCAGAATGATGAACCGAACATCAGATTAGTATGTGTTATAGTTAGTAATTTTTTCATGCATTTGAGGATAGTTTTCTTGTAGTTCTAGATCTAGATAATATCATTGTATCTTTAGAAATAATTGAGTTGTTATCGTCATTAATTGTAGTTTGGTCATATGTTAAATGAATCTCCAGTAAATACGGGACTTGATTCAATGAATTTAAATTTGGATGGGTTGAATTAGGTATGTGTTTTCAAATATCCGCATATGAGCACTTTAGTTGTCCAATATTCACAACTTTTTGAATAATCAACATACATAAAGTTTATGTTTTTGTATTAATGTAAGCACATTGAACCCTATTTAATTCTTAGTTGTGCTATTCACAGATTCCCATTCCGTCTCCCACTAATTGGGCAGGCTTGTCCCAATTATCATTGGGAGAGTTTGAAGAGGGTGGGAGTTCACAGGTATCATTGCATGTTGAAAACAAATTTAGTTATATATGAAAATTGCAATGTCATTTAAATGATTAATTTAAAAGAAAAATGTCTTAAACAATATATAATTTATGGAATCTTAGGGTATGGTGGGTAAGATCATGACTCAACCGACCATGAGAATGCCATCCTCTTGTGTGGTTGATGATATTCAGGTTTGCACATCATATGTATTACATTTTTCAAAATTTAAAACTACAATTTAATGTGTTAAAATCATTTAAATTTAATTTTCAAATGTACAAATTTGAAATGTGTTATAGGGCAATGTGGAGAAGAGAGTGTCTGAGAGTGTGCTTGAAGAGAATATGGAGAAGAGAGTGCAGGAGATTTGGATTGAGGAGGGTGCATCCATACATGAGAATGATGCGTCTATTCATGATGATTCTTAAATGTATGTACATTGCACATTAGTGAGTTTTAGTTTGTTTTTATGCTGGGCCTTTTATATATAAGTGTTCAAGCTTATTTGTGTTGAATATGCTTATTATTTTTACTTTTTTCAAATTTTTGTTTGATCAAATTTTTAATTAAGCCTTTCCTATTCATATAAGGGTTACTCAACTAGACTCTATATAACTTTTCAACGCTTCGATTAATCATTTTGAAATATATAAAACTCCTATATAAGCTTATCGTCGTCTAAAATGGTACATTAAATCTTATTTATGTTTAGATCATGATGTAGACCGAATTTTGAACTTGAGAATTTGATTATTTGAGAACAAACTCTATCCCACATCAGAAAATGGAGGTTTCTAAATTTTCTTCAATTGCATTCATTTCCTTCTTGTCCAAGAATGACATAATATGGAGATTTGTGTTTTCTGCATACAACGAAGTGAATTCCTTCTTGGGGTATTGTCAAACTCTTAACTAATTGCTTACTAACCACAAAAGCCAACATTTGTAGATTTACAAATAAGCTATGTATGTGCATTATCTCGCTTATGTTTAGATCATGATGAAGGAATATTTTAAAGAGCATTTGATTATATGTAATATGAATACATCCCATGTAGAAAGATGAAAGATTTAAATGGTTTTTGAAGAATGACTTAATATATGTGCAGATTTGTGTTTTCTGCATGTACATGAAAGATTATATGAGAACATCTATTCCACCGAAGAAAGAGGAGATAAGTATTTTCTTGGAAGAATGGATTTTAATATGGAGATTTGTGAACTTTCATAGATATAAGTATTTTCTTGGAAGAATGGCTTAATATGGAGATTTGTGACTCATTTAATTTGAAAGGGAATTTGATTATACGAGAACATATATTTCACTGCAGAAGAGGAGATAAGTATTTTCCTAGAAGAATGGCTTAATATGGAGATTTGCGAACTTTCTGCATACAAAAGTGAATTTATTTTCAGGGTATTATATAACTCTAAACACTAAAATTGGTTACCAAGCACACAGTTTTTCTCTTTAAAAAATTGCTAGATATGATCTTACTTTGTTTAGATCATGTAGGCAATGTTGAAAGAGCATTGGGTTATAAAATTAAATTAAATATTTATGCAAAGAATGGCTTAATTTGAAGAGTAACTATTTTGGAATTTTTGGAACTTCGTGATGTAAGTTTGGTTTTTAAAAAATGCCAAAAAAGTATAATAAAAAGAGAGCAATAATATTATATCTGTGGAACTACGGTTGGGTATGTTATTCTTTCTCATTGCTCATTTAATAAAGTTAAATATCTTTAAAATATTTGCTAATAAAATACATATGCTAAAATGTGTTATTGGTTTTTCTTTTTATTGTTACAAATGTTTACATTATTTGGTGGAAAATGAGCACAGGGATGTTGGAAGATGAAACTTAACACTTTTGGTACATGTCAATTTTGTTTTAATCACAATTTGTTTTATTTATCTAAAATGGTATGTGTACATTTTATTTTAAATTTGTAAATATATGTTATTTTAAATTTTAAATTTGAGAAATGTTTTTTTTTGCAGGCATGAAGAGATCCATCTTAGCGATGGCTTAGAGTTGAATTTTGGAGTTAAATGTTAATTGCCTCTTAGTTTTTGTTATTAGCCTAAAATGCCCGTGGAAACTATGTATTTGGTTGTGTAACTATGCAAACTTTCATTATATATATATATATATATATACAGGAGCATTGTCATCAAACCGCAAGTGGAGGACAACTCAGCGCCCTAGCGTGCATTTTGAAGTGATTTTAAATTTAAATATGACATATCATATAAATATCTTGAAAATATTGTAATTAAAAAAGATCTTAAATGTTAAGAGGTTGAACCATCGCGTGAGATCGATGGAGTTTGTATTTTCTTTAATGTAGTTAATAACAGTTCAGATCCGAAGCATTCGCTCTTGTCTGTCTGTACCGATCATTTATTGTAATAAGCCTTAGTAGTTGAAATATTTTAATTTGATAGCATAACACTAAGGTAGTCGGTGTTGGATTACTGAGAGGGGGGATGAATCAGTAATAACGTAATTATAATCATTTTTCTTCAAACGTTATATCAATGTAGAATTATTATCCAATAATGAGCAGTAATAAATAAACAATCACACACATACACAGTACACCAGTGTTTTACGTCGAAACCCAAATCGGGAGAAAACCACAGAATACATTTTCTTATATGTCTTGAAGAATTACATTCATTGGAAGCACCAACTTCCTTTGTTTTCCAGCTGCAACTGGAAGGAGGCTCCAACCCCCTAGTTTCTCAGGCTACAACCTGAGGGAAGCTCCAACTCCCCAAATCTCTGGC
>ML790473.1:39608-52465 GCA_009831015.1 Picea engelmannii | reverse complement strand
AATCCTTATTTCTGACTGTGGATGATTCACGTTGAAAAGTTGTGACCCAATTTCCCTTACAGCCAGCTACTAACAGATTTCTGAGTTTTGAATTGCCTTTGGGTTTAATATTTGGAAATTATCTTGGAGGGACGGGATAGAAGACTTACGAGTAAGTGTGGCTTGAGAGAAGAAGAAGAAGTCGTAGGTTGTGGTGCTGCTGCTGCTGCTGCTGCTTCTTCTTCCTCGGCGGTAGCGGTAGCGGTGGCAGCGGCCGTTGCCCTCCAACTCCAGGCGCCAACCATCCGCATCCTCATTATCTTTCGTCCTCCTCTTCCTGACGTTTCGCCTAGTATTCGTAGTTCTTGACAATTTTTCGGCCTGCAATTACCATTTGGCAATGGCAAAGACAGAGTGCAGGCACGGGATAGAGTCGGAATCATGATAGATTATTTATGGACGCGCCAACGTCTTCGCCACTCGCCCACAATCCCATTGGCAATATATACAATTATGTATATACTCAATATAAAGGGAATGGTTTTGATGGAATGATTTTATTTTTTGAAAGCATGGAAATTTTTTATCGAGTACAACATTGCATCACGCCACCTTAATAATATGCTGTTCACGGTCGGTTGTTGATTAAGTGTTTAATAATAATACATCGAGTCAATTAATAAAAACAGTTTTACTTCTTACTCAACGGGAGGATTGGTGAAATGGTTTATTATAAAAATTATGAAAATATTTTTATAAGAAAATGGTTTATTATAAAAATTATGAAAATATTTTTATAGCAAGTGATAAAACATATTTATTAATAAATAAATTATTAAATAGTCAAAATAATTGGTAAATTGATAGCAAGTGATAAAACATATTTATTAATAAAATAAATTATTAAATAGTCAAAATAATTAGTAAATTGATTGGAAATTTATAATTATATGGGTGTGATTAATGATAAGGATAATAATAACTTATTTATTAATAAATAAATTATTAAATAGTCAAAATAATTGGTAAATTGATAACAAGTGATAAAACATATTTATTAATAAAATAAATTATTAAATAGTTAAAATAATTAGTAAATTGATTGGAACTTTATAATTATATGGGTGTGATTAATAATAAGGATAATAATAACTTATTACATGTGAAATAATTTTTATAATTTTAATTATTTTTTCTTTTTTATATTAAAGATCGTATGAAAAAAAAATGATTTTTATTTGAAATGTAGCCGCATATGAAAGTATAGAAGTTAAAAAAATATTGATTGTCCATAGTCAAAATATCATTCATTCATAATAATCTAAGTCATATTAAAAGACATTCCCCATAACAAATAACCACTAAATATTAACCACCCCAATGGTAGGAGGAAGATAGTTGTGAATATCTAAGGTAGGGCCCAGTGCAAAACAAGTGGATCAACATGAGGTTGTTAGTTTATTATTTGATATGTTGTTACATTTCACATTTTCCAAGTATTTCTTAGAAGAAGAAAGGGTGCATACATGTGACAAAACAAACTTGAAATTTGATTTAATGAATGTTTGTAGTTTTAATGAATGTGGACGAGTTGTTGATGATAAAAAGTATTTTTTTGCTATAGTTAATTATTTGTTTGTTTTTATAAGACCTTTAATAGATGTATAGGGTGTTCAAAGGTAAATGATTGTGTTTTAGGTGTGTTTAACAAATAACATGGATAACAAGTTTTAAAGTGAAGCATTCTATATTTGAGTGAGCAAAATGGTTGGCATTGTGATCATTGATTGTGTGCATTGGTGCAATGATTATTATGCATCGATTTTGGAACAACTAGATCATTGCACCAAGATGTATAAGAAGCAACATACATGCTTGTTTGGGTCAAGATTGTCATAGGCATTGTGAATTGTCAACCTTGACTACAACTTGGTAAAAAATGATCAAGCTAAAGAATAATTAGGCTTACTAACTTGTAGTCAACAATGATGTTATTTTGTTCACAATCAATTTAATTAATCGTTATTAATCTTGTTGATAGTTGGAGACTTTATTGATTTCAATAAGGAATGGAATCCAATTTTAGATGCAGACAAGAAAAACTTAATTGAACAGTTGGTAGAGACCAACGTGGGGTTGGAGTAGTTGTAAATCAATCCCTATGTTTCATATATGTCTTTGAGTGAATTGTGTTACAAAGCATGTGTGGTTGCATCTTCAAGAATTAGTTTAAGGCCTTGTAACATGGAATTTCATTTCAAATAATAGTTCATCATAAAAAACAATTAAGGCTCATTGATATAACTCGGTTTCATTTTTCCTTGGCTAGTTGGATGCAAAAATATAGTAGAGGTGTAATCTTGATTGTCTAAATTTGAAAAGGATAAGAACTAAGCACTATTTTTTTATATGAACACTATCATAGTTGCATCATATGTGTATAGTGCATTATCATGTATGCATAAATTTATTTTTCTCGAATAGCTTTAGCCAAGAAGGAATCACAAAGTAATCATAGTCAAAAAATTTGTCATTGTTTCATAAAGCTCTTGGGCATATGGAGATGCAAAAGTTTCAAAGTGCATAGTACATTGCTACAAATTTTTTGATGAAGTTAGAAACATCACATAAAATCTAAGTCTTATGTGCCCCAATGAATGTTTGACTTATGTGCTCCAATGGATGTTTTAGAGTTATTGAATGGGAAAAGGGATTGGTTTTAGAAAAAGGGTTATTCTCTTACCATGGTATATGGATTAATTCATCCTTATATGAACCTGCAGTTATGTTTTGATTGGTATATTATGTATCTAGTGTTTTCTAGGAAATGCATTGTAACTTGATTTAAGAAAATAAAATCAAAACAAGTTGGATGATAATTCAAATTCCCTAATATGATTAATGGAGCTCAAAATACTATAATTCCTTGATTCACTATAGACAAGCATATTTATTTTTATAAGGAAATTGAAAAGAACCCCCATTTTTTTATATATTTAGTTGAAGTAATAGGGGAGTAGAGTGTTTATTGGTTTCTCAATTTGGACCACATTCACCTATAGAAGCAGAGGAAAAAATGGCTCTAGCATTGAAGTTTGATTGAAACTCACTATTTGATGTGATCATCTACATGATTTGCAATGTGAAGGAACTGATATTGAGTATTAATGCTTGCCTCGTGTTATAAGATTGTATTCAATTGATAAGCCTCAATATCATTCAATGAGACCCCAAACTTGGGATGATCTTGAAATAGGAAGAAACAACCCCCTTGGCATGAGTAAATTGGGTGGTTTGTCGCTTTTGGGACCCCATATTTAATTCAACAAGTAGCATTAACATGTATAAACATTTATTTACAATGAATTCAAATAAGATTTTACATTAAGTAGTAGAATCAGTTCAAACATAAATGACTTATCCATGTCCAATTTGCTCTAATGGTGTCCAACTAACTAGTGCAAACCAATGTTCAAGTCCAACAACAACCACAACAAAATCAAAACTTAAGGATGTCTTTCCTCCCAACTAGTGAAAGCACCAACAAAATAGGTAGTGCCCTATGTGCAAGGTTTTATCTCAATGGGGATACTTAATAGGTTCACTCCCCTAGGTTTTAACTAAACCAAAAAACTCTACATAAGAACAAGGAAATACTTGGACAATATCTAGTTGAATACAAGTTATTGTATGGCGGAGAGGTCTTTGACACAAGCAACACCTCCTTGTAGGACTCCAGTGTGCAAAGAAATTTATCCATTCTAGCTTCAGTACCACAACACTTCCAATGGTGGAGCTCCTTCAAAACAAGCCATGCAGTGGGAAATGTACCTCCCACGGTGTTTTCCATACACCCAAACCCCATCTCACCTACTCAGACAATGTTGTTGAGTGGTGTTCTAACTGTTCCAATCACTCCACAAACATTTGACTAACTTCACCCTTCCAAAAAAAACACTCAAGAATGAAAGTTAAGGTTCTTTCCCACTAGAACCAAGAATAACAAACTCACTTTCTCTCACTTAGTTCCCCAACTTAAGCAACTAATTCTCCATAATATTGATCATTCCCCTCAAAATGTAACTAGAATCCATAAATAGGTTTAGGGGGGAATTAGGGTCTAGGTAATTTTGCACGGCTCACATGATAGGAAATCACTAACTTAATCGCATCCCCTTTAGTCCTTAAAGCCTAATTAAACATTAAGAGTAAATATTTCCCAAATAAATCATTATTCACCACCACTTTTGCCTCGTATTACATAAGGTCATAAGCCTTCTAAGTAGGTTTTCGACATTGATTTGGAGTCCTTCCCTTATAGTATGATTCCACAATGGTATTAATAATCACCTGTGTCACTCCCAACATCTGACCTGGGCGAATGTGGGTTCTGAGAATTGTATTCTTGCAATTCAAATGCCTTCTCAAATAACATCATTAATTCCATAAATTCCATGTGCATACTAATAATAAAAATACAATTACATATCTCACTAGTGACCATTAAGGTAGCATATATAACATAATATTCCAAAAGTTTATATTACATCCAACCATCTTAAATCCCATCATCATAACATGTCCTATCATGGTTAACATGGATGCAACAACATTGTTTTCAAAATTCATGAAATAATAATAGTTCATAATGTTTCATTAACAACCAATAAATCAAGTACTATAGCCAAGTGATCAAATAGACAAATTACAAAATGGGGTGTTATAAATCCTCCACACTTTAAAAGGACTACATCCCCAAAACTAACTATCTAAAAACAAACAGGGTCCAGGTCCCATAATCTTGAACTCTAACTCTCAAATATAATCGACCTTTAAATATTGTCTCTAGCTAACTTGAACCCGGTTAATAACTCTACTCCACAAGTGTTGTTGCTCAATTATAAGTATCATTGAGGGGTCTATGTGGAAATACCCTATATCCACCATTAGTATATCATTGAAATCAAATACATTAGGTACATACTTTGTAAGCAAGTATACATTAAATACATTATGGATGTATAGGTGAGGTGGTAAAGACAATTTGTATACTATTGGTCCAAACTGTGCCAAGAAATCAAGGTACACAATATCTTGGTGCTAGTTTCCTCCATTTACTCAAATTTAAGGAACTTATCTTTGGCCTTACACAAAGAAATACCTTTTCTCCAACTTGGAAATTTTGTTATGTCAATTTCTTATTAGCATGGATTTTTTTGTCTATCCTACATAATCTTCAAGCTTTGTTGAACTTGTTTTATTATGCTTTCCATCTCTTCTAAGGTTCCACTTCCTTGAGTTATCCTCACTTCTAAATTGTCCCAACTGATGGGAGAATTCCATTTCCATTCGCATAAAGCTCCAAACATAATCTTATTCAATGAATGGTAGTAACCATTGTTGTAGGAAAATTCTACAAGCAAAATCTAATATTCCCCAACTCTTGGGTTGATTCGTTACATACATACAAAGCATATATTCCAAAACTCAGTTTACTCTCTCTATCTACCCATCAAACTTTGGATGATAGGTTGTATACATCTCAACTTGGTGTGCAACTCCTAAAACAAACTCTTCCAAAAATTCGAAGTGCATTTTGGATCTCAATCCAATATTATGACTTTTGGTACATTGTGCAATCGTACTTCTTCTTGAATAAAATATGGGCTATATCACATGCCCAATGAGTAGTTTTTACCAGAATACAATGTGATACATTAGTCAATAGGTCAACTATTATAAAAATAAAGTCATTGGTCTTAGATTTCCTCAATGGTCTTGTAATAAAATCCATAGTGATTTCCTCCCATTTCAAGTAGGTATACTCAAGGAATTCAAGTTTATTACTAAATGTTAATGTGATGCAACCCCCCTACTCCCCTATAGGGCTACACGACCTCCCAGTCAAGGATCTCCGATTCTTGAGTCAACTGACTCTCTGAAAACTTGATGGTCTCGTTCTTTATCTAAACACAGGCCCTTTCGGCTCTCTGGTGCAGGTCTTATGGTACCCACAACCTTCCCTTTCACTCTCCTGCACAATCTCATAGTACTGGGCCTTAGCTCCTTTTTCTGATAATCCCCCTCTTGATATGACCTTGGGCGATGACCTCACGTGACCACGTGATTGCAGGCGCGACCAAAGGCGGTTTGATATCAAACTACTTTTCAACCCGCAATTCTCCTCGAGCCTCCACGTGTACTCTTTCCAAAACCACGGTCTGGTTTGCAGCCCGCCCTCAACATTTTAAAGTTCGCGCAACTTTTGTCCCCGCAATGCTACGAGACCGTCAATCTCCCGATCTTGACAATGTTGTCTGAACTGACGGTTCAGATCTGCCCTTTTCAAATCTATGGATGTGATCTCCTTCATGATTCCAAACTTCAGATTTTTCAAATCTCAAACCCTGCTTTCCTTCGTACGTCAATCTTCCGGATTTGACGATCTGTGAACACTTGTCCTTCTCAATCAACAACCCTGCCTTTACTTCAGGTGTTTGACCTTTCAACTTAGATCAACGATCCTGTGGCCCTCTTCTTGATCAACAATCGAGATCTCCTTCGGGTCTCCAGACTTTTGAGATCTCAAATCTCAAACTTTTCACTTTCCTCAAAGTATGTGGATTTTTTCCACGTGTCCACTTGATCTGACAATCGAGGATTACTTCGGGTCTTTACCCGAAGTCCACAGATTTGTGCCGCCTGTCCTCTGGATCTGACGATCGAGGATTTCTTCGGGTCTTTACTCGGAGTACATGGATCTATGCCACTTCTCTCTTAGATTTGATGGCTATGAATTACTTCGGGACTTTACCCGGAGTCCACAGATTCATGCCACATCTCCTCTTAATCTGACGGCTATGGATTACTTCGAGACTTTACCCGAAGCTCACAAATCTACGCCATGTCTCTTCTGAACTCTGACGGTTCAAATTCACTGCAGGTGATCCGACACCTGAGATTTAGTTTAAACGATCTGATGATTCAGATTCACTTCAGTTGATCGGACGATTAAGGTTTACTTCAGCTCTCTGGCTCTCCGGGATTCGAGAGTTTCAACTTTCAACTAAAACTTGTGAAGTTATTTCCTCGGAGTCTATGATATGTCGCCATGTGTCCCTCTGGATCTGATGGTCGAGATCTCCTTCAGCTCTTCAAGGTTCAGGAATCTCAACTCTCAACTGAAATCCTAGTGCAATTTACCCGGAGATCGCAATCTGTTGACAAGTGTCCACTCACAAATCGACGACTCTCGGCTCTTTAGCTATTCGTGCTTCGGGAGTTTCAAATCTCAACTAAAAAACTCTCGAATAGATTTTCCGAAGTTGCTGGTGTGCTGACATGTATCTTTTGGCGATCAACGGTCAGGATCCTAGTTCAACTATTTCACCTCCTCTTTGCCCACAAACTTCTGGAGCTGTGGATCTTGCGCCACCTGTCTTCCTTGATGATGGACGGTCCCAAACTACTTCGGGACTCCAGAACTTTGGTAATTTCTCTCTCCTGCGTGTGTGGAGCTCTAAGGCTCGTGCACCTTACTCTGATCAAACGGTTGTTGATCCTTTGCACTATGATCCAATGGCCATTGTCGCTCCTCCTCCTAAGCTTCTAATTTCTTCTGACTTAGAATATTTCTCAGTCTACAAAGGTCTCGACCTTTGCTCCTCCTACGAGTATGACTCTTGGATCTCGTCAACACTTATAAAAAGTGTTATCCCTTCTGAGCTTGATCCTTAAAGGATTTCGACCTCCCACGCACTCCTTGCGTTCAGGGATTTCGATAACTCAGTTCGAAGGATTTCTTGAAAATAAATTCTTCTCGCCCTCCTGGCGTTCCTCTGTTCTGGTTCCTCGACGCTTAGTCATTCCTTGACGTTGTGCACTCCTTGCACCTGGTCTAAGTTTCCTCTGCTCTCTCTCTTAACTCTTCTGAGTAAATCTGAGACTCAGTCAATGCACTCCTTGCGTTCAATATGCACACCTTGCATACGAGTTTCAGAAGAGAAGCAATTGAAACTTATCTAGCTTCATCACAAATTCATACGATCAACTTCTCGAACAATCATACATGAATGAAAATGAACTAAACAACATACACAGAATGCAACATTCATTCAATATCACATTTCAATGAACACAGTCCAAGTCCAAGATTTGGGATTTGGGACAATTATGTCTGTTCTATTCATTCATGAAACAAATTATGTATATTGCAGTTCTCCACTGCATCTTTCTTCTACTCTATTTTTCTCTATTGATCTCTATCTTCCTATCTCATAATAATTTTTCAATGTAACAACAAACTATCTAAGGACTGGCTCTACGAGCTCTCTCGTCCTGTCTGCAACCTATCCTATCAAGTCATAGAGGTTACCTATTTTGTCCTATTACAATAAATAACAGTTATTTCCAGATAAGAGTCAACACTCTATATCTGCAATTCCTTACAGTCCTATACGAATTTACAAACACGACATATTTAAAAATGTTGTTTCCAAAATATCTCAACAACTTGATTTACTTCTAAGTTAAATGTTGATTTGAAACTCTGTCATGCTGAGATGTCATATATTTGCCTCCACGCTTGCGTCTTTGACTTTGAAGGCGATGCTCCTGCATCATACTCCTCTGGTTAAAATTTTCATGGACTCATGTCCATGAGCTCTTGTACTGTTTTTCCATGCTTCAAAATATCAGGTTCTGTGACCCAATTTGCATCTTCCACTCGATGATCTTTCCATTTCACTAAGTATTCAGGATATGTCTTCCTTTTAGTCTTCTTTCCATCTCTATGTTCAATGATTTTCTCCATCTGAGATTTTTCTTCTGTGGGCAATTGTTCTTCCCACTGAACTTCCTTATGATCATCTGATTCTCTTGTAAGGATACAGGTCGACAACATTGAATATCAGTTATATCCCAACATTGTCTAGCAACTCAATTTCATAATCATTGGCTACAATTTTTCTAAGAATCATGCATGGTCCTATCTTCTTCATCTTCAACTTGTTATACGTTCCCCTTGGAAACCTTTCTTTTCTCAAATGAGTTAAAACTTCATCTCCAACTTCGAATTGAACTTCTCTCCTCTTTTGATCAACTTTGTTATTGTATTTCTGGTTGTTGTCCTGTAGCTGTTCTTTGACTCTGTCATGGAGTTTCTACATTTCTGTTGCAAAATCTTCTGCTCGAGTGCTTCTGAACTCTTGTTGATTCAGATCTCTCAACTCTGTAATCCCTCTTGGTTGTATACCATACACAATATCAAATGGACTTTTCCCTGTGCTCCTATTCACTGAATTGTTGAATGCAAATTCTGCTTGTGCCAGAATCTGATCCCATTTACGACCTTGCTCGGTGACTAAACTTCTTAACAAGTTTCCCAGACTCTTGTTTACTACTTCAGTCTGTCCATTTGTTTGAGGGTGATATGCTAAACTAAAGGACAAGTTTTTCCCCAGCCTCTTCCATAGAGTCCTCCAAAAGTGTCCTACAAATTTGGTGTCCCTGTCTGAGACTATGCTCCTAGGCAATCCATGTAGTCTCACCACTTCTCTGAAAAACAATTTGGCTATGTGTGTAGCATCGTTTGTTTTCTGGCATGGTATGAAATGTACCATTTTTGAAAATCTATCCACCACAACAAATATGGAATCACTCCCTTTCTAAGTTCTCAGCAATCCCAATACAAAATCCATACTGATTGCATCCCACGACCTCTCCGGAATTGGTAATGGCTGATACAAACCAATGTTATGTTGTCTTCCTTTTGCATACTAGAAAATTATGCATTTGTTTACAAACCTTTTCACCTCTTCCCTCATGCTCGACCAATAATATGAATTGCTCAGCTGTGCAAATGTCTTATCATGACCAAAATGTCCAGCTAAACCTCCATTGTGTTTCTCTTTCAACAGGTTATCTTTCATTGAGCATTTCGATATTCATAGTTGACTTCCTTTGAACAATAATCCATCCTGGATCAAATATTCAGTCCATGGGCTTCTATCTCCCAACAAAGGATTCTTGCATGCCTCATAAGCTTCCTTAAAATCTGCATCTTCTTTATACATCTCCTTGAGGTGTTCAAACCCTAAGGTCTCCACTTGGAATTCCTGTACAATTAAACTCCTCCTGCTCAAAGCATCTGCAACTTTGTTAGCAATTCCAACGATACGTTTAATAACAAAAGTAAAATTCTGCATAAATTCTACCCATTTAGCATGTCTTTGCTTGGTTATCACTGTACAAGACAAATTCTTTAGGAATTAGATAGTGCCTCCACTTCTTCAAAGATTGAATCACTGCATAAAATTATTTGTCATATGTGGAATACTTCTTCTTGGTGTCATTCAACTTCTCACTGAAATAAGCAACTGGCCTATTATCCTGACTCAAGACTGCTCCAATCACATCTCACTTGAAATGTTTTTCCAAAATCTGGTAAAACCAGAATTGGTTGTTCTGTGATCTTCTCCTTCAACACTTTGAAACTTTTTTCAGATTCCTCTGTCCAATTGAAGGACTTCTGTTTCTTCTTCATAGTGTCCAACATGGGTGTACATATACCACTGAAATTTCTGATAAACTTTGTATAAAAACTTGCTAACCCATGAAAACTTCTCACCTCAAATATGTTGCTTGGCAATGGCCATTCTATGATTGCTCTCACCTTTTCTGGATCCATCTTCAATTCGTTTGAAGAGATCACAAAACCCAAAGATATGAGTTCCTTCTTCATAAAAGAGCTTTTCTTCAGATTTATCAACAATTTTTCTTGCTGCAACTTTTCCATCACTAATGTCAAATGTCTTAAGTGTTCTTTCTCTGTCTTACTGAAGATTAGTATGTCATCCAGATATACTATGACAAATTTTCCTATGAAGTCTTTCAATACTTCATTCATCAATCTCATAAATGTGCTTGGTGCATTTGTCAACCCAAATGACATGACCATCCATTCAAACAATCCTTCATTCGTCTTGAATGTTGTTTTCCATTCATCTCCCTCTCTCATCCTTATTTGATGATATCCACTCTTCAAGTGTATCTTGGAAAAATAGCTTGCTCCACTCAAACAATCCATCAAATCATCCATCCTTGGTAAATGAAATCTGTACTTGATGGTTATCTTGTTGATGGCTCTGGAATTTGTACACATTCCCCATCCTCCATCCTTCTTTGGAACTAACATAGTCGTTACTACGCATGGGCTTACACTTTCCCTGACTAAACCTTTATCCAATAACTCTTGGACTTGATTCTTGACTTCCTCATTCTCCCTAGGTGTGAATCTATAAGCTGCTTTGTTTGGTAAACTAGTTCCTAGAATAAGGTCAATATGATGGCTTATACTCCTAATGGGTGGCAATGAGTGAGGTAACTCATCCACTACTATGCCAACAAATTTTTCTAACAATTCCTAGATTTATTCAGGCAAATCTTCTGCAAAAGTATTTGTAAGGATAACTCTAGGCTTCCTCACTGCAACAAACTGTATTTCTTTTTCCTTCTTGACTTCATTCAAGAGTTCCTTCCCACTCATGAGAAGTATACTTGAACTAGCTTCCCTCTTTTGTTCTTTGTCTTCTATCGGTAACAACATATGTGTCCTACCATTCCTTTCTAGGGTATAAGTATTCTTCCTCTCATCATGAATAACTTTTCTGTCAAACTGCCATGGTCTCCCCAATAAAATATGACAGACATTCATATGAATTACATCACACAATATTTCATCCCTATAACCTCCTATTTTAAATTCAACTTGGCATTGTTGACTTACCATTAGTTGATGTCCTTTCTGCAACCATGATACCTTGTATGGGTTTGGATGTGCAGTTGTCTTCAACTACAAATTCTCCACCATCTCCGTGGATACTAGATTGTCAGTGCTCCCACTGCCTATAAACACCTTGCAAACTCCGTCTTTCGTCTTGCAAGCAGTCTTGAATAGACTTGTTCGTTGAACTGGCTCTTCTGCCTCATTCTCTGGTTTAAGAAGAATTTTCCTCATCATGAGGTTCTTTCGTCCTTCTATTGCTTATGCTTCCACATGCTTCTGTGCTTCAGCAATGTGTGCTTCGCCTCCTCCTTCTTTCTTTCTCTCGAGACATTCCCAAGACTTGTGCCCTGGTATTCCATAGGTATAACATCTGACTTCGCCTCCTCTGGCTCTTCCTCTTCCTCCGGAAAAAGAGCTTCTTCCTCCATGTTGTCCTTCCTTAGAACTTCCACCTTTCTCTAGGTGACTATGTTGTTTGTTAGCTTCATGCTTTGGTTTCTGGAACTTTTCTCTACTGGTTCCCTTACCTTTGCTTGAATTTCCTCCTTTGTTTCATTGGCTTTGCTTCCTGGCCAATTTCTCTTCAGATTTCAAGGCTGCTTGATAAGAATCCTCGAATTCACTAACAAACATCGTGATGATCTCCTCTTGTATTTCATATCTCAACCCATTGATATATCTAGTTGTTTTCTCATCTTCATTCTCTTTCTGTCCAGCCTTGATGTTCAGTCTGTAAAATTCTTCAGTGTACTCCTTCACTGATAAGATTTTTTGTCTCAGGTTTTGCAATCTCCTGAACAGATTGATTTGGTAATCCTTTGGGATAAATTTGGCTTTCAGCTTGGCTACCATCCTATCGCAACTTTTAATTTTCTACTTACCTTTTCTCCTCCGTTCAGCTTGCAGTTCATCCCACCATAGTGCTGCATGACCTTTCAGTCTCGTCACCGCATGATTCACCATTTTATCTTCTTCGATATCTTCGTAATCGAAGTATTTGTCCATAACACGTACCCAATCTAACAATTCTTCAACTTCTAAATTGCCTTCATACATTGGTACCTCTATTCTTGCTCTGGCTCCTATTCTTGAA
>ML790473.1:21043-39558 GCA_009831015.1 Picea engelmannii | reverse complement strand
CCTAGTAATAAACTGCAAAGCTTGGTTATCACTGTACAAGACAAATTCTTTAGGAATTAGATAGTGCCTCCACTTCTTCAAAGCTTGAATCACTGCATAAAATTCTTTGTCATATGTGGAATACTTCTTCTTGGTGTCATTCAACTTCTCACTGAAATAAGTAACTGGCCTATTATCCTGACTCAAGACTGCTCCAATAGCTAATCCACTTGCATCACATCTCACTTGAAATGTTTTTCCAAAATCTGGTAAAACTAGAATTGGTTGTTCTGTGATCTTCTCCTTCAACACTTTGAAACTTTTTTCAGCTTCCTCTGTCCAATTGAAGGACTTTTGTTTCTTCTTCACAGTGTCCAACATGGGTGTACATATACCACTGAAATTTCTGATAAACTTTCTATAAAAACTTGCTAACCCATGAAAATTTCTCACCTCAAATATGTTGCTTGGCGATGGCCATTCTATGATTGCTCTCACCTTTTTTGGATCCATCTTCAATTCGTTTGAAGAGATCACAAAACCCAAAGATATGAGTTCCTTCTTCATAAAAGAGCTTTTCTTCAGATTTATCAACAATTTTTCTTGATGCAACTTTTCCATCACTGATGTCAAATGTCTTAAGTATTCGTTCTCTCTCTTACTGAAGATTAGTATGTCATCCAGATATACTATGACAAATTTGCCTATGAAGTCTTTCAATACTTCATTCATCAATCTCATAAATGTGCTTGGTGCATTTGTCAACCCAAATGACATGACCATCCATTCAAACAATTCTTCATTTGTCTTGAATGTTGTTTTCCATTCATCTCCCTCTCTCATCCTTATTTGATGATATCCACTCTTCAAGTCTATCTTGGAAAAATAGCTTGCTCCACTCAAACAATCCATCAAATCATCCATCCTTGGTAAAGGAAATCTATACCTGATGGTTATCTTGTTGATGGCTCTGGAATTTGTACACATTCCCCATCCTCCATCCTTCTTTGGAACTAACACAGTCGTTACTACGCATGGGCTTACACTTTCCCTTACTAAACCTTTATCCAATAACTCTTGGACTTGATTCTTGACTTCCTCATTCTCCCTAGGTGTTAACATATAAGCTACTTTGTTTGGTAAACTAGTTCCTAGAATAAGGTCAATATGATGGCTTATACTCCTAATGGGTGGCAATGAGTGAGGTAACTCATCCACTACTATGCCAACAAATTTTTCTAACAATTCCTAGATTTATTTAGGCAAATCTCCCACAAAAGTATTTGTAAGGATAACTCTAGGCTTCCTCACTGCAACAAACTGTATTTCTTTTTCCTTCTTGACTTCATTCAAGAGTTCCTTCCCACTCATGAGAAGTATACTTGAACTAGCTTCCCTCTTTTGTTCTTCGTCTTCTATCGGTAACAACATATGTGTCCTACCATTCCTTTCTAGGGTATAAGTATTCTTCCTCCCATCATGAATAACTTTTCTATCAAACTGCCATGGTCTCCCCAATAAAATATGACAGACATTCATATGAATTACATCACACAATATTTCATCCCTATAACCTCCTATTTTAAATTCAACTTGGCATTGTTGACTTACCATTACTTGATGTCCTTTCTGCAACCATGATACCTTGTATGGGTTTGGATGTGCAGTTGTCTTCAACTACAACTTCTCCACCATCTCCATGGATACTAGATTGTCAGTGCTCCCAGTGCCTATGATCACCTTGCAAACTTCGTCTTTCGTCTTGCAAGCAGTCTTGAATAGACTTGTTCGCTGAACTGGCTCTTCTGCCTCCTTCTCTGGTTTAAGAAGAATTTTCCTCATCATGAGGTTCTTTCGTCCTTCTACTGCTTCTGCTGCCACATGCTTCTGTGCTTCAACAATGTGTGCTTCGCCTCCTCCTTCTTTCTTTCTCTTGAGACATTCCCAAGACTTGTGCCCTAGTTTTCCATAGGTATAACATCTGATTTCGCCTCCTCTGGCTCTTCCTCTTCCTCCAGAAAAAGAGCTTCTTCCTCCATGTTGTCCTTCCTTAGAACTTCCACCTTTCTCTAGGTGACTATGTTGTTTGTCAACTTCATGCTTTGGTTTCTGGAACTTTTCTCTACTGGTTCCCTTACCTCTGCTTGAATTTCCTCCTTTGTTTCGTTGGCTTTTCTTCCTGGCCAATTTCTCTTCAGATTTCAAGGCTGCTTGATAAGAATCCTCGAATTTACTAACAAACATCGTGATAATCTCCTCTTGTATTTCATATCTCAGCCCATTGATATATCTAGCTGTTTTCTCATCTTCATTCTCTTTATGTCCAGCCCTGATGTTTAGTCTGTAAAATTCTTCAGTGTACTCCTTCACTGATAAGATTTTTTGTCTCAGGTTTTTCAATTTCCCAAACAGATTGATTTGGTAATCCTTTGGGATAAATTTGGCTTTCAACTTGGCTACCATCCTATCACAGCTTTTAATTTTCTACTTACCTTTTCTCCTGCGTTCGGCTTGCAGTTCATCCCACCATAGCACTGCATGACCTTTCAGTCTTGTCACCACATGATTCACCATTTTATCTTCTTCGATATCTTCGTAATCGAAGTATTTGTCCATAACACGTACCCAATCTAACAATTCTTCAACTTCTAAATTGCCTTCATACATTGGTACCTCTATTCTTGCTCTGGCTCCTATTCTTGAAACAAATTTCAATAAGCGATCTTGTGCAACATCCTCTGCTACATTTTCTTTGACCTCTATCGCTTCTCTCTCAGCTTCACTAATATCTCCAACGTCTAATTCTCTCCTCTATGTTGTTTCCATGGCATCCAGTATCATTCGGAGTCACCTTATTTCTTCTTCCATTTCTGGATTCGCTCTACACCTCCTGGGTGCCATGATTTCACTGCGTCACCTTCTGATGCTTACAAACATAAATCAAATTTTCTTGATACCACAAATGATATCAATTTACCTCCTTTCTCCTTTGTCTGCTATCTACAAACAATTCAATATCAACTTTGACACCACCTTATGCAGCCCCCCTACTCCCCTATAGGTCTACACGACTTCCCGGTCAAGGATCTTTGATTCTTGAGTCAAATGACTCTCTGAAACCTTGATGGTCTCGTTCTTTATCTAAACACAGGCCCTTTCGGCTCTCTGGTGCAGGTCTTATGGTACCTGCAACCTTCCCTTTCGCTCTCCTACGAAATCTTAGAGTACTGGGTGTTAGCTCCTTTTTCTGATAATCCCCCTCTTGATATGACCTTGGGTGATGACCTCAAGTGACCACGCGATTTTGGGCGTGACCAAAGGCGGTTTGATATCAAACTACTTTTTGGCCCACAATTCTCCTCGAGCCTCCACGCGTACTCTTTCCAAAACCACGGTCTAGATTGCGGCCCACCCTTAATGTTTTAAAGTTCGCACAACTCCTGTCCCCGCAATGCTACGGGACCGTCGATCTCCTGATCTTGACAGTACTGTCTGAACCGACGGTTCAGATATGCCCTTTCCAAATCTACGGATGTGATCTTCTTCTTGATTCCGGACTTCGGACTTTTCAAATCTCAAACCCTTCTTTCCTCCGTATGTCAATCTTCCGAAGTTGACGATCTGCAGACACTTGTCCTTCTCAATCGACGACCCTGCCATTACTTCGGGTGTTTGACCTTTCAACTTAGATCAATGGTCCTGTGGCCCTCTTATCGATCAATGGTCGAGATCTCCTTTGGGTCTCTGGACTTCTCAGATCTCAAATCTCAAACTTTTCACTTTCCTCGAAGTATGTGGATTTTTGCCGCGTGTCCACTTGATCTGACGATCGAGGATTACTTTAGGTCTTTACCCGAAGTCCACAGATTTGTGCCACCTGTCCTATGGATCTGACAATCGAGGATTTCTTCGGGTCTTTACCTGGAGTGCATGGATCTATGCCATGTCTCTCTTAGATCTGACAGTTATGAATTACTTCGGGACTTTACCTGGAGTCCACAGATTCACGCCACGTCTCCTCTTAATCTGACAGTTATGGATTACTTTGGGACTTTACTTAGAGCTCACAGATCTATGCCACGTCCCTTCTGAACTTCGACGGTTCAGATTCACTTCAGGTGATCCGACGCCTGAGATTTACTTTGAACGATCTGACAATTCATATTCACTTCGGCTGATCGGACGATTGAGGTTTAGTTCAACTCTCAACTAAAACTCGTGAAGTGATTTCCCCGGAGTCTATGATCTATCGCCATGTGTCCCTCTGGATCGGACGGTCCAGATCTCCTTCAGTGCTTCGGGGTTCAGGAATCTCAACTCTCAACTGAAATCCCAATGCAATTTACCCAGAGCTCGCAATCTGTTGACAAGTGTCCACTCACAGATCGACAACTCTCGGCTCTTCGACTATTCATTCTTTGGGAGTTTCAAGTCTCAACTAAAAAACTCTCGAATATATTTCCTAAAGCTACTGGTCTGCTGACATGTATCTCTTGGTGATCAACAGTCAGGATCCTACTTCGGCTATTTCACCTCCTCTTTGCCCACAAACTTCCAGAGCTATGGATCTTGCGCCACCTGTCTTCCTTGATGATGGACGGTACCAAAATACTTCGGGACTTCGAAACTTTGGTAAGTTCTCTCTCCTGCGTGTGCGAAGCTCTAAGGCTTGTGCACCTTTCTCCGATCAGACGACTATTGATCCTTTGCACTGTGATCCAATGGCCACTATCGCTCCTCCTCCTAAGCTTATGATTTCTTCCGACTTAGAAGGTTTCTCAATCTTCAAAAGTCTCAACCTTTGCTCCTCCTACGAGTCCAACTCTTGGATATCGTCAACACTTATAAAAAATGTTATCCCTTTTGAGCTTGATCCTTAAACGATTTCGACCTCCCACACACTCCTTGCGTTTGGGGATTTCGATAACTCAGTTCAAAGGATTTCTTGAAAAGAAATTCTTCTCCCCCTCTTGGCATTCCTTTGTTCTGGTTCTTCGACGCTCAGTCGTTCCTTGAGGCTGTGCACTCCTTGCACCTGGTCTAAGTTTCCTATGCTCTCTCTCTCTTAACTCTTCTAAGTAAATCTGAGACTCAGTTGACACACTCCTTGCGTTCGAGATGCACACCTTGCGTACGAGTTTCAGAAGAGAAGCAATTGAAACTTATCCAGTTTTGTCACAAATTCATACAATCAACTTCTTGAACAATCATACATGAACAAAAATGAACTAAACGACATACACAAAATGAAACATTCATTCAATCTCACATTTCAATGAACATAGTCCAAGTCCAAGATTTGGGATTTGGGACAATTCTGTCTGTTCTATTCATTCATGAAACAAATTACATATATTGTAGTTCTCCACTGCATCTTTCTTCTACTTTATTCTGCTATGTTGATCTCTATCTTTCTATCTCATAATAATTTTTCTATGTAACAAAAAACTATCTAAGGAATGGCTCCACGAGCTCTCTCATCCTGTCTGCAACCTATCCTATCAAGTCATAGCAGTTACCTACTTTGTCCTATTACAATAACTAACAGTTCTTTCCAAATAAGAGTCAACACTCTATATCTGCAACTCCTTACAGTCCTATACGACTTTACAAACACGACATATTTAAAAATGTTGTTTCCAAAATATCTCAACAACTCGATTTACTTCTGAGTTAAATGTTGATTTGAAACTCTGTCACGCTGAGATGTCATATCTTTTCCTCCATGCTTGCATCTTTGACTTTGAAGGCGATGCTCCTGCATCATAATGTTTCTTTGTCTTTTGACATTATAGACATTCAATTTTCTTACTAAATGGTAATGTTCCTTTGTCTTTTGACATTTTAGACACATCGCCACATATTCCATTGTCTTCTTTTCATCCCAACCGATAATACATTTGCTTCATACTCAAATATTTCCTTTGACAATGTGGTTGTATAGAATATGGAGCATCATGAGATTCATGAAATATTAATCTTCGTAAACCTGTTTGGTCCAATAAACACATTTGTTTCCTCCAAAGCAAAATCCCATTCTCTACTAAGTGAAAATATTCATACTTATTTATTTTCTTCTCACTCCAACCTTCCTTCCTTGACAGGGATTAACATGCCCTTTGATACAACTTGCCATCTAAAGAATGATTTCTAATCATTTCTCTTAAGTTTTGTTGAGCTTGAGAAATTGCTCCTACATGCCTCCTTTGACTAAAGGTAGCAAGCACTTTATTATCCTTTCCTTTGATGTGCAACATTACATAATCATATTTACTTAGAAATTCTACCCATTGTCACTGTCTGAGATTCAACTAAGGCTATGTCTATAGATATCTCAAACTCAAATCAAACTCAAATTTTCATTTAATTAAATGATGATGCCATGCCTTTAATGCATGTACTATAGTTAAGAGTTTTAAATCATGAGTTAGGTAATTCTTCTCATGAGTCTTTATCTTTGTAGACTCGTAATTGACCATTCTTCCATCTTGCATTAATAATCCCCTAATACCTTCCACATTAGCATCGTTTCATATCAAAAAGTTCTTATCAAAATTAGGTAATACTAACACAAGTGCTAAAGTAAGAAACTTATTTAATTCCTAAAATATTTCTTCATGTAAGGTTGTCCACACAAATTTTGTTCCTTTACCTTGTAATTTTGACAATGGTTCTATAATCTTTGAAAATTCTTTGATGAGCCTTTGGTAATATCCTGTTAAACCTATGAAACTTCCAAATTCTATAACATTCTTAGGGGTAGGCCAACTAGATATTGCCTCAATATTTTTAGGATCCACTTTTAGTCCTTCTTCTGATATGACATGGCCAAGATGTTAAATCTCCTCCTTGAAAAATTTACATTTGTTGAGCTTGGCACACAACTTATGATCCTGCAACTTTTGCAACACCATCCAAAGATCTTCTTCACACTCTTCCTCATTCTAGGAATAAATCAAAATCTCATATGCAATGAATAGTAATAAAAACTTAGCTAAGTACTTCCATAACACATTGTTATTTAATCTCATGAAAACAATGGGTGCATTAGTCAATTCAAAAGGCAATACCAAGAACTCATAGTGTCCATGTCAATTTTTGAAGGCAGTCTTAGGAATGTCTACCTCTTCCATCTTAATATGATGATATATTTATCTTATATCCAATTTTGAAAGTACCTTCTCTCCTTTAAGATGGTGAAATAAATCATCAATCCTAGGCAATGGGTATTGGTTCTTAACTATGATGTTGTTAAATAATTAATAGTTGATGCACATGTGAAAAGTACCATCCTTCTTTTTAACAAACAATATTGGTGCACCCCAAAGGGATGCACTTGGTCAAATGAATAATTTATCAAGTAACGCCTACATTCTCATCTTGAGATCACTAAGCTCATTAGTTCTCAATAATTATGGTGCCCTAGATATAGAGGTTGCTTCAAGAACAAGATCAATTCTACAATTCACTTCTCTTATTGATGTCAATTCATGTGATTCTTCCACAAAAAAATACCTAAACTATTTTATAACATGCAACTGATCTACCTCGGTGCTCAATTCACCTAACACTTCATCAATATGAAGAAGGTAATATTTGCAACCTTTACACACACTACACTTGGATTACACAACTAATATCTATCTTATTGTTGCTAGATTTTTATCCCCTTGAATACTTATAGTTATGCTTTCATCATCTAAAAATTAAACCTTCTTATCAAAACAATATACTTTAGCTTTGTGGAGTTCTAACCAATCTTGTCAAATTATACCATCATAAGATCATAAAGCCAAATTGTGGAAAGAAATGGTTCTCTTCTTACCACCCAAATCTACCATACACTAATTGACTACTTTGTTGATCCACTTCTTGGTACCATTAGCCATATGTACTTTTCAAGGATGTTGGAGCTTTCCAACGATAAGCGTATAATTTTCCATTTTCTTAGGGGAAATAAAAATGTGGGTGTTGGGTAAAATCATGAAGGTGGGTAACACTTTTTTGAGAATCGGGTCTCCAAAATTCCTAGTGACCTTTTTCCGGTCGAACTTCTAATTCTTTCGGTCGAAAGACAAGTGTTTTCGGCTGAACCTTTAGACATCAAATCAAACAGTACCGTGACGATGGCCTCGACTGTCTTGTACCATATTAGCCGGATGAATTTTTTTCATTCGGTAACATCTTTTCGGCTGAAAGAAGTCGAACGAATTTTTTTCATCCAGTAACATTGTTTCGGCCGAAAACGATTTTCGTCCGAAAACAATTTTATATATCCCCCACACATCGGTCATTTGACACTTTTTCGAACTGTTGAGATCTGTTGGTTCTTGTTGGTTGGTGGTTGCTATTGGTTGATGTTGGCGTTGGTTCTTGTTGGCGGTGGTTGCTATTGGCGGTGGTTGTTGCTAGCGTTGGTTGTTGTTGGCATTGGTTGTTATTGCTTTCTGTTGTTGGTTGTTGTTTCTTCTAGCCACTGGTTGCTGCTACTTCAGGTTCAAGGTAATTTTAAATTTTTTCTTAAATTAATTTAAATTTCATTTATTTAGATATTTTTGTTTTAGGTGGTGGACAGGGCCGAATACAGGGTACATGGACATGCCCGTAAGAACTATTTATTATTTAGATCATTTTAAAATATAAATCTCGTGTTATATATTAAGTTTTCACATTATTAGGCGTCATTCTCTTTAACTTAGTGTAAAAAATAGTGAAGTTATTTACCTGCCATTCTTTTTCATTTAATATTCAAATCATTTTACAATATAAAACTTATTATGATGGTTAAAAAAAAATCAATATGAAACTCATGATGTTTAATAAGTTTTCACATTATTTATTTAGCTATAGTTTTCTTTTTTAATATGAAAATGAGCGGAGTTATTCAGTTAATTCGGCCATGTCCATGTTTAGGGACAGGCCCGTAAGAACTATTTATTATTTAGATCATTTTAAAATATAAAACTCATGTTTTTGTTTTTTGTTTGCTAGTTTGTCCGTGACCTGCAGGACTAGCCTGTGGCTGAGAAACCGTGACTCAGGGGCATCTAAGCCGTCAAAATCACCCGGGGATCGCACTCGGCCTGAGACACACCAACCCTTAACATGGATGGATTTTTTGTCTCCGCAGGTTTCGAACCAGTGCCTTTAACATCACGGAGTGCTTAACAACACACTTCGACATTGACTGCCCTACACCTCGAGGACTAAATATAAAACTCATGTTATATATATTAAGTTTTCACATTATTTAGGCATCATTCTCTTTAATTTAATGTAAAAAAGAGTGAAGTTATTTACCCGTCATTCTTTTTCATTTAATATTCAAATCATTTTACAATATAAAACTTATTATGATGGTTAAAAAAAATCAATATGAAACTCATGATGTTTAATAAGTTTTCACATTATTTATTTAGCTATAGTTTTCTTTTTTAATATAAACATGAACGAAGTTATTTAGTTAATTTGGCCCTGACCATGTGCAAAGACACGCCCGTAAGAACTATTTATTATTTAGATCATTTTAAAATATAAATCTCATGTTATATATTAAGTTTTCACATTATTTAGGCGTCATTCTCTTTAATTTAGTGTAAAAAAGAGTGAAGTTATTTACCTATCATTCTTTTTCATTTAATATTCAAATCATTTTACAATATAAAACTTATTATGATGGTTAAAAAAAAATCAATATGAAACTCATGATGTTTAATAAGTTTTCACATTATTTATTTAGCTATAGTTTTCTTTTTTAATATGAAAATGAGCAGAATTATTTAGTTGTCATTATTTAGTTGTCCCTGTACAACATAAACTCATAATGTTTAAAAGCTTTTTTCAATATAAAAATCATGATGTTTAATAAGTTTTTAGGCTCGAATTCGGCCCTGTCCATGTACAGGGACATGCCCGAATTCGGCCCTATCCATGTACAGGGACATGCCTGAATTCGGGCGTGTCCCTGTACAAGGAAAGGGCCGAATTCAGGGCTGTCCCTATACATAGACAAGGTCGAATTCAAACCTGTCCCTGTACATGGATAGGGTTGAATTACATGTTAGTTTACACAACTTGCAACATGTTAGCTATTGATTAGTAATCCCATTGATTCAGTCTAATCATTACTATAAGGATATGTACATTGTACTACGAGTAAAAATATAAGCAATACCTGTAATTAATATGTGCTTATTTCCCGCTTAGTATTGAGATCACTATTAATTTGTTATGTGTACTCATATAACTCAATCATGCTAATCACTACTACTAATTTAGTCTTGTTAAGTAAGTGTAATAGAGTAAGTAACACCTATTTTGTTAATATGGATAATCTTATGATCTTAATCAACCTTATTACTTATATAAGTAAGAGTCATTACAATTAAGACAAGGGTCTTTAGTTGTTGTTGGTTGTTGCTGCTTCAGGTTGAAGGTAAATCTAAACCACTGATTTTAAATTAATTTAATTTTAAAATTAGTGGAAAATTAAATTTGAGTTCAATCCACTTAGTCCCATTTCTCCTTGAAGAATATATGTAAAAATGAGTTCTATTTAGGGCCATATAAAAAAGAAGGTAACCCATTGGATATTTACGTCTTCTTCTTTTATTTTGTTTCTTGGTTAAGTACCAAGTCGAGATAATGTGTGACCCTCTACTTTCCCGGGGTGGTCCATGAGACCGAGGAGCAGTTAAGAAGAAGGGCATGATCACATCATTGATCTTCCTCGTATGGTGGGATTATAAAATCTCATAAGTTATATCATGAGACTCATGTGTACATTCTGCCATTAAAGAAGAACTTACCTTGTTCACTTTGTCTTGAAACCCCCTTTCTTGAGTTACGTCCCCCTTAATTATTGCCTGGGTTTTTAGTTTAGTTCTTTGCTTCTTCCTAAAGAAATCTAGTTGCCTTGACTTTGGATCCCCTCTCCTTGAATTGTTTTTTTCTTGTTGACTTTTATGATTTAACAATTAATATTTTATGTTATAGAGTATTATTTGTTTCAATTATTTAATTATTAGAGTTTAAACCTAACCCTAAAGTTAGGACTAATATGATAGCCCTAACCTACCTACCAAAACTATAAAAGAGACCTATCCTCACTCTTTACACACACACACACACACACTCTTCTAAGCCGAGTTCTGATATGAGGTTTTTTGCAGCTCCTTCTTGTTTAGATTATTGAGTGGTTGCAGTCCCTCTAGGACATGTCTTCTTGGTGTATTAAGCCACCATGGGCTTACCTCTCCAAACTCTTTCTCTCACTGACCCCTAAGGGTCTTTTCCATCCTACCACATGTCTCTTCTTAGTTGTTTTGGATTTATGGTTCTCCTTGTTGGTGTCATCCTCCTCTTCTCCTTGTTGGTGCCACCCTCCTCATCTCCTTGTTGATGCCACCCTGTGTATGTTGTTGTTGTCCTCTTCTATTGCTGGTGCCACCTGTGTATGTTGCCTTACCTTGCAGCTCTTAGTACCACGAATAGGGTTTGATAGGACATCCCTCGAACTGTTAATACTTATGTCTATTGATGTAGCAGTTTTGTATTTTTTGGACAGAATTTATTAAGGCTGTTAGTGGCCTCTCTTTCAACCACTAGAGTAGACAATGGTGTCATGTTTCAACCCTTTTACTTGATGATTATCATTTTGGTTAGTCTTTTGATATTTTACCCTGAAAGTTCTTCTTGGCAATTTGTTATAATGGTCATGATGAGATCTACCCTGAGGGTTTGATCAATGATCCCTTAAAGCTTTTTCTGAGCATATATCTAAGAGGATAACAACATATCAAGTAATATTGTTTCTTGTTTCAGCTAAGTAAATGTTATGTTAGTTATTTTTTTTATGCTACCATATTATGGATCATAAGTTTTAATATCTTGCTAATTGTAACATACAAGTAGCTAATGTTTAGAAATTAAAATAAATATTTTTGTTTTAGCTAGCTATATTTTTTATCCTTAAATTTTAACATGTTACACATAGATTATCTTATAAATTACCTTCTACAATTTACACATAGATATATATTATCTTCTACATGTTACATCTTTTTATATTTAAATATTTTCATGTTCATTATATATAGCATCATAATAAAAAATATGGTTGTTAGTTTTTTCAATATATGTCTTTGATGCTTTGAAGTTGTTATAAATTCTTAAATTCCTTCAAGTTGTTTTATAAATTATATTTCCATTTTATGTTTCTATAACTTATGAACTTTCACATTTATGGATTTTCAAAGGATATCTATCGAGGCGAGATGTTGATACAAGAGTCTCCAAAAATGTCTCACAAACGCTCTAGGCTATCCAATGAAGGAGGAAGAGGAACCCCTTCTTTGAATGAGACACCGAGAATGTCGGAGACCCATATCCCAGCAAGGAAGGGAAGCTTGGGAGGGGCAACTAGTGACCAAAAGAAATCTAGTCAGATGAGGAGATTATCAAATAAATCTGTGAATAGATCATCCAGACAATGTGCTCAAAATGTTGCTATGGATGCAACTTTCTTAGATATGTTGCACATTAATACTCCAACATAGGAGAATGTAGGGAATACATCATGACAAGAAAATATGTTTGGTATTTTTCTTTTTTTTGTATTTTTGTGTATTTATGTTTATGTTTATGTTATATATATATATATATATATATATATATATTATATGTTTCTATTAAATGTTGTAATTAGTTTCAAATGTGTATGTGTAGAGGATGAGTTTGATGCGAGATAAGATAATGAAAGAGAGAGTGGTTATCATGAATTTTCCAATGTTGGTGAAGAGGGTAAAGGTGGATTCATGGGGCATTTTCAAGAAACAAATATTACACGTCTACGTCCACCTATCTCTTAGATGTTGGTGATGAGATTCCTTGGGAATGGTATACTGAAGCAATGACCCTCAAACGATGCTTAGG
The DNA here is from genome assembly GCA_009831015.1 of Picea engelmannii. Lineage (NCBI taxonomy): Eukaryota > Viridiplantae > Streptophyta > Pinopsida > Pinales > Pinaceae > Picea > Picea engelmannii. The sequence goes on along the minus strand of ML790473.1, from coordinate 26,646 downwards.
TGTTAAAAACAGACTGCAAAATGATTTGAGGTGTTTGGATCGCCCTCAAGAGAGTAAGTAAAGCTTGAAGGTTGTTTTGCATTCATTGCAGAACTTTATGGATGCATATCAAAAGATGGGGCCAACGAATGATAGTTTTATCGATTTGATGAGGAGACAAAAGTTGGAGGTGATGGGCCCCGATAAATGGGAAGTAGTAAAAATAAGAGTTTCAAAAGAAGATGCAATTTTTATGTTCAATTTCAAAGAGGGGTCAAAGTGAAAGATGTTGAAGGTGCAATATTTTAAGCACCCCAACATAGCAAGACATATTTATAATAGATTTTTGGCAACATATGGGAAGTTGTCGTGGAATGATGAGGTTCCACATTACTTTGCTAGACTCTTTTATGCAGAATTTTTCATGGGAATGCACCCTGATTATACCAGCCTACCATCCATTTATTATGGGGCTGGTAAATGACGAACATATGATCGGAAATGGGCATATCGAAATGCAACATTTCAGAGGCCTCCATGACCTTTGGTGTCTCATCCAACATGCAAATTTACCTCACATTCAGAGATGTGAGCTACATCAAATGTTGGCATGGAGGATAGGAATGCAATCAGAGAAAAATTAGGATCAATTTTTTATGGTGTTGATGTTGGTTTGAACTGTCAGAGAGCTAAAGCCAATTCTCGAGCCAATTTTGTTTACAAAACAGGTGAGGAGATAGATTCCATGTCCATAGAAGATTAATGGTAGTATGCAAAAAAATTCTGTAATGGTTGGAAGGTGTTAATTCAGAATGATGAACCGAACATCAGATTGGTATGTGTTATAGTTAGTAATTTTTTCATGCATTTGAGGATAGTTTTCTTATAGTTCTAGATCTAGATAATATCATTGTATCTTTAGAAATAATTGAGTTGTTATCGTCATTAATTGTAGTTTGGTCATATATTAAATGAATCTCCAGTAAATACAGGACTTGATTCAATGAGTTTAAATTTGGATGGGTTGAATTAGGTATGTGTTTTCAAATATCCACATATGAGCACTTTAGTTGTCCAATATTCACAACTTCTTGAATAATCAACATACATGAAGTTTATGTTTTTGTATTAATGTAAGCACATTGAACCCTATTTAATTCTTAGTTGTGCTATTCACAGATTCCCATTCTGTCTCCCACTAATTGGGCAGGCTTGTCCCAATTATCATTGGGAGAGTTTGAAGAGGGTAGGAGTTCACAGGTATCATCGCATGTTGAAAACAAATTTAGTTATATATGAAAATTGCAATGTCATTTAAATGATTAATTTAAAAGAAAAATGTCTTAAACAATATATAATTTATGGAATCTTAGGGTATGGTGGGTAAGACCATGACTCAACCGACCATGAGAATGTCATCCTCTTGTGTGGTTGATGATATTCAGGTTTGCACATCACATGTATTACATTTTTCAAAATTTAAAACTACAATTTAATGTGTTAAAATCATTTAAATTTAATTTTCAAATGTACAAATTTGAAATGTGTTACAGGGCAATGTGGAGAAGAGAGTGTCTGAGAGTGTGCTTGAAGAGAATATGGAGAAGAGAGTGCAGGATATTTGGATTGAGGAGGGTGCATCCATACATGAGAATGATGCGTTTATTCATGATGATTCTTAAATGTATGTACATTGCACATTAGTGAGTTTTAGTTTGTTTTTATGCTGGGCCTTTTATATATAAGTGTTCAAGCTTATTTGTGTTGAATATGCTTATTATTTTTACTTTTTTCAAATTTTTGTTTAATCAACTTTTTAATTAAGCCTTTCCTATTCATATAAGGGTTAATCAACTAGACTCTATATAACTTTTCAATGCTTCGATCAATCATTTTGAAATATATAAAACTCCTATATAATCTTATCGTCATCTAAAATGGTACATTAAATCTTATTTATGTTTAGATCATGATGTAGACCTAATTTTGAACTTGAGAATTTGATTATTTGAGAACAAACTCTATTCCACATCAGGAAAGGGAGGTTTCTAAATTTTCTTCAATTGCATTCATTTCCTTCTTGTCCAAGAATGACATAATATGGAGATTTGTGTTTTCTGCATACAACAAAGTGAATTCCCTCTTGGGGTATTGTCAAACTCTTAACTAATTGCTTACTAACCACAAAAGCCAACATTTGTAGATTTACAAATAAGCCATGTGTGTGCATTATCTCGCTTATGTTTAGATCATGATGAAGGAATATTTTAAAGAGCATTTGATTATATGTAATATGAATACATCCCATGTAGAAAGATGAAAGATTTAAATGGTTTTTGAAGAATGACTTAATATATGTGCAGATTTGTGTTTTTTGCATGTACATGAAATATTATATGAGAACATCTATTCCATCGTAGAAAGAGGAGATAAGTATTTTCTTGGAAGAATGGATTTTAATATGGAGATTTGTGAACTTTCATAGATATAAGTATTTTCTTGGAAGAATGGCTTAATATGGAGATTTGTGACTCCTTTAATTTGAAAAAGAATTTGATTATACGAGAACATATATTTCACTGCAGAAGAGGAGATAAGTATTTTCCTAGAAGAATGGCTTAATATGGAGATTTGTGAACTTTCTGCATACAAAAGTGAATTTATTTTCAGGGTATTATCTAACTCTAAACACTAAAATTGGTTACCAAGCACACCATTTTTCTCTTTAAAAATTTGCTAGATATGATCTTACTTTGTTTAGATCATGTAGGCAATGTTGAAAGAGCATTGGGTTATAAAATTAAATTAAATATTTATGCAAAGAATGGATTAATTTGAAGAGTAACTATTTTGGAATTTTTGGAACTTCGTGATGTAAGTTTGGTTTAAAAAAAATGCCAAAAAAGTATAATAAAGAGAGCAATAATATTAGATCTGTGGAACTACGGTTGGGTATGTTATTCTTTCTCATTGCTTATTTAATAAAGTTAAATGTCTTTAAAATATTTGCTAATAAAGTACATATGCTAATATGTGTTATTGGTTTTTCTTTTTATTGTTACAAATGTTTACATTATTTGGTGGAAAATGAGCACAGGGATGTTGGAAGATGAAACTTAACACTTTTGGTACATGTCAATTTTGTTTTAATCACAATTTGTTTTATTTATGTAAAATGGTATGTGTACATTTTATTTTAAATTTGTAGATATATGTTATTTTAAATTTTAAATTTGAGAAATGGTTTTTTTAACAGGCATGAAGAGATCTATCTTAGCGATGGCTTAGAGTTGAACTTTGGAGTTAAATGTTAATTGCCTCTTAGTTTTTGTTATTAGCCTAAAATGCCTGTGGAACCTATGTATTTGGTTGTGTAACTATGCAAACTTTCATTATATATATATATATATATATATATATATATATATATATGCAGGAGCATTGTCATCAAAGCGCAAGTGGAGAACAACTCAGCACCCTAGCATGCATTTTGAAGTGATTTTAAATTTAAATATGACATATCATATAAATATCTTGAAAAGATTGTAATTAAAGAAGATCTTAAATGTTAAGAGGTTGAACCATCGCGTGAGATCGATGGAGATTGTATTTTCTTTAATGTAGTTAATAACAGTACAGATCTGAAGCATTCGCTCTTATCTGTCTGTACCGATCATTTATTTTAATAAGCCTTAGTAGTTGAAATATTTTAATTTGATAGCATAACACTAAGGTAGTCGGAGGGAAAAGCTCTATGAGCCCTCTTGTATAAATATATGTATTGTATGCCCAAATGAGGCTGTTGAACATTATTGTAGCAGAAGGATGAAAGTTATCTGGAGTTGTTATTGTTGAGATTGTTGAAGCTTATCGAAGTTGTATGAGCCCATGTACATATCATTTAAATGAATATAACAAAGAAGCGTTGATCCAAAATGTTTGGTGTTGTTGTTATTGTGTCTATCTGAATGAATGCTAAGATTTATGTTTAATTACATTCTACATTATTACTTGTTCTCGTGTTATGAATGTATTACATGGTTGAATGTATGGATCTGTGATAATTAGATAAGTTTCAATTGTTTCTCTTCACAAGCGTGAAAGGAGTGCATAGTGTTCGCAAGGTGTGCGTTGATAGAGTCTACTATGACTCAGAAGCTCGAGAGAGATAACGTGGAGCTTTATATGCAAGGTGTGCATTGACAGATTCGATTTTGACTCAGAAGCTTAGGAGAGATAACTTGAAGCTTTACTTGCAAAAGAGTGCAAAGGACCACACAAGGTGTGCGTAGGGGTGCGTCATATTGTTCAGGAAGAACAATTGAGTCATGTAAGAACTGTTGCAAGGAGTGCACAATCACCCACAAAAGGGTTAAGTGAAAGAAACCTGTTGCAAGGTGTGCGCAGGGTCGAAATTCAGCTAAGTGTCGCAGAAACATCTAGGAGAAGCTTAAAGTTTCGAGAAGGAACAAGCTCATAAGAGATAACAGATGGAAATTCTTTAGTAGGGAAGAGCCCACTCAAAGTTTTACAACCAATGAGCAAGATCCATATTGGCCCTTGACCAAGTTTTGAGGAACACTTGGTCATATTTGACCATTTTTGGGACTTCGACAGCTTGTCAAAGATGGAGTGCAAGGAGAAGCGGAGATCGTGGAAGATAGACCCTCTTTTTGGGTCCTTTGCGGGTTTTTGGGGATAATGTAATGGGACCGGGATGTTGGCCCATGGGTTTATCCATGTTTAGGCCCCTTTTTGTAATATATAAGTAGAAGTCTAGGCTATGTAAGAGGGACCTTTTTTAGGACACTTGAGAAGTGGCTTAGTGCTAAGTGTTGATCTGTGTGATATACTTGTAGAGCTGAGTGAAAGTATTGTAAGTGCTGAGTGCATATATTGTAAGAAGGTTTTATGCTTAGAGCTACTTGGGGAAGGAGGATCTAGCGAGCTGTGCAGATCTCCTGTCCTACGCGGAGTAGGTTTTGACACTTTGTGCTTGTAACCGATTGGCCAGCAATAATAGAGAAGAAGAGTTGGTGGACGTAGCCCCAGGGTGGGGGTGAACCACGTAAATTTGTGTGTCATGCTTTATGCTGTTACTTACATGTGTTTTCCTTCTCTTGCTAAGTGCTATGACATGTTTAGATAGATTTACTTATGCTTTGTGCTTATTAGATATGTATAGATGATAGATTTGATGTGTATGAATTTGCTAAGTGCTTGGTCTACCAGATCCGGTTTGTTGTATGTTGCTAAGTACTGAATCATCTTAGATCTAAGTATATACTGCAATGCTCTTTGTTATCTGCGGAGTGAGATAAGGGTTAATTCTAGGTGAACTATTGATTCTAAGTGCTTTGTTAGGTGTGTAATCACATATCTGGATCCCAGCTAAGGTTGCAGACACCCGAGTCCTGCAATCACCCCTGCCTCTACCTCGGGTGAGTGTTAAGAACCAAATACAAATATAGCATAGAAAAACCTCAGAAAAAGTACTCAACGCCTTGAAAAAGAGATAATTTCAGATAATAAGCCTCTTCGAGGGGGCAACCTCCTTTTACCTCACTTAAATGTTCAAGTACAAGATAATTCAAAATGAAAATGTCTCCTTGGTATATATAGGA
>ML790473.1:0-17107 GCA_009831015.1 Picea engelmannii | reverse complement strand
AGTCCAAGTAGGATTTTCTGGAGGCTTAGTTGGTGTAGAAGTTCCCTTTTTTGGTGGCATGTTGGCCAAGTATCACTTTTGAACCTTGATTTTGAGGTGGTTCTGCTAGACAATATTTATTCTGTTGTATCTCCCAAGTTTTAGCCCTTCTGGGTATGAAACTTTCTTTTATGTATTTCTCTGATATTTCTTCTCTGTAATGCCACAGGTCTGATCAAAATTGGATGTGCCAAGTGGAATTTACGATAACTTCCCCACAACTTGCCGATTTTTGTCCTTTCCAGGAGATCTCACTTGTATAGTGTGCCCCGCACAAAATAATTAATATAAAATTTTGAAACTCGCACCAGGAATAATACAGACTATCCACGATCCAATGAAACCAGTTCCACTCAATTTGGATACTCTAGGAAGAAGTTATGATTGTTTTACCTCGAACACCTTCTCGAGACTAGTCAGATACCCTATCTTACACAGGGTGTATCTACAAATTTAAGATGACCCAGAAGCTGAAATATTTACCACAGATACCTTACTAATTTCTATAAATAGCCTCCAAAGTTTAGGGTCTGAAACGTTACGAAAATGTTTTTATAGCGAAAATTCCGCAATGACTCATTTCAGGATGATTCCAGGACCCTATCTTGTACAGGCTGTATCTTCGAAAGTATAAGGCCTCAAGAGCTGAATTTTGAACCCAACGTACCTTGATCCATCTACTAAATACACTCCAAGCTGTTTCTTCTGAAACGTTGTAGAAAAAAATTTATAGCGAAAATTCCAAGGTGTCTCAGATGTAGCAGCGAAACCCCAAGACCTTGAGCTCTGATACCATATGTTAAGAACCAAATACCAATATAGCATAGAAAAACCTTAGAAAAAGTACTCAACGCCTTGAAAAAGAGATAATTTCAGATAATAAGCCTCTTCGAGGGGGCAACCTCCTTTTACCCCACTTAATTGTTCAAGTACAAGATGATTCAAAATGAAAATGTCTCCTTGGTATATATAGGAGACTAGGAGGTATAATTACAACTAATGGTCTAAAGCCGACATAAATAAAATAACATTACTAATATAATATGACCCAATTAAGGGGTAATGAGCCAATATTAGGGCTTAACAGTGAGACTTCATCTGCTTCGCAGGTGTTGCCGAAAGGGCGGATAGTTAGGTTTTTGTTGGTGCGTTGTTGTAGCGTTAAACCCTGGGTCTGCCCCTGTGCCAACAAATGGTTCTGTTGCTAAGACCTGAAACTGTGATTGTTGGGAACTAAGGAAGAAGAAGCTTTGTGCAAAGATTCATCCTGAACTTGTGGAAACTATGTGCAAAGATCTGTTACTCTGATGCGCAGTACTCTACTCGACCTATGAAGCTTTGTGCTGAAGAAAAGAAGCCAGATATGAAAAAAAGAGGTAAGATTTGTAATCTTTGTGCTTTGATAAAGGTAAGAATAGTGAGAGGTTTTAGATCTAGAAGCTTTGTGCTCAATAAGTCGAAATTTTTGTTTCTTAAGCATGAATTTAGGTATGCTTGATAGATTTTGTCCTAGCTTGAAAACTAGGGCGTTGTTAGATGAAAGAACGTTTGATATGAATAGATCTAATAAGAATAATGAAAGATATGTTATACCTATGCATATAAAGAATGTTTGGACTAACGAGTGGATGCTGGATCATAGAAAGAAATTTTTTCAGGCTAGCCATTATGATCCTTGCGCTCAGTACAGGAAAAGTTGGGGATCATTGAAGAGAAAGAGAGGATTAACTCTTTGTTACAGTTGGAGAAGACCAGGACATCTTGCTAAGGAATGCCCTGGGAGAAAACCTAGTTGCCTCTGTTGTAAGGCTATGGACCATGAAGTACACGATTGCCTTAGAATGATTGCTAGACTTGAAAAGCTGAATATGGAGGAAGCAAACCTTGAAGGAGATCAAGAGACTAAGATTATAGAAGAACCCCATAAAGAATCAAAGAACTAATAACTTGACAAGAACAACATGCTCACCTCGTATAAGTACTTGACAAGAACTAAGAACAAGAATTCAAAGATCGTCCCTCAATAATGGACGATGAACCTCACACAGTCTACTTTTCTCAACGTTATGAAAATACCACACTTCGGTAGACACCAGGAGGTGAATGCTTGTGTAAAATTGTTGCTAGCAAGTTACCACGGAGGATACCTGTGGTTAAAACATCGCATAACTGTTGATCTAGCGTTGATTAATAGGATCACCGGGCTTAGCATGCAGGGCCCTGATCCCCAGGATTACTACCCTAGAAAGACCACGGACCGCGCTCTTTCACAGAAGATTAAAGAAGCTTATGGTAATGTCGAGAAGGGCGCGCGAGGCTACAAGGTAGCCTCTATCGAAAGTGGTGCAGTGCGCCTCACATGTCAACTGATCACAGGGAAGCTGGTACGTAAGAATCGACCTACACAAGTATAAGGCTTTGTAGTTGACCTCGCAGGAAAATGCGCAGAGGGACTACAGATGAACTGGGCGAAGTACCTGGTAAAATAGCTAGAGATTGACTGTAGAGAAGCCCAGGATCAGGGGCATGAATTCCATTTTAGTTGGCTTCTAATATTGATCGCTTTTGTTGCATGGGTGCTACCAGAAGGTGCAACCTTCTCGGACCTCGACCCCTTTGAGCCACTAGCCGCGAAGTTAAGTATATTATGGTACTCGATCGACATGAACAAGCAATGGAAATCGAATGTCGTTTTCCACACGTATTATAACCAATTGAAAGCAGCCATAGGGGGTGAACCTCGCATAACCCCGAACACTTTACAAATGTTTCAACCTCTGATAAAGTTCAGCGTGGACTGCCACTTTATATACCTAACTCCACGCACCGATGAGCACCAGGAACAACTTCAGTCCTATTATAAGCTGACAGAAGAAGACCTATAAGAGATCACCAAGGAATGGTCAGCGAACCTCCTTGTTGCAGCAGATCCAGTGGACATTTTAGACATCAACAACCTAGAAGCTGCACAGGACACACCTGGGCCCAGTAGGACAAAGAAGATGAAGAATCCTGAAGAGGTTCAGGATGTAGATAGCAGATTTGTAAGGATGGATTCCGTCACACCAGATTAAGGAGGTAATGGAAAAGACCTAGAGGAAGTCAAATAGATACTGAAAGATGAAGTCGAAGTTATAAAGAAAAGAAAAGGGTCACCTCCAAAGTCTCCCTCCCAGAAGAAATCGAAAGAAACCGTAACTAAGATGCAAACCACGCTCACTCCGGATGACTTAAGTTTCCTCCTCACAACTATGAATGAAGCCATAGAAGAGATAACAGAAAAGCAGGAAGCAAAGCAGGAGCATATATATAACAGGATTGAAATTGGGCTCCAAGAAGTGCAGCAGGAACTCCAGTCTAGCCACGCAATCTCTACTGTGCCTCTGCCAGAAGGAACAACAAAAGTGGGAGAAGAATCAGTTCAACTCCGTAAGATTGTTGATACAGTCAAAGTACGCCCTCGACACGCACAGGAAGAAAAAGCGCAGGTTACTCAGGCCTTAAAGAAAGTACAAGAGCAAATCATAGAACAACGTCGAGCCACGCAATAAGAGAAGGATGCTCTCCAAGCAAAATTTGAAGAAGATAGAGCAAAGATTCAAAAGGAGAAAGAGAAACTACTCACGAAGAAGATTAGGATGGAATAAGCAGTTAACCGAGTATTCCACTCCATCACTGGCTTAGAACAAAAGAACCCTTCGAACGTCAAGTGATGAAGCTTGCTGAAGTTATTCAGCAGCTTCAGCAAATGGTCGTAGAATTTGAGCTTCAAACTATACCAAGTACCCCGCAAGAAGTGCGTGCCCAGTGAGAATTGAACTCTCAGAGTGCAGTCGAGAGGATTAAAACACTTGTTGCAAAATGCAAACAATTAAGTAGCTGTTAGGTAGCTAGAGAGGTAGTAGGGTGGCCCGGAGGGCCCATAGTTATAATATTAGAGACCATTCAATGTAAAGTGGACTAGGTCCACTATATTATTAAATAAGGCCCACTATGGTAGTTAGATATAATAAATGGGTAGTTAGATATAATAAATGTAAAATGACTTCTTAGAAGGTTCTACTTCTAGAAGATTCCTCCTCTGGAATGTTCTTAGGTGATGGTAGAACTATATAAAGGGGTTCAAGCAATGTAATGAGATATGAAGAGAATTATTGTATTTGAAGCGGTAGCTCAATAGGAGGATTCCCCCTCGAAGAGGCAAGTGAACATGAGAGGATCCCTTCCATAATATGATCCATTGTATGGTGTTGCCCTACCTCAAGGGTTTGGTAATAATAAAGTGTGTTTCAAGCAGACCATGGATTCAAAGTAAATATTTTTGTTCTTGGTTTATTGACCACATAGAAGAATTAAGGCACCCACATACCTGCCCCACACAACACAAAGAACACCTCCTTCTATGTTGTATACTACCTTAGAAGAATTCTTCATGGTTTCTTGGATTTTTCTCCAAGTATACAAGCTTCAATTCATGGTTGGTTTGATTTATCATGGGTTTGGCTCTATTTTTCTAGTCTGTTAGGTAGCTAGAGAGGTAGTAGAGGGGCCCGGAGGGCCCATAGTTATAATAGTAGAGGCCATTCAATGTAAAGTGGACTAGTTCCACTATATTATTAAATAAGGCCCACTATGGTAGTTAGATATAATAAATGGGTAGTTAGATATAATAAATGTAAAATGACTTTTTAGAAGGTTCTACTTCTAGAAGATTCCTCCTCTAGAATGTTCTTAGGTGATGGTAGAACTATATAAAGGGGTTCAAGCAATGCAATGAGATATGAAGAGAATTATTGTATTTGAAGCAATAGAATAGAAGGATGCCCCCTTGAAGAGGCAATGGAACAGGAGACGATCCCTTCCATAATAGGATCCATTGTATGGTGTTGCCCTACCTCAAGGGTTTGGTAATAATAAAGTGTGTTTCAAGCAGACCATGGATTCAAAGTAAATAATTTTGTTCTTGGTTTATTGACCACATAGAAGTATTAAGGCACCCACATAACTGCCCCACACAACACAAGGAACACCTCCTTCTATGTTGTATACTACCTTAGAAGAATTCTCCATGGTTTCTTGGAGTTTTCTCCAAGTATACAAGCTTCAATTCATGGTTGGTTTGATTTATCATGGGATTGGCTCTATTTTTCTAGTCTGTTAGGTAGCTAGAGAGGTAGTATGGGGGCCCGGAGGGCTCATAGTTATAATAGTAGAGGCCATTCAATGTAAAGTGTACTAGGTCCACTATATTATTAAATAAGGCCCACTATGGTAGTTATATATAATAAATGGGTAGTTAGATCTAATAAATGTAAGATGACTTCTTAGAAGGTTCTACTTCTAGAAGATTCCTCCTTTGGAATGTTCTTAGGTGATGGTAGAACTATATAAAGGGGTTCAAGCAATGTAATGAGATATGAAGAGAATTATTGTATTTGAAGCGGTGACTCAATAGGAGGATGCCCCCTCGAAGAGGCAAGTGAACAAGAGAGGATCCCTTCCATAATAGGATCCATTGTATGGTGTTTCCCTACCTCAAGGGTTTGGTAATAATAAATTGTGTTTCTTATATATTGCTCGTTGGATCTATTGTGTATTCAGTATTGTGGTAGATCTATTCAGGATCTTAACATAGTCTAACCTCTTCAAACTATTTTCCACCTCCTCTTTTTTTTGATAGTTCTCCCTCCCCATTCGAATTTTTCTCTTTCCTCATGGCAAGAGAATTCAAACTCAACTTATCTTCCTAGTTCCAAGAATGTAGGGGAGACAACTTGCTATATTTTAGGAAATGGTGGCTTAGATTGATGATTTTTTTTCCCTACTCCTCTTAACCCATTTTGGTTTTAAAATTCAAATTTTAAATGAGTGAGGGTTCAAGGTAACATAAGGTGGTTGTTTTTATGAATAACCCCCCCTTATATCCTCTCACATTTCCCCTCTTGTGGTATCATATCCCCTATAGACTCTCAAGATCAGTTGATCTTGATCTTCTTCTTTATTAATTTCAAAATAAAAAGACATACAATATTCATAGAACCATGGTATATATGTCCCATGGAATTAGTGCAATAGAGTTATAAAGTAATCATCCAAAGTATATAAGTATTTAATTACAAATAATTTCATGAGTAAAATTGGGATATTACATTCCACTTCATCAATATATTCATACTAATCAGTAATCTTGAGTTTAACATCCTTATTTATACTTATTGTAGTGTAGAAAATATGTTTTTCTACATTTGAGTTGTTTTCTACTTGGTTGTTTGGATCCACAACTAGCATGTTCGTCTTCTTGACCTCCTTCTTGTGGTTGTTTATATTTATCTCTAGATATAGCTTCCAACACTTTGGTATCAAAATCAATATTAAAATGGTTACAATAGTTTCTTATACCCTTTCACTCATGTGCAATAACAATTATCTTCTTATCATTTCCTTTCCACTTCTTCTTTCCCTCCTTGCAATCACCTTGGTCATATTTTTACTTAGAACCATTTGGTTTTCCTTTATTATTTTCCATCTCTATATTTTTGCATAGAGGCCTCATCAATGGTCCTAGGTTTAAATAAAACCACTTGTCTCCCTCAATTTATATGGATACCACCTAAATACTCTATGAGTGCATCCAAGTTCTTCGAAGATATTCCCAACATAATGTCTTGTTTTATGAACATAATGGTATCTCTTGTACACATTATCCTTGATTCTATGAAAATTAATGCCAAAGGATCCATTGGTGCTCTTTGTACCCAATAGGTGATCCAGATTATGTTTGGAACGAAATGAAAGAAAAGATATTACGATGAAACACTCATGAAAATTGCCAAATACAACAATACTTGATTTCTATTAATGAAATAATTATAAGAGAATATGTTTTGCAATACAGAGTGCAAAACTCGCTAGAATGGTGGTAGCTTTATCTCTAAGAAGAGATGTGACGACTACTCTCATTCGCAAGAAGATGATTACAATGAGGCTCTAAAGGTCTTTTTATGTTAAACAGGAATGCCAAAACCCTAGACATCCAAAAACCTATCCCTAGAAGGTGAAATGCCAAAATTCATGTGGGTCATATGGGTAAGTTGGTGTGATTTGGTACCTCAACTTTCTAGGGCCGTAACTTTTGCATACGACCTCCGTTTTAGGGCCTTGGGAAACGAGTCACCTGCCTCGGGAAATGTGTCACCTGCCTTGAGAAACGTGTCATGTATTTAGGTGGTTTTTCAGCACATGGTTTTTGCCGATGGTTTTCTATTTCCCGTTAAGGAATTAGGGTTTTGGACTAATCCAGGTCATTGGGTTAGGGTTTTGGATGCCACTGGCTCCTATATGTATATTGTATTGTAAACAATGTATCACAATGAATGAATATAGAATATGATGGTTTTCCCGGTTTGGGTTTCCACGGGAAAAATCTCTGTGTAATGTTTGTATTTACCATTGTATCTTTTCTGTTCTTTTTTTGAATATCTGTTTGCAGTAGATATTGTACAAGGTTAGAATCTACATTTGGTATCAGAGCTTTATTGGCTTTAGGGGGGACGCCTTTGTGGTCAAGGGTTTGGCTCGGAATTGTGATAAGCCTTGTTACAGTGGGAGATTTGTGGTATTGATTTTTCAGGTGAAAAGAAATGGCAAGCAATTCGAAGCTGGAGATCGATAAGTTTAATGGGAAAAGTTTTGAGTTGTGGAAGATCAAGATGGAAGATCTATTGGTAGACAAAGATCAGTGGATCATGGTAGATCTAGGTACTGCATCTACAGGAACTTCAACTGATGACTGGAAAAATTTGGATCGGAAGGCAAAGAGCACAATCCGACTGTGTCTCTCCGATTCAGTATTATTGAATGTGTCAGAGGAAGCTACAACCAAGGATTTATGGGAGAAGTTGGGGAAGTTGTATCAGTCTAAGTCCCTAGTAAATAAACTATTCCTGAGAAAGAAGTTGTATAACCTGAGGATGAGAGATGGAGACTTGGTGGAAAATCATTTGAACGCATTCAATAATATGGTAAGTCAGTTAGTATCTGTTGAGATTAAAATTTCAGATGAAGATAAATGTATCAGTTTATTGTTTTCTTTTCCAGACTCCTGGGATGGTCTAGTTGTGACCATAAGTAGTAATACAATTTCCTTAAAGTTTGAAGAAGTGGTCTCATCCTTGTTGTCGAAGGAGATGAGACAGAAGAATATGGAAGGACAGAGCACAGACGCATTATTTGCAAGAGGACATTCCCATGAAAGGAATAGATCTAATTTCTCAAGTGGGAGATCTAAGTCTAAAGGTATATCTAAATCTCTCAGAAAGTTTGTAAGGGTATGTTGGAGATGTGGAAAAGAAGGGCACTACAAGAATCAGTGTAGATCCAAGGTTGAGAAAAAGAAGGGATCTGAAGAATCTGATTCTACAGAAGAAAAGACCTCCAAGGAAGAAGGAGGGGATGTGTACTTGGCTTCTTCAAGCACACATGTAGATCATGAGGTATGGTTGGTTGACTCTGGTGCATCCTTTCATATGACTCCCCACAGGGAGTGGTTCTGCGAATATGAAAGGTATGATGGAGGTAATTTTTTCTTAGGTGATGATTCGACAACCAGAATCATAGGAAGAGGAAGAGTCAATTTGAGGCTCATATATGGAAGGATTAGAACACTACCCGGTGTTCTGCACATCCCAGGTTTGGCCAGAAATTTGATATTTGTAATAAAAATAGACGATGCAGGGATAAAAACAATATTTGAAAAGGAAACCTGCAGGATGGTTCGAGGAGCAAAGGTGTTGCTGAAAGGAGTTCGGTTTGGAACTTTGTATAAGCTAGAAGGAAGCACTATTAGTGATGGGTGTAATAGTTCCATTGTTCCTAATATTAGAGTTAAAGAAGAAAGAACTCTTGTAGTCTCTGGAGAAAAGGTTATGTTGTGGCATCAAAGACTGGGGCATATCAGAGAGAAGGGTCTTCAACTACTACACGTTAAAGGTATGGTTGAAGTTATGTCTAACTTCTCTCTGGATTTTGATTTCTGTGAACATTGTCTATATGGGAAGCATAATCGGGTAAGATTCCCCTCTGCTGCAAAGAGGGCAGAAGGAATCTTACAACTAGTTCACAGTGAAGTTTTTGGACCTGTGTTGGTCCCATCATTGGGAAAATATGTTTACTACATCTCATTTATTGATGACTTCTCAAGGAATACTTGGATATATTTCCTCAGGAAGAAATCTGAAGTCTTTGATAGGTTTAAAGAGTTTAAGGCTCTTGTTGAGAATCAAACAGAGAAAATAATTAAGGTGTTGAGGACAGATAATGGTGGAGAGTTCTTCGAGAATGAATTTGAAGAATTCTATAAGAAGTGCGATATAGCAAGGCATGAGACTACTCCATATACACCTCAGTAGAATGGAGTTGCAGAAAGGATGAATAGGACATTGATGGAAAAAGAAAGGTGCATGCTCAGTGGTGCCGGGTTAGGGCAAGAATTCTGGGCAGAGGCAGTGGGTACTGCATGTTACCTAGTCAATAGATCACCCTCATCAGCATTGGATGACAAGACTCCACAAGAGGTATGGACTGGTAATGAACCTTCTCTCACACATCTCAGGGTATTTGGTTGTGATGCATATGTTCATGTTCCAAAGGAAAATAGGAGTAAGCTAGATAAGAAGGTTGAAAAGTGTATATTTATTGGATATAAAGATGGTCTCAAAGGTTATAAGCTTTGGAACCCAAAAATTAAGAACGTAGTGTATAGACGAGATGTGGTATTTAGAGAAATGAAGGATGTTGTTAAACAGGAAATCCTACCAAGTAAGGAAGAATCAGAGAAGATAGAGTATGATTTAAAGGATGATGAATCAAACTTTACAGAAGAACATGAATCAGAAGAAGAAGATCCTCATACTCTAGTATTGAGGAGATCGGTTCGAGAAAGAAGGCTACCAAAAAGATATACTCCATCTGATTTCCATTCAAATTTTTCTTTGTCTATTACTAATGATGATCCTAGAACTGTTAGGGAGGCAGTGGATTCAGAGGATGGAAATATCTGGAAAAGGGCCATGGATGAAGAAATGGCATCTTTGGATAAGAATGAGGCTTGGGATCTAGTGGAGTTGTCAGCTGGAAGAAATCCCATTGGTAGAAAATGGATATTCAAAAAGAAGCTGAATGCAAAAGGAAAAGTGGAGAAATACAAAGCTCAGTTAGTAGAAAAGGGTTATTCCCAGGTCGAGGGAATTGATTTTGGTGAGATTTTTTCTCTTGTTTCCAAGTTAACCTCTTTAAGATTTATGTTATCTGTTGTTGTTGCATTTTATTTTGAAGTAGAACAGATGGATGTTCTTACATGGGGATATGGAAGAAGAAATCTATATGAAGAAATCAGAAGATTATGTTGTGAAGGGAAAAAAGAAGCTGGTATGCAAGTTGAAAAAGTCCTGTATGGTTTAAAACAATCACCAAGGACGTGGTATCAAAAATTTGATACTTATATGTTGGGACTTGGCTTCACAAGAAGCAAAGAGGATCATTGTGCGTATTTTAAATTAATTGGTGATCATTTGATTTATTTGGTCTTGTATGTGGATGACATGTTTCTGATAGGAAACAACAAGGAGATTATCGAGGATGTCAAAACTCAGTTGTCCTCTAAATTTGACATGAAGGATCTTGGTGCTTCAAATTTCATTTTGGGCATGGAAATTAAAAGAGATTGGAAAAGGAGGAAACTATGGTTAAATCAGAGAAAATATGTCGAGACAATATTGTAGAGGTTCAATATGTAGGAATGTAAACCAATCAAGGTTCCTATTCTTGTTGGTGTAAATTTATCTGCAGATCAATGTCCCAAGACACGTGAAGAGGAGGAGTACATGTCTCATGTTTCATATGCGAGTGCAATTGACAGTTTAATGTATGCAATGGTCTATACTAGACCGGACATTGCACATGCAGTGGGATTTTTGAGCAGGTATATGTCAAAACTATGGAAGGACAATTGGACAGCAGTAAAAAGGGTTTCCAGGTATTTGCGTGGCACTGCTATCTATGGATTGTGCTATGAAGGAAGATCAGGATTGGATAGAGTGGTGGATATACATGGATTTGTGGATGCAGACTGGGATGGAGATCTGGATCGTAGGAGATCTACAAGCGGGTATGTGTTTAACCTGTTTGGAGGAGCAATAAGTTGGATGAGAAAAAGACAGGATGTAGTGGCACTTTCAACTACACAAGCTGAATACATGGCAGCCACTCATGCAAGTAAGGAAGCAATATGGTTACAAATATTGTGTTCAGGTATTGGGTTGGTACAACAAGCTATAAGGATAGAGTGTGACAGTCAAAGTGCAATTTTTCTGGCGAAGAACCCGACTTATCATTCAAAGACAAAGCATATTGATGTTCAATATCACTTTGTGAGAGACATGATTGAAGAAAAGAAAGTATCACTGATGAAGGTGGACACTTTGAAGAATGTTATAGACTCATTAACAAAATCTATGAGCACTGAGAAGTTCTCTTGGTGTAGAGGATCCATGGGCATTGTTTCCCTGGATTGTTGACTATGTAATCCTGTAACCCCTTGTATGCAAAGAAAACAACAAGTGGGAGAATTTTGGGTATGTGCTATATTCTTTGCACGAGTAGTAGTGTCAAGGATGATTTTAAGGATAGAAATTTATTTTAAAATGTAGAAACCTTGGTGAATATTACTAATCCTTCATATTCCAACTATAAATGTTTGGCGATATTTTTGTAAAAATATTCAAATTTCTAAGGATTTTATATAGTTTTTACAAAATTTTGGCGATTTTTAAGGTAAAATAATTTTATCCTATAGAATTTGGGCGAATCATTTTTAAAATAGCGAATCTCTATTTTGGAAAAACCATGGAAAATTATCCCATGAGTGAAATTTAGCCCCTAAAATCATCCCTGATTAGTGTCTGAGCATTTGCATCGGGCGCGCAGGGGGATTAGAGGGGGGTGCAGGGGGCGAAGCACCCTCGAATTTGTTTTTGCCTCAGGAAACGTGTCACATATTTAGGTGGTTTTTTGACACATGGTTTTTGCCGATGGTTTTCTATTTCCGGTTAAAGAATTAAGCTTTTGGACTATTCCAGGTCATTGGGTTAAGGTTTTGGTTGTCGCTGGCTCCTATATGTATATTGTATTGTAAACAATGTATCACAATGAATGAATATATAATATGTTGGTTTTCCCAGTTTGGGTTTCCAGGAGAAAAACTCTGTGTAATGTTTGTATTTGCCATTGTATCTTTTCTGTTCTTTTTTTGAATATCTGTTTGCAGTAGATATTGTACAAGGTTAGAATCTACATGTGATAGACTATTAGAAAGTTATTTTCGAGAACTACACATTACGCCATCAAACTATGACTCCATTTATAGTTTGATTGTGGTGAGCCAAAATAAAACTGTTTAGGGGCCGAAAATGGCCCTGGAAGTACAACAATACGTGTTGACATGAAAACATACAAAATAAGCCAGTTGGATTAGGTGGGAGGCCACCAATATCCACTTGGAATATGTGTAGGGATTTAGATATCCCCGAAAGGGTAGAACCCACAATTACAAGGAAGTACAGAAGAACATGTTGAACTAAAAACTGACAAAAGGAGCTAGTTGGAACAGGTGGGTGGCCACCAATATCCACCTGGATCAATAGGGTAAAAAAATGACTCAATGATAATTTTAAAACACCTCCCACATAGTTACTAGGGGATCACCCTATCGTGTAAGTGTCTTTGTGTGGCTTTCCCACCAGGGCTGGGCTTGTCCCTCTAACTTCAATGAGGAAAATGATATATTTTTCTCTTCTCCTATGTTATGAACATTGAAATCGTTTTTAATTATTGCAACCATTGATTCCATTTAACAACATCAATCTCACCTCAAGGTTTGATGTCCATTTTTGCTTCCACTTTGAACAGAAATTGGGAAGAGGTGATGCTAGAAGTCTCTATTTCTCTCACATTTTTATGTCTCTTTTTTTTGTTCTTCTTTTTCTATATATTTCCCATCAGAGCTATCTTTTGAGTTAGAGCTACCAACTCCCCAAAAGGTTGGAACTCACTCTCTATAGATGCCATGAGGAACACCATGATGTGAGATATGTTTAAGACGTGTTCTTCAAGTTTTGAAAATCTCTCCTTTGAGTCATTCATTGGATTGTCACTATACTCATTCACCATGGCTAGAGTTTGAGACTTATTTCTTTAAGCCAATTTTTGGATCCTGAAATTTCCCATAAAAAATTCAAAGAAAATTGCTATGATACTGATATGATTTGAAAAATTGTTGATATTCCATTAGAATGATTCATCACAATTATAGATCATATAATTTTCTGCAAAATCTTTATTATGCAGTGCTTTCTTAAGATTAAAATTTAATATTACTATCTTAGAACACATAATATCAAAATAATATGAGAATGAAATAAAATAAACTAAAACAAGTACTACACCATCCACACAAGATGCACCTTAGGTAAACCAATATGGAAAAACCTAGCGATAAGGTGAGGACTATTATTTTCTCTTTTCTTCTCAAATATGAAATAAAATACAAAGAAAAAACTCACTATGGAGTTTATGTTGACACTATGGCATGCATGGCTACTCTAGTGCTTCTAATTTTTCTATTTATCTCACAATATACCACTCCCTTGCTCTATTCAACTATGAAAATGTGAACCAATAGAACAAGAATGGAACCCTTCTTTTCCTAGCTACTCAATATTTAACATGCCCTAATAGCCATCTAGGGTTAACCTTAGGGATTTTGCATGCCTAAACTCCAAATCACGGTTGGGGTTTTGGACCCTCTAGAATATTCTTGAAAGTACACATGTGACTAGATCCACATGCATGAGTAATGGGAGCTAACATGGAATCCACTCGATAACATATATATCAAAGGAATAGGTCAAGTTACAGGAGGCATAACTTCCTCGTATGAAATTTGATTGAGGTTATGTTTGTTCCTTTGAAAATTTATTGATGTATAGAACATCGTTGAGAGGTTGGAGACTACTTTCATAATTTTTTGATCCCATACATAGAATTTGATTCTCTAAATGGGATCTATAAGTTTTAGGACCCCAAATCACTAAAATAGTACTAGCCCTCAAAATGGGGTCTACAAGTCAAAAGATTCTTTTTTTCCACTTAGAAAATACCAAAGTAGATGAAAAATAATATAATGATCCATTTCAGGTTCATTTGAGAGTGGAAGTATCTTTATTATCCTTGTGATCTCTAATGCAACACATTTCCCTTTCCTTTCAACTGTGATCTAATTAACCTTATGCATACTATTTGTCCTTACATTTTCAAGTGCAAGCTAATTAATCCTATGTGCTTTATCATTGAATCCTTTGCATACTATTTTTACGTGTTAGCCTTTGCACTTCTTATTACAACTAGAAAGGGAGACCCCTTTGTGAATTAGATATTTATGCTCTTGGTTTACTTGGGTTGGAAGTATGAATATACCAATTTCCTACCTACTAACACTCGTGAATGTCATATTGAGCCATGGATTTGTCCTTCATGATACTCAGTGTGACAAAAACAATGAGACTAGCCCATGTTGATAGAAAAAGTAGATAATTGAAATTGACCTTTGGAGAAATAATATATGTGTCATTATGTAGTAACTATTCTCTCAATGTTGGATGAGGGATTCCAAAGTCTTTTCTAGATTTTCCTTTCATAAAAAAGACAATAAAATTCCTCACTCAATATAACGCGACCAAATATATGACTAAAAAAATTTAGTCATTTATTGGTTGTTTTGGTGGTAACTTTAGCCATTGTTTTAGTCAATAATCGTTGTTCACTTGTCATTTATTTGGTCATGGTAGTCCATTATTGTCGTCAAGAAGTAGTAAATTTAGTCATTTGTAGTCCATTACTGTTGTCAACAAGTAGTATATTTAGTCATTGTAATCATCATTTTCCGTCAAAGGGTAGTATATTTAGTCATTGTAATCATCATTTTCTGTCAACTAGTAGTATATTTAGTCATTTTTATTCTCTAATTTACATCCATTAGTAGTATATTTAGTCATTGATTGTCATTAACTGGTCATTTATTTATTTGTGGTAGTCATTTATTGTTGTCAACAAGTACTAAATTTAGTCATTTGTGTTAGTTATTGCTCTCAACTAGTAGTATATTTAGTCATTTTGATTCATGTAAATTGGTAGTGTATTGATATAATGTTTATTAGTTGCATAATCATTATATTTACTACAAGTTTAGTAGTAAATTTCCAATTATATAATGATATGAATAATTTATTATTTACCATAAATTAATTGTGTAATGAAGAAATAAACATAGTACTAAACTTAAATTAAAACATTAAATAACTTAGTATTAAAATTAAATTAAAACATTAAATAACTTAGTATTAAACTTAAATTAAAACATAAAACAAAAGATAAAAGATTGATTCTAACATGATCATGATAAAAAACTAAATTAATTTGACATAAAATCAATTTAAAACATATAATATTGCAATTTAAATGAACTGCAAGATGACCATATATATAATAAAGATTTTTCAAGTATGCGAAGACACCATAATATAATATCCATGAACAATGTACATTCAAACTACTAAATGTATAGAAAATCAAATTAAAACATATAATATTTCAATTTTGATGAACTCCAAGATGATCTCTCTCTCTCTCTCTCTCTCTCTCTCTCTCTCTCTCACACACACACACACACACACACATATATTAAAAAATATCAAAGTCCACAAATACACCATAATAAAACATCCATCACAATAAAAGATCCATGAACATTAATATACATTCAAATTACTACATAAATAGAAAATCAAATTAACACATAATATTGTGAACTGCAAGATGACTATATATATATATATATATATATATATATATATAAAATGTCAAAGTAGTACAGTAATGTCACTAACTGTTACGCACTGAGAGTTTCCAAGTTTGCAAATACACCATAATATAAAAAATCCCTGAACATGAATTCATTCAAACAATTGTCACTGAGAGTTTACAAGTCTGCAAATAAACCATAATTTAAAAGATCCCTGAACACACATTCAAACAACTACATAAAAGCAGAGCAATGGGCCAAGTTGTCTAGCAATTGTGATAAAAATCATCCATGTCATTTTCTGCAAATATTTCAAAGGCCATCATGTGAAGCTTCCTTCCTTCTCTTTCATACAGACATATCCATCTATTTTTTCTTCATAAAAAGGGTTATGTTACTCGTGACCTTTATAAAATTTACATTTGCATCTCCCGATCCACTCAATTTCACTCCATGTATAATAGATATTGAGTGAATCCCTCTGATTCCCACAATAACATTGTCATACATATCCAACAACTTTACTTTGTCCCCTTCTTGGAGTTTATGATCAATACATTTCTGCAAAAATAAAAAGAAATACACATTATCTTGAGATATGAAAAATGTTAAAACAAGAATTATATTCTAATATTTAGCATATAATTATTGCACTCACCTCGAGTTCACTAGTACCACTGTGAATATTTTGCACATTATTCTCGAGTTCAACGTCAATATAATCGCTATCAATATTGAGATCACTTAGTGCATCTTTCATAGCTATTTTGATAAGGACTTTTCCTTTTCGGCGTGCTGCTTTTATAGAGTTTCTCTGCATGTGGTTGTTTTATCACGCAAAAGAAATATACAACATTCAAAAGTATGAATAATGTCTTATTAAGCATTCAAAAGTATGAATAATGCAAGAAATAAGTTTTTGTCAAAAAGAACATTTTAAGTGTGAAAATTTATGACAAAACTTTGGGATAGTGTTAAGAACCAAATATCAATATAGCATAGAAAAACCTCATAAAAAGTACTCAACACCTTGAAGAAGAGATAATTTCAGATAATAAGCCTCTTCGAGGGGGCAACCTCCTTTTACCCCACTTAAATGTTCAAGTACAAGATGATTCAAAATGAAAATGTCTCCTTGGTATATATAGGAGACTA
>ML790472.1:383535-394591 GCA_009831015.1 Picea engelmannii | reverse complement strand
GGTGGACTAGGTCCACTATATTATTAAATAAGGCCCACTATGGTAGTTAGATATAATAAATGTAAGATGACTTATTAGAAGGTTCTACTTCTAGAAGATTCCTCCTCTAGAATGTTCTTAGGTGATGGTAGCACTATATAAAGAGGTTCAAACAATGTAATGGGACATGAAGAGAAATATTGTATTTGGAGCTGAAGCTCAATAGGAGGATGCCCCCTCGAAGAGGCAAGTGAACAGGAGAGGATCCCTTCCATAATAGGATCCATTGTATGGTGTTGCCCTACCTCAAGGGTTTGATGGTAATAAAGAAGATTTTGCATATTGTTCTTGTATATCTGTTGTGGTGCTTTTGTATTTAGGTATTTGGATCTTAACATAGCAGAGAGGAAGGATTGCAACCTTCGCTCCTGGTCACTGGAAAACGAAGACGCAATCTCACAACATTGTGGTCTCAGCTCGGGGGTGGCTAGTGGTAAATCCGCTGGGAGTCTCTAAGCCTACGGTTGGGTGGAAACGAGCACCCCTCTTAGCAGTTGCACTCACTTCTGGTGTTATTTCTAATAAGTGTTTTACATCTTGCATCTTGACATTCATATGCTGACATATATGCTCATAAACTGTGAAATTGTGAACAATTATAGTATAAGACTGTTTGTGCAGTGTTTTGATAAGAAATGGTAGATGTATGCTTATAACAGAAAAACCACGCATGACTTATGTTGATAAATGAATTTAACTATGCGAAAGTTGAACCAAGTCAGACTTCCATTCCGTTCTCGGGAATTTGTTTCCCCTTAGTTGTCTCCAGGAATGCCCCGGAATAGATCTCTTCACAGAGATTCCCCACCTTAGAAAAGTTACCAAGAACCTGGAGAAAGGACTTGAATGTGCCAGTCTTAACAACCCTGTACGAGGAGGGATAACCCTCTTAAAATCCCAAGGTAGCAGCGTAGGGATATGTATCGATCGACGAAGGAGATACTGTCAGAAGACCCATGGTCATTCACGACCGTTAGATTGACGAAAGTAACAAGGGCGTTACATACCTTACCCCTTTTCCCTCTATCTTTGTGAACAACGAAGAAAATCAGGGTCGTAGACCCCCAAGGTCCATGAGAACATTTGAACAATTGATTTTATTTCCACATCCTTGAAATAGTGGAGGAATGTGCGAGGTGGGACAGATATGAGCCGTTAGATCTTAGCTAGAAAATCCCGACAGCTGTTGGATCTGTTAAGAGATGCATGAGGGTTAAACCTTCATGAACAGTAGAGGTAAAATCCCAACGAGAGGATTGACACATCGGGATCTCGGTACTCAGGATATTAGAGTTCTCGAGGTCGAGAAAGTTGGGGCATTTCAAGTCCCGAAACAACAAAGTGATCTGGACCATCTGTTTGTGCAGACACATGGTGAAAATTGAGAGCCCGTCAGTATATCGGCTACCGGGGTTTTCAGTTGACAGAGAATTTCTGTCATCGGGGTATCAAAAACTCTGAAATCACGAGTTTGGATTAGGGTCGTCTATCAGCCAGGCCACGTTGCGGAAATCCCGACCACCGGGGAAGTCCCGATAGAAAATTCAATAGGTGCATCGGGGTTCGGCATTTCGCGAGTCCGGAGGACAAGACTTCCGGAGCATCAGAAGTCGCGAAATCGCGAGAGACAATCAGGACCATCCATCTTAAGGAGGACGCGTGGAGGAGATCAGAGCCTTTGGGAGGTTTCCCGAAAGGAAAGTTGTCCATTGGCGTTTTGGGAGTCGGGAAATCGGGAATCCCATGGACAAGAAGTCCTTGCAATTCAGAATCGCGAAGTCCAAAATCCCGACAAGGAAGGGAAAGCTCCATCGTGGGGGCCAGCTGTCAGCATAACGGAGAATTGGGATTCGAGAGATCGGCAGTCCCGAGAACAAATGCATTTCGGCATTTGAAACCCCGAAGTCCTGATAGAAATCAGGGACTGTTGGTTCCATGGGCGATCACAGCCATTGATCGCGTTAACGGCGTAAATGGGTTATTAACTGACGTCATATCGGGAATCAGAGGATCGCGAGTCCTGAGGAAAAATGCATTTTGTCATTGAAAAGTCCGAAACCCTGGTGAGAAGTGTGGCCGCGGTCATATAGGGGAAGGTCACGTGGACCAAAGGTCTAGCCCGAAGGGCTAGCCGAAATCAGAGTGCATCGGCTTTTGGAAGTCCAAAGCCCTGAAAGGAAGATAAGGCTGCGGTCTTATTAGAGGTGGTCACATGGACTAGGGCATAGCCAGGAGGGGCTAGCGCGTAAAGGGGCACATCGACAAATCGGAGATCGGGAGTTCGAGAGGACAGGAACTCTTGTCATCAGGGATCACGAAACCCCGAAACCCAAAATTATCATCAGGGAAATGTCACAGGCGCTCGAAGAAGAGGTCGTGACAGGGAAATAAGGACCTGTGGATCGAGTTTGGCATTTTCGCTGCTGCGAGCTTCTATGATTCGCATCGTTGAGAAATCAGCGAAATATTTTGATTTTAGGTAGTGGGTGTGTTACAAAGTGGTATCAGAGCATGGTTACAACACTCGACCTGATTGGGCTCATGCACGAATTGCGCATAAGCTCCGTTCGAAGTACTCCTATTAAAAATAACCCCCTAATGTAACTCTCTTGTCCAGGATTAAAGCTTGGAAACGAGAACCTGACTGTGTATGCATGTGAAAGAGTTATGAATTATGCGCAAATTATAAAAATGTATTTAAATCTTGACTAATATCCAACATTTTTCTTTTCACTCAAGCAGATGATCAGCCGCGAGAATCTACAAATGCAGAGCATGGTGACTCACCAAGAGATGGGAGAAGGCTCCCACAATAGAGGCAAAGAGTTTGACGAAAGAAGAGCAATAGGAACCCCTCCAGATCTAGCTGAGACTGTGAGGAGTCTCATGTTTGAGTTGCAAAGCTGCAAGGCTGACAATGAAAGAATGATGAAAGAACAAGAAAAGCAAACCGACATTAATGCAGTTTTACTACAGAGCTTATCCGACCTACAGCGACAAATGCAGCAGGAACCTGAGATGCAGAATCATGGTCATGTCAGTGGCCATACTGAGAGAAGCACATTAAGAAAGGTCCACCCCAGAGGTAAAGGACCAGTGCCAGATAATTCCACTGAGAAGGAAGCTAGCGATTCATAAGGCTCTTCCAGCAACAAAACTAGTTCCTATTCTCGAAGAAAACAGAAGAAGCAAAAGACTTCCAAGGGCCATAAATTTGAGGAATTTAGGAAGGCCAAACCTCCCTCCTTCGACGGTGAGATAAAGAAGGGAGAGGAAGTCGAGGCTTGGCTACTTGGACTGAAGAAATATTTCAGAGTCCATGATTTTTCAGAGAATTTGAAGGACCGAGTGGCCACTTTCAATCTGAACGGAAAGGCTTCCATCTGGTGGGAAGACCTTAAGAATATGAAAGGGGTCCGTGAGGAGGACCTATCTTGGAAATGGTTTGAGAAGTACTTCCGGAAGAAGTATTTGTCGGAAAGATATTTCGACGAGAAGGCTAAAGAGTTTTATGAACTCAAACTGGGACAACTCACTATAGAGGAATATGTCAAAAAATTCCTCGACTTATTGAGATATGTACCCTACATCAAAGCAGAGAAGGTGAAGGCGCAACGCTTCATCAGTGGGTTACCCAAGGAATACCGGAACCGAATTGAATTCGACGAGCCAAAGACCTTAGAAGACACTATACAAAAGGCAACATATTGCCATGAACAATATGGACATCGGGCAGAGTCTCGTGGCGTCTGGAAACAAAAGAGTGGTTCGAGATTCAAAAAGGGGAGAAAATCCCCGGGATTTAAAAACTACAAAAAGAACCCTAGAATGAACTTTCCAGCTCGGAGTGTACTCCAACAGAACTTTCCCTCAGTGGACGGAAATAAAAATTCTGGACCTATACCAGTAAAGACTAATAACCCAAAGAAAGAACCTCTGAAATGATGGGGTTGCGGAGAAGAGCATCTCCTAAGAGACTGTCCACACCGAAAACAGAACAGCCGTAAAATTTATAACATTCAGGAAGCTACCATGGTCAATGATGTGGCAAGGAGTGTGCCACAGATTTGTGCAGCCTTGGATAATAACCAAGCTGACCACCAAGCTTCAGTGGTGGAAATAGAAGGTATGACTTTCAACCATCCAGTATCTGTTTTGATTGACCCTGGTTCAAATTTGAGTTATATAGCCCCTAAAGCTGTTGATAAGTGTAAGCTACAGCCAAAAAAGCAAACTAAGCCATGGTTGGTACAGTTAGCCACTGGCACCAAAAGAAAGGTGGTAGAGGTCATACCAGCCTTCCAGTTAATGTTGGGCAAATTCCCCACCCAAGCAACCCTTAATTTATTACCCCTGGGATCATACGATCTATTGATTGGTATGGATTGGCTGGCCGCCCATAAAGCCAAATTGGACTATTACCATAAAATCTTAGAATGTGTGAGAAAAGAAGGAAAAAGGATAACCCTTCAAGGGATCCAAAAACTGGTCTCGGTGAGACAAATATCAGCCCTGCAAATGAGAAAGTATTGTCGAAAGGGGTGTCCCCTATATGCAATACAGGTGTTGAAAACAACCGAAGGTGCTAAACCGAGCCCTGATGATCACCCTATCCTGAGAGAATACAGAGATGTGTTTCTGGAAAAGGTACCGGGTCTACCTCCGAGAAGAGACCTTGACTTCTCGATAGAACTCACACCAGGAGCA
This sequence comes from Picea engelmannii, assembly GCA_009831015.1. Taxonomy (NCBI): domain Eukaryota; kingdom Viridiplantae; phylum Streptophyta; class Pinopsida; order Pinales; family Pinaceae; genus Picea; species Picea engelmannii. The sequence continues at coordinate 389,845 of ML790472.1, read as the reverse complement.
GTGTCGGTGTCTAGGACACCCTACCGGATGAGCACACTTGAGTTAGTTGAACTCAAATTACAATTGAAAGAAATGATGGATAAGGGATATATTCGACCCAGCGTGTCCCCATGGGGAGCACCAGTCTTGTTTGTGAAAAAGAAGGATGGCACCCTTGGACTGTGTATAGATTATAGGCAACTTAATAAAGTAACCATAAAGAACAAGTACCCCTTGCCCAGGATCGATGATCTATTCGACCAATTGGGAGGCGCATCTATTTTCTCAAAGATTGACTTGAGGTCGGGATACCATCAAGTCCGAATTAAGGGTGAAGACATCCATAAAACCGCTTTCCGAACAAGGTATGGTCACTATGAGTTTGTGGTAGTACCATTCGGGTTAACCAATTCCCCTGCCACTTTCATGTGCTTAATGAACAATGTACTCAGTAAATTTCTAGATAAATTTGTACTAGTTTTTATTGATGACATTTTAATCTACTCTAAGAGTAGAGAAGAACCTTAAGAGCATCTTAGACTTGTGCTGCAAGTGCTAAGAGAGCATCAGCTCTATGCTAAATTCAGCAAATGTGACTTCTTTCAGAAGCAAATACATTACTTGGGACATGTTCTGTCCAAGGAAGGGGTAGCAGTAGATCCTGATAAGATTGGGTCTATCATGGAATGGCCTACCCCAAAGGATGTTTCAGACATCAGATCCTTTATGGGATTGGCAGGATACTATAGGAGATTTATAAAAGATTTCTCCAAGATTTGTTGTCCAATCACTGCCCTCCAGAAGAAGGGGGAGAAATTCCTGTGGACACAGCATTGTGAAGAAAGATTTCAAACCTTGAAACATCTACTAACCCATGCCCCCGTGTTGAAAATCGCTGACCCATAAGCTGACTTCCTTGTGTGCACAGATGCCTGTAAGGAAGGGCTCGGAGGAGTCCTTATGTAGGAAGGAAAGGTGATCTGCTACGAATCCCGAAAATTGAATGAACATGAGGTCAACTATGTGACTCATGATTTAGAACTGGCTGCCATAGTGCATGCCTTAAAAATGTGGAGGCATTACCTCTTGGGAAGAAAATTTGTGCTTATGACAGATCACTGTGGATTACGATATTTGTTCGACCAACCAAAACTCAATGCTAGACAAGCTAGATGGATGGCCCTCCTTAGCGAATTTGATTTTGAAATCAAACACATTAAAGGGAAAGAGAATAGGGTGGCCGATGCCCTTAGTAGAAGCATGAGAACAATTCACCTGGCAGCGGTGAGTACCTGCGAGACAGATGTCAAGAACAGAGTCAAAAAGGCATAAGAAACAGATCCCTTCATTCGAAATGTGACCCTGTACCTACAGTAAGAACCCGCTGGAAAAAAATATGAAGGCTATCAAATGATCGAAGGAGGCCTTCTCACTTACAGAGATAGAATGTACATTCCCAATTGTGATGACTTGAAGAGTTTCATCATGGATGAACTACATAAAAGACCCTACACTAGTCACTCAGTATACCAGAAAATGATTACTGCCACCCAGAAACAATTTTATTGGCCCGGATTGAAGAAGGACATAGCCAAATATTTGGCCCAATACATAGAATGCCAACAGGTTAAAGCAGAACATCGACACCCAGCCAGACTACTACACCCTTTACCCATCCCAGAATGGAAATGGGAAACCATCTCCATGGATTTTATCACTGGATTGCCAACTTCAACCAAACAGAATGACGCCATTATTGTAGTGGTGGATAAACTGAGCAAGTCTGCTCATTTCATCCCCGTCAAATCAACCTGCAATTCAATAGATATCGCCCAGGTATTCATGAAAGAGGTGTTCCGACTGCATGGTATGCTGAAAGAGATAATATCTGACAGAGACACAAAATTTACTTCCAATTTTTGGAAATCACTGATGATGGGTTTAGAGACTAAATTTTTGTTTAGCACCACCTATCACCCTCAAACCGATGGACAGACAGAAAGAGTAAATCAAATATTAGAAGATATGTTAAGGATGCATGTAATTCATCAACCCAGGAAACGGGAAGACTACCTGCCATTGGTAGAATTTGCCTACAACAATAGCTACCAAGCATCCTTAAAGATGAGTCCCTTCGAGGTCCTCTATGATAGGTCGTGTAATACTCCAGTCAGCTGGAGTAACCCTGTAAACAGGATTTCTATTGGACCTGATATGTTGAAAGAAATGGAACAACAAGTGACTCAGATAAAACAAAATCTGAAGGTCGCTCATAACCGACAGAAAAGTTATGCTGATCAAAAGAGAACTCCAAGAGAGTTCAAAATGGGAGACCATGTATATCTCAGAGTTAAGCCCAGAAGGAGTTCCCTGAAAATGGGAGCTTGTGCCAAGCTGGCACCCTAGTATTGTGGACCCTTTGAGGTTCTAGATAGAGTGGGACCTGTAGCCTATTGGCTAGCACTTCCTCCCATAGTAGAAGCACATAATGTTTTCCATGTTTCATTATTGAAGAAATATGTACATGATGCTAATCATATAATTGACTGGTCTATGATCCAGGTGGAACTGGAGGGATAATTTCTACTAGATCCCCAATGCATACTGGACAAAAAGGAAACCCCGCTCCGGAACAGAACCATCGCACAGGTCAAGGTGCAGTGGAAACATTTTGGCCCAGATGAGGCTACATGGGAAATGGAGGATGCCATGAGACAGGCATATCCGATTTTGTTTACTTCTGTACATGCAATTCATGTTAGTAGATAAGAACAACGAGGACGATGTTCCTTTTTAAGGGGGAAGGAATTGTAACACCCTGTTTCCCCCAGCTTGTAAATATAACTGGACTGGCCAAGAACTATGGAAAACTCATAAATGTGAATATGCGATGTAAATGGACCTTGAGGAAAAGGTCAATAAATGTGAATAAAATTTTGAATTTATTGTAGGATTGTTGAGGGGGGGATGTGCAGAAAAGAGACCACGATGGCGGTGGAAGGCACCTCAAAAGGTGGCGTTAACTTCCACCGATAATTAATACCGTATTTGGACTCCACTGGCCCGGAGAACCAAAAGCGGCTCACTGGTCCTGAATTTAATGCCTTGCAGGCTGGCAGGTTGATGGCTTAATGAGGGATGGGGAGGTGAACCGCTTATCCATAAAGCCGTCAGGCCTGATCAGCGCGAGGGTAATCGCGCCACACATAACCTCGCAAGAGGATAAGGCATGGGGAAGAAGCGATTCGAGGGGGCAGACGCGAGGGGAACTCTGGCATTATGCAGAGTGAGTGATAGCAGAGAGGAAGGATTGCAACCTTCACTCCTGGTCATTGGCAAATGGAGACGCAGTCTCACAGCATTGTGGTCTCAGCTCGGGGGTGGCTAGTGGTAAATACGCTGGGAGTCGCTAAGCCTACGGTTGGGTGGAAACGAGCACCCCTCTTAGCAGTTGCACTCACTTCTGGTGTTATTTTTTATAAGTGTTTTACATCTTGCATCTTGACATTCATATGCTGACATATATGCTCATAAACTGTGAAATTGTGAATGATTATAGTATAAGATTGTCTGTGCAGTGTTTTGATAAGAAATGGTAGATGTATGCTTATAACAGAAAAACCACGCATGACTTATGTTGATAAATGAATTTAATTATGTGAAAATTGAACCAAGTCAGACTTCCAGTCCGTTCTCGGGAATTTGTTTCCCCTTAGTTGTCTCCAGGAATGCCCCGGAATAGATCTCTTCACAGAGATTCCCCACCTTAGAAAAGTTACCAAGAACCCAGAGAAAGGAATTGAATGTGCCAGTCTTAACAACCCTGTACGAGGAGGGATAACCCTCTTAAAATCTCGAGGTAGCAACATAGGGATATGTATCAATCGACGAAGGAGATACCGTCGGAAGACCCATGGTCATTCATGATCGTTAGATTGACGAAAGTAACAAGGGAGTTACATACCTTGCCCCTTTTCCCTCTATCTTCGTGAACAACGAAGAAAATTGGGGTCGTAGACCCCCAAGGTCCATGAGAACATTTGGACTGTTGATTTTCTTTCCACATCCTTGAAATAGTGGAGGAATGTGTGAGGTGGGACAGATCTGAGCCTTTAGATCTTAGCTAGAAAAACCCAACAGCTGTTGGATCTATTAAGAGATGCATGAGGGTTAAACCTTCGTGAATAGTAGAGGTAAAATCCCGACGAGAGGATTGACACATCGGGATCTCGGTACTCGGGATATTGGAGTTCTCGAGGTCGAGAAAGTCGGGGAATTTCAAGTCCCGAAATAGCGAAGTGATCTGGACCGTCCGTTTGTGCAGACACGTGGTGGAAATCGAGAGTCCGTCGGTATATCGACTATCGGGGTTTTGAGTTGATAGAGAATTTCTGTCATCGGGGTATCAAAAACTCTGAAATCATGAGATTGGATCAGGGTCGTCTATCAGCCAGGCCACATGGCGAAAATCCCAACCACCGGGGAAGTCCCGATAGAAAAGTCAATAGGTGCATTGGGGTTCGGCATTTCGCGAGTCCAGAGGACAAGACTTCCGGAGCATCAGAAGTCACGAAATCGCGAGAGACGATCAGGACCGTCCATCTTGAGGAGGACACGTGGAGGAGATCAGAGCCTTTGGGAGGTTTCCTGAAAGGAAAGTCGTCCATCGGCGTTTTGGGAGTCGGGAAATCAGGAATCCCATGGACAAGAAGTCCTTGCAATTCGGAATCGTGAAGTCCGAAATCCCGACAAGGAATGGAACGCTCCATCGTGGGGGCCAGCTGTCAGCATAACGGAGAATCAGGATTCGAGAGATTGACAGTCCCAAGAACAAATGCATTTTGGCATTTGAAACCCCGAAGTCCCGATAGAAATCAGGGACCGTTGGTTCCATGGGCGATCACAGTCGTTGATTGCGCTAACGACGTAAAGGGGTTATTAACTGACGTTATATTGGGAATCAGAGGATCGCGAGTCCTGAGGACAAATGCATTTTGTCATTGAAAAGTCTGAAACCCCGGTGACAAGTGTGGCCGCGGTCATATAGGGGAAGGTCACGTGGACCAAAGGTCTAGCCCGAAGGGCTAGCCGAAATCAGAGTGCATCGGCTTTTGGAAGCCCAAAGCCCCGAAAGGAAGATAAGGCTGCGGTCTTATGAGAGGCGGTCACATGGACTAGGGCATAGCTAGGAGGGGCTAGCGTGTAAAGGGGAACATTGGCAAATCGAAGATCGAGAGTTCGAGAGGAAAGAAACTCTTGTCATCAGGGATCACGAAACCCCGAAACCTGAAATTACCATCAGGGAAATGTCACAGGCCTGCGAAGAAGAGGCTGTGACAGGGAAATAAGGACCTGTGGATTGGGTTTGGCATTTTCGTTGCTGCGAGCTTGGGGGATTCGCATCATTTAGAAATCAGCGAAAAAGTTTGATTTTAGGTAGTGGGTATGTTACACCTTTCTTCCCACAATTCTAGCACTCTATATTTCCAAGTTTGGATTTGGATATGCCCTTCCTAGAATTCCTGCGGTTCCTTGAGCCCTTTCCTCTATCCTTTTGTCTTCCCCTGTTCTCCATGTTCAACGCATTACCTGAAGTCTCACCTATGCTTTTTTGTCGCATTTCCTCACCAAGGATAACACCAACAACATCATCAAATTTTAAATTATTTGAACCAAAGACAGAGTTACTTACAACCATGACCAAGTCGTTCAACTTTCTGGCAATGAGCACAAGATTAGAAGATCCCTAACCTCATCATCAACGTCCACTTTTATAGAACTTAGTTGATTAGTAACCGTATTAAATTCATTTAAATGATCTGCAACAGACCCACCTTTTGACATCTTCATATTAAATAATCTCTTCATTAGAAATACCTTATTGGATGCTGAGGGTTTTTCATACAATTTAGCCAGAGCGTCCATCAAACCCTTCGTTGTCTTTTCTTTCGACATATTGAAAGCCACCGACGCTGCCAGGGTCATCTGTATCGTTCCTAGAGCCTCTCTGTCAAGAATCTCTCATTCTTCATCCTTCATAGCCATCGACTTCTTTGCTATTACACCCAATGGTAGGAATATATCCTTCTAATATAAATAATCTTCCATCTGCATCTTCCATAACTGGTAGTTTTGGTTGTTAAATTTTTTGACCCTAAACTTTCCATCTTTCGACATTGCTCCCACTCTGTAAGGTACCTGGAGAGGTAGTGGGGGGCCCCAGAGGGCCCATATATTATTAAATAAGGCCCACTATGGTAGTTAGATATAATAAATGGGTAATTAGATATAATTAATGTAAGAGGGATTCTTAGAAGTTTCTACCTCTAGA
>ML790472.1:332901-382805 GCA_009831015.1 Picea engelmannii | reverse complement strand
TTGAAAGAAATTCTTGAATCATTCAAAGCCCAAGTGGATGCTAGATTGGATGTGTTAGCACAAGGCCTCACAGACAGCCTCACAAATATCATCACAGATGGCCTCAATGACAGTTTTCGTAGTATTCAAGATTCATTGAACAAGATGCAGGAGATATTTCTTATGCAGGGCCTCAGGGATGAATATAATCAGGAAATATATGCTTGGTATGATTTTGAGACAGATTGTGATGATTGGTATATGGATAGTTGTCATTTATGGGATGACAACCACTTCCATATGCTCTGATACCACTTGTTAAGAACATGAATAGATCTATCAATACAAAATATCACAATAGATCCACAAAGAAATATAGAAGAAACCACACTCTATTATTATCAAACCCTTGAGGTAGGGCAACACCATACAATGGATCCTATTATGGAAGGGATCCTCTCCTGTTCACTTGCCTCTTCGAGGGGGCTTCCTCCTAATGAGCTTCCTCTCCAAATACAATACTTCTCTTCATATCTCATTACATTGCTTGAACCCCTTTATATAGTGTTATCATCTCCTAAGAACATTCTAGAGGAGGAATCTTCTAGAGGTAGAAACTTCTAAGAATCCCTCTTACATTAATTATATCTAATTACCCATTTATTATATCTAACTACCATAGTGGGCCTTATTTAATAATATATGGGCCCTCTGGGGCCCCCCACTACCTCTCCAGGTACCTTACACTGTGACACTAATAGTTGAGCATCTAGATGAACCCGAAGGTGAGAAATACCATGTGACAACGCATCACACAATAATTATATTACAACACTATACTCGACAATGTTATTGGTTGCTTCTCCTAGACAAACACCTCAAAAAGATACCAACTAACCAGTGGGCGTGAAGATCACCCAAGATGTGGAAGCAAGCCTCCAAGTGTGTCGGATAACACCATCCACGAACCCAACATAAACCTCAGATTCACTTGACATCTGCCACAATGCAGAAACACAATAAACAACACGTCCATAAAACAAAAATATACTAAAATGTATAAATAAAAATATACATTATTTACAAGAAGTCACACTCAGGTGGCCAACCTAAGTGTAATACTTCTTTAGGTAAAGCCCATTTTTGGGCTCAGGAAAAACATTACCTTCGAAGTCAACCAATTGATAAGTGCCTTTTTCCAAAACTTTCTTAATAATAAATGGTCTGAACCACATGGGTTTAAATTTTCCTTCCCCCATGGGATCTTTATCTTGATCATAGACCAAGACAAGATCACCTTCGGAGAAAAATCTAGGGCAGACTCACCAATCATATTGACACTTGACACGCTTTTTATGAGCCTTATTATCCAAGGCTACATGTCGACACTATTCATTGAGCTTCTCAAGATAGAGGAGATGGTATTCAAGTGTAGTTATGTCGGGAAGTACTTCCACTGCCAGCTTAAGAGAAGGAATATGGCACTCTATGGGAAAGGCTACCTCTAGCCTATAAACGAGTTGGAAAGGAGAGAAACTTGTAGCAGTCTTGACAGAAGTTTGATATGCCCAAAGTGTTGAGTACACCATCAAATTCCAATTCGACTTGGCCGAATTTATTGTCCATTAGAGAATAGTCTTAAGAGACTTATTGATATCCTCCACTTGACCATTCACCTATGGATATTAAGGTGATGAATGTTCTTTCTTAAACCCAAGATTTTATTTTAACTCGATCATCATCTTATTTTGAAAGTGACTGCAATGGTCCATGACAATCTCTTTCGGTATATTGAACCTAGCGACAATCTAGTTGAAAACGAAAAGCATCATCGTTTCCACATCATTACTACATGTTGGCATGGATTCGACTCACTTAGTGAATTATTCTACTGCCACAATGATATAATGATGCCCCCTATCCGAAGTCGGGTGGCATGTAGTGAAATCAACCCCCCATTTAGTGGAGGGACCAACAAAAATAACAAGAAACATAAGAGCAGGGTGTGTCTGCATCTACTGAGAGAATATCTGACACGGGTGACACTTCTTAACCACCTTTGTACAATATTTGATTAACGAGGGACAAAAGTATCTTGCATGAAGGATTTTTTAGGTTGTTTCCAACCCAAGCAAGTGATCGCCACATGCTCTAGTTTGGAAATCGTTTAACACAAGCTCTGCCTCTTCATGAGTCAGACAACGATGGAGAACACAATCAACTCCTTGAACATATAAAGTATCATTGATGATAAGATAATTTCGCACTCGATGGCATATATGTTGATGCTCATCATGAGAAGCAAAGGAAGGACACTTCAAAGTCTAAAGATACACAAGTATATCTCCATACCAAGGGTCAGAAGATGCAATAAGGAATATATCATCGTTGATCAATGACTCTTCGGGAAAATCATTGCCACTCTCAATCGGAAGTCTTGAAATCAAGTCAGCAAAGACAAAGTACTTTTTAGATTTTGTTGAAACAAAGTCCAAATCAAATTCTTGAAGAATGACTATCCATCGACTAATCTTCCCACTGATGGCCCATCGTGTCAACACATATTGAAAAGGATTAACAAAAGCTATGACGACGGTTTAATGAAGTAGAATATAATGATGGAAACTTTGGACAGCATGAACAACTGCCAAAGTCATTTTCTCAACGTGAGTGTAGTTGAGATCTGGTCCGACTAAGCCTTGGCTAAGGTAGTAGATAACATGTTCCTAGAGTGCATCATCCTCCTAAAACAAGACCATAACGATGGTAGACTCTACTATAGCCAAGTATAACAAGAAATCCTTTCCATAATTAGGAGGATTAAGTAGAGGTGCAGATGTGAGGGCACTTTTCAACACTACAAAAGAGCGTTGAGCCGCTTCATCCCCCAAAAATGGGACCCCTTTTTTCAAGAGATGCATAAACCCTTTAGTTATTTTGACATAGTTATAAACAAATCGCCGAAGGAAGTTATCTTTCCTTAGAAGACTTTGAAGTTGGGGGATTGTGTGTAGGGAAGGCAACTGAACTATTTCCTCAACCTTAATAGGATCGACCATGATCCCTTTAGTGGACATGATAAATCCTAATAAATGTCCTGACGTTACACAAAATCTACACTTGTTCGGATTTAGGCAGATCTGATAGTAGAGACACCTCTCAAAAAGGTGGACGGGATGATCATATCTCTTACGAGAACACGACGCCGAATAATCAAGATATGCCTTGAATATATGTTTGAGGTCATGGAACGCGAATGACATGGCTTGCTGAAAAGTAGCAAAGGCATTTTTCTATATGTGAACGTACCCCAAGGAAATATGAAAGCAGTCTTATGTTGATCCTTAGGCTTGATCTGAATCTGATTGTACCCTGAGAAACCGTCCATAAAAGAAAACAATTCATAGCCTGCACATTCATTGATAATTTGATCGATGAATGGGGTAGGAAAGTCATCTTTCAAGAAAGATTTATCAGATCATGAAAGTCCATGCACACACGAATCATACCTTGTTTTTTATTGATAGGAACAGGATTTGACACCCATTCCATCAATTGAACTTGGTATATGAAAATATCCTTAAATCAATTTATCTACCTCGGCCTTGATAGTCGCTACCTTGTGAGGGTTGACTAAGTGAAGCTTTTGTCGAAAAGGCTTAGCATAGGGATAATTCCTAATCTCGTGTTCGACTATACGAGGGTAAATGCCTGGAATTTCCTCATAAGACCATGAAACAATGTCGTGAAACTCTTTAAATAAATCAATGTACACCTGGATCTCCTCGGGGGAACAATCCTCTCTGATGAAGATATTTTCAATGAAGCCAGGGGTTTTAGAGATGTCAATTGGAATTGTCTAAGCTATACTTTCCATGTTTCCCTCATCATAAATTTCATGCATGGCCAAAGGGTTAATAAGACAAGTGACATCTCCATTCATGGTCATGGTAAACTCTCTTACTTCCACTCTCCTAAGCTTGGGTAAAATGTAATATGTATGGTGAAGATCATCCCAATGTCTATCATGCCTAGTCATTGCCTCATTGGAGGGAAAGACCAATTCCAAAGGATGATGAATAGCAAGAGAGTCTTGAGCCCAAATAGGCTTGAGAATAGGATATATCTCTTGAGGGGGAGTCGGATCAGAGTTGGTCGAGGTTTGTTGAGCAATGTTGTATGCAACCTCAACTGTGGTTAGGGGAATAGCCATGCTAGGATTCCCTACCCCTTCCATCAAAGTCGATTGAGAAGGTAAAGTACACATATCATTAAAATAACTCGTTCAAAAAGAAGCTACTTGAAATATCACATCCTTAGGATGATCAAGGAAAACTAAAATAAACTTGACATCATTTGAAGGTGGTGGAAAATAAAAAGTTCCCATCAAAGATGGAAAAAGTCCAACACCTAAGTTGACAGTACCCTACTGCGGGATATCAATCATTAGGACCATGGATACCCCTGATGAAGGGTCAGGACGAGAGAAGGATAACTGATTAGTATCATGCCTTCATGTGGAAAACATAAGACAAGAAAAATGGAGGATGCAATTATTGTCATTACGTAGGTCCAACTTCGTCCTAACAAAAGGTTGTAGTTGAGAGGCGTGTCGACTACTTCGACCTTGACACACATAGTTTTCCCCTCCAACTGCACGGGGAAGGAGAGGATTATGCCAGGCATTCGAAAAGAATGATCGTCAAACATAGTTAACAATGTTGGTGATGAAGACAACTTGGGTTGACCAATATCCTTCCAACATTTAAACGACATAACGCAAGTCGAGTCACCCTCATCTACCACTATGCAGAAAATATTGCGTGTCAACAATTTCGTGACATAAACCACTACTATTTGGAAGGTGACATGGTAAGGAAAATGAGGCTTATGATCTGAAGGGTCAAAAACAATAGTTCCTAAGTTAATTGGCTCAACAACACCCAATGCATAAAGTAATGCTTTTCTCTATGAGGGGAAAGTCTAGAGGACTTCCAGGGAAGACATCGCACAAGGGGTTTGCACTAGATCCTCCACGACAGAGTATTTTTTAGCAACCCATGCATTCAAATTATGAGAAGCTTTCTTAAACAAAGATTTAGGGATGTGAGTCATAGTTTCTCCCATAGTTTTCTCAATATGAAGAAAGGTGATAAGTTGGAAGCTTCTTTTCCCTTCTCAGTAGATTCTAACATTATGTAATCATGAGCCCTAGTATGAATATGAGCATATGTTCTCATCATGTATACGTTTTCGGATCCATTATTATAATTAACCGTGGGGGCACCATGATTTCCCCCAGGCACGTTCGTGGATGAGGAAGCTTGTGCCATATTTTTCCCTTGAGGGAAAGGGTTAGCTAACATAGTAGTTTTTTGTTGTACCAAAAGCTTATAGGCTTCCTCAAGTTGAAGGGATTGGTGATTCAAGTGATCTTCGACACAAAGCTTACAAGAAAACTTAACCTTCTTCTTCTCATTTTTTCCCTCACTGGAATTGTTAACAACCTTTTTATCCACCTTACCCTTCTTTCCCTTGGCCTTTATTTTTCCCTCGGGTTGTTGGTTACCTTTGGGATTCATTGACTGCACACTATGTAGTTCCGACGTCTAGGTTGTAGGGGCAACCAAACTAGAATTCTGGCTAGCCACAGTCTTTTGGATCGATAATTGTTGCAATCGGTCTGTAGGATTGCTTTGTGCTGAGCCTACTATACCAATGGCATGAGGCCTAGACTTTGGTTTGTTTTTTTCAAAAGTTGACCATGGTGCATATGGGAGAATCTCGTACAACATACCAAATTGAGAATAAATCAATTCTAGTTGTTGGGATCTCATAATAGCCTCTTCCTCAAAGAACAATCCAAAAGTAGCGACGTCTTTGGAGACACAACGCACCAAGGACTTCAGGAACCACTCGAGAAAAAATGTAGGAGGGACCTTTACTTTGATAAATATTTTCCAGAGACACCATTCTTGAATATGATCAGAGATATGGATGGTCTTCGTCTGCTCGAAGTTGGCCAACAACTATGTGCCGACATCATATCTCATTGGTAGCTGAAAATGATTTAAAAAAACCATTTCCAGGTCATTAAAGTAAGAATAATTTGAGTTGTCGAGCTCGATATACCATTTTGTAGCACGCCCTACAATAGTGCATTAAAAGAATCTCAACTAAACAAATTTATCCTTTAATGATTTGGAGGAGCACCATAAGTGAAACGTTGTAGCATGATCACCTGGATCTTTGCTAGGCTTACCTTCAAATTTAGGTATGTCTTAGGGAAACTTAGTTGGCATAGCAGGCCAATGTGGATCATGTCAGATCAGATCATTCAACAACCTTGAAAAATATGGCAAATGGAGAGTTTCCAGAAAAGGTAACCTACGTTGCAGTGGATTTAAAGGAAAAGAGGATCCTGGATTTTGACTAGCACTAGGTTTCCAGGAAAAGTTTTCTTGTTGACTAGGGTTTTGGTGAAAACCAGGGTGTCCTTGGCTAGTATAAGGAGTTTGTGCGCTAGTCTTCATTGTCGACAGATTTACATAATTCAATCACATACCTTGGGTAAGGATTTCTCCCTGCATGGTATTCCAAATACCTTGGTTGGGATTTCCCCTAGGTGATTCTCCTAGCATAGGAACTTAACCATACTCCCAATCAACATCCCTTGTGAAGGTAAAGAGACATGCTAGGGATTTCCAAGACCTTGAGAGGAGAAGGCTCCTGTCATCACTCCCTGTGAAGGAAAAAAAGCCTTGCATAGGGTTGGGTTTATTGAAGAAGGGGTTGCTCGCTGACAAAAATGTGAACGATGAGAAAGCATTGTTTTCGAAAGAACCAAACAAAGAGAAAGGAATAGACCAAACCAAAGTCATATAGGACTGAGACCCATGACTCCCTCCACTAAACAATATGGAAATAGTATTAATCCTGAATGGTTGTTGGAAAGCACCTCCAAGTGAGGGGGACAGAGGAGGGATATGACCCCCACTATAAGGGATTGCATTAAATGGAGCAAAGGTGACTGTGAAGGATCCTTGCAAGGGAGAATTAGAACTCCCTGCCCCCAGACCAATATTTTGTAGAGTGGAATAAGTTAAATTCGAGCTTGTATCGAAGCTTGGCATCTTGTATGAAAAAGGAGCATCATGCATGTTCTGTATAGTAGGAACAATGGTCGTAGTTATCGTAGAGACTGTGCCACTGCCCGAATTTGCAGTTGTCTCACTAGAAGTAATCCTTGTAGTTTAAGGTGGGGGAGGGGGCACGACACCCTCTCCAACTGCGACTAGGATGGGAGTATTAGGAATCCCGACAGATGTAACATTATTTTCTTCCATTTCCAATTGCCTAAGAAGACGACGATCATAAGTAGTCACCTCAGGAGGGACTACCTGAACAAGGATTGGCGCTGATAGATCAGTGATTAGAGGGTTTGCAGGCTTGAAGCCTTCAAATTTGAGGTTAGAAATGGTAGTCTCCTCTGGTGCAAGTGTATCGTCTCTAGGAATATGATCGAGCACAATTTATTGAGGCTCGGTCACCTCAAAATAACCCTCTTGATATTGCCTTCACCTCAGCAGTGGCAGAGGTGGCTCCAAAGCACCGGTGGCAGGCCCTAAAGCCTACAAAAATGGTGAATTTGTTGATCTTCCACCTTGTGAAATGATCAACTGACACTCTAAGGTCAAGCTAGGGAGAAACACATAGCACACACTAGAAAGTCCCTAAAGGTAAATCAAGTAATCAATAGAACGGCAAGAAGAAGAGTTATGCCAATCAACACTAGAGAAACTTATCGGTGCAAGTGTAACTCGAACATGAAAACATCCTCTGGGTATACTCTGCAAAGTGTGATCTGACGTTTTCCCTAGGTATCGCGGTGTACCCCCTTAGTCACCTGCGTAAGTCCATACAAAAAGGAAACTAGATTTCCAGCTGGCACTCAGTTACCAAGCGGGTGCAATCAACAGTTGGGCTAATAGTAATGAGAAAGATAGCAAGTTCAAAGCCTTTAAAGGGTACTGAAGGCAAATGGTTTGGAAGACAAATGAGGATCCTGAATAGATTCGAGGTCCATGAAGCTCCATAGTCAAATGCAGTCAGTAAATATCCCAAGAATGACCCTCAATATGTTAGAATATAATGGATGTTAACGTTTTACCATTGACAATATCTCTATTGTCACGCAACCATAGGCCAAAGCCACCCTTCGAGCACCTTAACCTTGATAGAGAATCACTTCGGAAGAAAACCCTAGGCTAGATAGCCAAACAAAGGGTAGCACACCTTTCCTCAAGGATAGTGCACCAACAAGAGATGATCATATAGTCCAAACCCTATCCAAGAGATAGTCCAAGTGTAACTTCTAGCTGCAACAGCTACAACGACAACTTCCCTCCAAACCTGTGCAAAAACTGGGCAACTACTGTGTGCACAAGTGTTGCTCTGCAATTCTGAGACTGCCTACTAGAATGAGAACTGGCCTTCTGTATTTATACTAATTCTAGCTAACTGCCTGGGTCAACTTCTCATTCTGGGTATCTATCTATTCAGTATATATTATTATTTCTGGTCAACTTCTTCCCTTGGAGGCTAATAACCTAATATAAGTTATCTTCTTGAGACAACAATCCTTCTAGGGTTATTATCCAACTCATTAGGGTTTCTTCTTACTTCCTGGAGTATTCTATTTATACGTGGAGGTAAATACCTCCCACAGCTACCATAATATCAACACTCCCTCCTAGCTAGGGAGGTATTACAGGTAATGGTATTGAGCACAAAAACATACCATTCACCTGGTAGCATCAACATAGTTGTATAGACTAGATCATGAGCACCATCATCATCATCAATGTCATCAGCTGCATCATCTCTCGAAACCATACTCTTATCTGAGTAATCAGACATGATGCTCACTCCACAGAGTGATACAAGATCCATTCTTCTAATCTAGAAGAGTAAATGTTCTGAACCATTTTCCGTCTAGGAAATCTTGGTCCTTTAATCATCCATCTGACTGATAATCATTTACCAAGCTGCTTGATAGTATTCAAGGAAATCAGAACAAAATAGAACACAACTGTGTCTATCCATAGTAGTACATAACTACAATCCAGTGGTACACTACCGCACCAGGTAGCAAACAAGTACTTGATCAATAATGTATAGTCACGAACAGTGGAACACATCCACCATAGTAGTATACATCTACTGTCATACATTCTTCATAACAATCATATGATACCAACCTACACAGAAACAATGTTATGATATAAACTAAATCATCTGGGCCAATATTTCACTCACATCTGTGAGATTTGAAAGAATATCTGCCCTCAGAGTATAACAGTGAGATATCTGGACTATTCTTCTCAAGCAAGGAAGAATAATTGTCATGTTTTCTGAACCTGGACCATTCCCCACCCTGGGCCATTCTTCCTACACTAATCAAAGTGCACCCTGGAGAGAATGTATAAACCCTATGTAATGCATGTATCTGATTGTTGAGCCTGGACCATTCTTCCTACACTAATCAAAGTTCACCCTGAAGAGAATGTATAAAACCTAAGGAATGGTTGTTCGGACCATTTCCTCTGTTAACCACAAGAGGAAAAGATTGTCCTGCATCAACCTCCAAAATAGACCATTCCTCATGTTAACCACAATGAGAAATCGTTGTCCAGCGAGGCGGGCTAGTCTTCTTGAGTAACCCTCAAGAAGAGAGACTTCCCTAGACCACTCCCCATGTTAACCACAATGGGAAGTTGTTGTCTATGATACATCAGCAATCTGGACCATTTCCCATGTTAACCACAATGGGAAATCATTGTCCATTAGAAATCTCAATCCACTTTCCGAACAAGAAAGAATCTGCCCAACTAGGCTATTTTTCATTCTCAAAAAATAAATGTCTTCAATAATATTTTCAGTGCTCCCTCCCAACCTGGGATTCATCTCTTCCTTTTTCAGTAAGGAAGTAGTCTTCACGAGCTTCAACTTGAGTACACAAACTCTTTCATCTTTTACCAAAATGTCTACTTATCTGCTCATTTGTGGAGATATGTATTGGAGAACCACTTTCTCCTTTCTGGACTTCATTACGGATAATGTAATGCTTGATTTCAAATATACTTGGTCTAGAATACTGGTTTTCTCTGAAGGCCTCATGTAGCTATGATCAATAGAGTATATCATTGTTGGAAAACTAGAACATATCCATGTGGCACTTCTTCTGTCATAATGAGATCTGATCTATTGAGTAATCATCTTGATACAATATCTTTGTTATATAAAATCTTCACCACGCTTTTGTTGTGCATTGGAGGTTCTCCACCAAATTGTCTTCTTCTATCTGCATGCAAGGGTATCTTTCTGGTATGCCTCAAAGTCTAGAGGTTGCTCTTCATACGCTCTTTATTCAATTTCTCTGGAGAACATTCTTTGCATTCATCGGATGTAGAACTCCAACTCATGGATGTTGCGGATGATATAATGACTCATGTAGAGATATGTCTGGTGTACTGGGACAAGTAATAATCATAGTCTTCTCCCTCCATTTGGGAGAAACTCTAGTTCTAGATCTCACAATGCTTTCATTCATAAGTCTTTCATAAAATGTTCTTCATCATGACTTTCAGTTCTTTTGCTTGCTTTTGGTGAGTTCATATCAGGCTGGAAATTTTGTGATTCTTGATACAATAACTGGTTGTTCTCGCTTCTCTTTCTTTCTTGGAATATTCATGTTCTTCTTGATGTGTTTCTTTAGTTCTCGAGTCCATGGAGTTTCTTATAGATTCCATGCCCTAAATATTCCATTTCTTTATTTCATCATAGTATCATGGATGTGAATGGACAACCAGGGATACTCTAAGCCTTCTCTTCGAAGAAGACTTCTTCCGAGGTTGAAATGGACACGTACTGTCTTTCATGGCTGCTACCATGGATATATACTTCATCATATTCAATGGATCATAGGATTAGCTCCCTCCTAATCCTTTCTTCATGTATGAGTGCATATAATTGGCTCCCTTTGTCTAACAGAGTCCATGCTTCCGTCTGCATCCTTATTGTCTTCTGCAATATACAATTGGCTCTCTCTGTCTAACAGAGTCAACGCTTTCATCTTGTTGTCTTCTACAAAATGTTATAAGTCTTTCTCTGACTTCTTTCTGTCTTTTCTTATTCTGAGTCTCTTCATGATTGATTCGGCATATTTCATCCTTTCATGATATCAATCCTTATCTTGTTGTTCTTCCATAGGTATAGTTATTCTTGGAATACAGTATCTTTCAAGGGATAGATATACAAGATATGTACAGAGATGATACAAATGAGATATGTACAAGAAATAAGAAGAGTATTGTTACCTTTAGAAGAAGAAGTCTCTTTCATCCTGCTTAGTCTTCTTTCTAGGTTCCTTTTCTTTGACAATTGATGCTTCGTATTTCTCCTTCCTTTTCCTTAGCTCGGGACAATGATTATTGTAGTGACCATACTTTCGACAGTTGAAGCATTGTATTTATGAAATGTCCTTCTCTTGATTTGGCTTCCTCCTTGAGACAAACTTCCTTTTGTTCCTGAAGTTCTTGAATCTTGCTGTGAAGGCTTGATCATCGTACTTCTTTTGGGGTTTATCTTTTGCCCTGATCCTTGATTCTTCTTGAGCACAACAAGTCCAAAGTTCTTCAAATGTCGGATACTCCTTTCTTGTGTTCATTCTTGTGGAAAATGAATCCCACGTCTTGGGAAGACCATTGAGTACTATGTTTACCAATTCCTTCTCTGAAATGATCTCTTCAATAACTTGTAGTTGATCTCTTAACTGAGACATTCTCACAAAGTATGATGTTATGCTTTCATCAACATTCATCTTCATGTCACAAAGTTCATTCTTCATACTCATGACTTGTCCAATGTTTCTGACTGAGAAAAGGTTTGTTAGGGCATCGTACATATTCTTCGATGAGTCAAGATGAGAGATGTAGGGTATCAAGTGGTATTTTATGGAATCCACTATGATACTCATGGCATTGATGTCATTGTCTTTGAACTTATCCATAGCTG
The DNA here is from genome assembly GCA_009831015.1 of Picea engelmannii. Classification (NCBI taxonomy): domain Eukaryota; kingdom Viridiplantae; phylum Streptophyta; class Pinopsida; order Pinales; family Pinaceae; genus Picea; species Picea engelmannii. The sequence goes on along the minus strand of ML790472.1, from coordinate 370,751 downwards.
CAACATTATGCAAGTCCTTCTCTTTTCCTTCTTCAAACTCTAGCTTCACGATCTTTCCTTTCACTATATCCAACACTTTATTCTTGGCAAGGATGAGGTCAATCCTTGTCTTCCACACTCTAAAGTTAGAGGCTCCATCTAACTTGTTCTCTGACTTCATAGAATAAGTCATGGATGCTTTGAATTTGACGCAGAACAACCCTCAACCTTCGACCTCCTGCTCAGAGGATCAATTCTAATTCCCTTTCTGCTAAGCCAAATTAGCTCTTTTAGATTCCTGTGTGGAATCCCTGTCAAACACCCGATCCACAGGTCCTTTAATTCCTCTCACGGCCTTGTGCACTTTACCGTGACTTTTCCCCGACTTTGTATCGGGGTTTGGGGTTTCGAGCTTCCCGCTGTCGAGAGTCACTGTCCTCTTGATTCCCCGATCACCGATGAGCTCCTTTTCACCGATGCACGCCTCTTATACCTTGTCTTTTGGTTCATGTGACCAGAATTCATAAGACCGCAGACTTACCTTCCTGTCGGGATTTCAAACTCAAAAAACCGATGTGCCCTTTGTGCGCTAGCCCTCCTACTAGCTCCTAGTCCACGTGACCATTCCCTATATGACCACAACCATATAGCTTCTCATCGGAGTTTCGGTCTTCTTGATGTCCAAATGCACATGCCCTTTGGATCCGCGATCCTCCGAATCCCGACGCGCTATAACCTCAGCTAGCCCTCCTGGCTCAGCCCCTGGCGAATGTGACCATCACCCCGTGACCACATCCTTACCCCTCGTCGGGGTTTCGGGGTTTGCGATGCCAAAATACATATGCCCATGGGATTCCCGACTGCTCGAATCCCGACTCTCCACTGCACTAACAGTTGGCTTCCACTACGACTCTTCCCTCAGCCCTGATGTGATGACAGCTGGCCCCCACTCATCGAGGTATCGCGATTCATGATTTCAAAAGGCGTAAACGCCACGTCCATGGGATTCCTGATATCCCAATGGACCAAACGCCGATGGATGACTTCCTTATCAGGACTTTTCCCGATGACACTGATCGTTGCCACGCGTCCTTCCAGATGGACGGTCCTGATTTCTCCGGGGTTTCGGGACTTGCGATGTCTCAATTCGCATGGCCTCAAGAATCTCGATTTCCCGAGTGCTGATATTCCAATGGCTAAGCCTCATGCAGCTCCTGCTCGATCCGTCGGCTGACGGGTAACTTGCTCAAGATCTAACGGCCCAGATCTGTTCTTTTGTGCAATCACTCCTGTGCTTAAACTCTACGCATCTTCTCCCGATCCAACGGCTAACAGGATTTCTATATGAGATCCGACGGCTGTCGATCTCCTCCTTCTGTAGGCTCTCTTGAGCTCCTCCTAGACATAGAAATCAACAGTCTAGATTTCTTCTCCTGCCGATCTGACGGCTTCTGCTGCTCCTCCTAAGCTTCTGTGCGCTTTCTCCCCGGACTTGGGAGAAAAATTCAAATTCCTTCGAGGCCTCAACCTTTATCTCCTTTCTCCAACGAGCTCCTGATCCTTGAGCTTCACTGCGCGTGTAAAAATGCTTACTCCTCCTGAGCTTTTCTTCTCCTTTCGAACCCTCGAAGGATTTTTTGACTCCTGCACCTCTGCAGAGTCTTCACGCACCAAAGTACTATCTCTTCTGAGCTTTCACAAACACTCAGACCCCTTGGGGGATTTTTTCCTTCTTCTCCCTCAGATGGAGGAATTGACGCTTTCCTCGCTCCTTTTGCTCCAACAACCTCTGGCTGAGTCTTTCAGGGTATTCAGCAACCCTAAGAAGGTTCCCTCAGTGGACCCTTCCTCTAGCTTCAGAACTCAAGGAGTTCTTTTCTCCTTTGTGCCTGTCTGCATGCTTACTCGATGCCCTCCTGGCAGAGTATCCTTCCACAGAACGTTCAACAGTTCTATCTCCTTTCGTGCACCCCTTTCACTTTCTCGATGCCCTCCTGGAAGAGCTCTCAGAATATCAATGATTCTACTTCCTTCTTAACTCTCAGCAGAGTCCTTCTTCAAATGCACCGCAACGCATATGCTCAATGCCCACCTGGCAGAGCTTTACAAAATTCCTTGGAGATTCTGTCCTCTGTCTGAACTCACAACATAGTTCTTCCTCTCTGCACTCCTTGCACCTACTCAATGCCTGCTTGGCAGAGCTCTAAAGAATTCACAGTAGAATTCTGTCTACAACTGTGTCTCCTCTCCCACAACCTTGCCTCCTGAGGTGTTCAACAACCTTGAGGTCTTCCTCCTGAGTTGTTGATTCTAGCTCCTGTGCTGCATCACGTCTTTGTCTGACTCCGCAGAGTTCAGAAGTGCATCCTCTGTGCACCAGTATTCAGAGTCCGTAGTACTCTGTCACGCCCTCCTGGCATGAAACCTCAAAGACCTTCACCTGAAATCACACAACTCCCTGCAAATGCACTAACATACACATTCACAGCATACATAAAGAACACACATAGACATCCATATAACTCAGAATATGTGCAGGAAAAATTGCTTCTCCTTATATTAAAATGGAAAGTGCCTGTATTTACAAAGGTGTTCTCGAGCTCTCTCTGGCTCTTATCTTCTCTGCTCTACATGCAGATCCTCACACAACTACCACTCTTTTCTCCAAAATGAGAGATATGAAAATCTCTTTTACCTGAGCGGCTCTTAGAGCGCTTCCCTCTAGGTCCACCTACTCTATTCAATTACAATAAATGGTTGTCTAGTCCAGCATCTAGATTTTGATCTCAGCCGACCTAGCATTAAAGCCGATCTTATCTACAACCTGCACAAAGGCATGGCTTCTATGGCTCACCAGCCTAAGCATTTAATTACATTCAATTTCACATTTGAATGAGGACTGCGCCTCTCTTTTAGCGTGCGATTTGAATTCGCTAGCGTGGCTGGCTGGTTGGCTGACGTGGAGAGATACTCCTGCATCAAACTCCTCAGCTGCAAAATCATGAGCTCCTGCTCATGCGCTTCCCCTCTAAGATGTTGGAAATCCTCCTGGGTCGCAAACAAATATCTGGAGCTTCCCATCTGCTCCATTCTGCTGCTGTTGCTGCTTCTGCTGCGTCGTTGCTGCTTCTTCTTTTCTGCTCAGCCTCTCCTTGCTGGCAGTCTCTGTTGACCTCAACATCAGCTCCATGATCTCCTCGATCACCGCATCTAGCTGCTCCAGTGGCTGGTCTAGTTTTTGTAGTCTCCTCAGCTGCAATTTTTTTTGGCACATGAGCAGATCATCATGATCTCCCATGCCATCCTCTTCATCTTCATCTGTGGCCTCAATTTGCCACTCTACTGCAGACTTCAGCTGTACAGTCTCCCTTTAACTAACTTGTTGTTTAGTCACCTTCCCTGACAGCTCAACTTCTGTCAGTTCCCTTGCTCGCTCTGGATTGTTCATCCAATCCTCCAGCATTTCTAGCTCCATCTCCCATGGAGTGATAATTTTATCTTCTGTTGTCAGCTTCAGTGTTGCAGCTTCCTCAGCTTCTTGGCTGAAGTCATTGAGCCATTCCTCAGAATTCTCATCATTCTTTTCTGCTTCTGCTTGGGCAGATTCCAAAGTCTTCTCCAATTCCTCTTCTTTCCTGACAGTCATCATCAACTATGACTGTTCTGCTGTTGCACCATCTGCAACAAAAATTTCTGCCTCCTCCTGGGCACATGGTAGGAATATCCCAATTCCCCCAATCATCAGAAGATCATCCTGATCTTTCACCTCTATCAGCTGCATCTGCTGATCCAAATTCACCTTTGAGCTCACCTTCTCTGTCAGGTCCCCTGGCTGATTCCAACTCACTTCTAAGTTTATGAGACCCACAGGTAGTCTCATCTGCTCATCCCTGCCCACTTGGCAATATGGGATGCTTCCGCTGCCCTCCTGGAAGACTATGAGATCAACCAATCCCATCTTCATCAGCAACCCCTGCTGAATTGAACTCTCCTCTGAGTCCATGAGACCTTCAGATGGTCCCAAATTCTCATCTCTGCCCACCTGGCAGTTTAATATGCTTCCGCTGCCCTCCTGGAAGTCTTTGAGATCCCACAACGACCTCTTATCCTTTCCCTCCTAGCAATTTGAAATTCCTTGGTTGTCCTCATGACAGTCCATGAGATCCTGCAGTGATCTCAATTCATTGCCCTCCTGGCAAATGGGAATTTCTACTCTACCCTCCTGGCAGTCCTTGAGATCCTCAGCTGATCCCATTTCAATTTCCAAATCATTGAGACTTTCCCCAGTCTCTGGTTTGCATACCTGAACCATCTTCTTATCCTGTCACAGCTTCAGTTCGAGCCTCGCCAATTCTCTCTTTATATATGCGAGCTCTTCATCCATGTCCTCTTAGCTCCATAGCTCTCTCCTCCCAGCATATCTACGGCCTTCAGTAGACATGTTGCTGCCTCCGTTTTCCTTCCTAGCAAATCTATTGCTATCACTCTGCATCTTGAGTGTGTCCAGCTTCATCTTACAGTCCTCCTGACTGTCTTTTCGACTGCTGCCTTCCTGCAAACAATCGTTACAGATTTATCCAATGCTCTGTCTTCTTCGACCTTCTCTCTTCTGTCTGCAATATACAAAAAAAATTCCTCTCTGATACCAAACCTGAAGCAAAATGGCCCTCGACCTTCGACCTCCCGCTCACAGGATCGATTCTAATTCCCTTTCTACTCAGCCGAATTAGCTCTTTTAGATTCCTGTGTGGAATCCCTGTCAAACACCCGATCCACAGGGCCTTTAATTCCTCTCACGGCCTTCTGAACTTTACCATGACTTTTCCCCGATTCTGTATTGGGTTTCGGGGTTTCGAGCTTCCCGCTGTCGAGAGTCACTGTCCTCTCGATTCCCCAATCACCGATGAGCTCCTTTTCACCAATGCGTGCCTCTTCTACCTTATCTTTTGGTCCATGTGACCAGAATTCATAAGACCGCAACCTTACCTTCCTGTCGGGATTTCAAACTCAAAAACCCGATGCGCCCTTTGTGCGCTAGCCCTCCTGCTAGCTCCTAGTCCACGTGACCATTCCTTATATGACCACAACCATATAGCTTCTCATCGGAGTTTTGGGCTTCTTTATGTCCAAATGCACATGCCCTTTGGATCCGCGATCCTCCGAATCCCGACATGCTATAACCTCAGCTAGCCCTCCTGGCTCAGCCCCTGGCCAATGTGACCATCACCCCGTGACCACATCCTTACCCCTCGTTGGGGTTTCGGGGTTTGCGATGCCAAAATACATACGCCCATAGGATTCCCAACTGCTCGAATCCCGACTCTCTGCTGCACTGACAGCTGGCTTCCACTACGACTCTTCCCTCAACCCTGATGTGCTGACAACTGGCCCCCACTCATCGGGGTATCGCGATTCGCGATTTCAAAAGGCATAAACACCACGTCCATGGGATTCCCGATATCCCGATGGACCAAACGTCGATGGATGGATTCCTTGTCGGGACTTTTCCCGATGACACTGATCGTTGCCACGCATCCTTCCAGATGGACGGTCCCGATTTCTCCGGGGTTTCGGGACTTGCGATGTCTCAATTCCCACAGCCTCAAGAATCCCAATTTCCCGAGTGCCAATATCCCGATGGCTAAGCCTCGTGCAGCTCCTGCTCGATCTGTCGGCTGACGGGTAACTTGCTCAAGATCTAACGACCCAGATCCGTTCTTTTGTGCAATCACTCCTGTGCTTAAACTCTACACATCTTCTCCCGATCCAATGGTTGACGAGATTTCTATATGAGATCTGACGGCTGTCGGTCTCCTCCTTCTGTAGGCTCTCCTGAGCTCCTCCTAGACGTAGAAATCAATGGTCTAGATTTCTTCTCCTGCCGATCTGACGACTGTTGCTACTCCTCCTAAGCTTCTATGCGCTTTCTCCCCAGACTTGGGAGAAAACTTCAAATTCCTTCGAGGCCTCAACCTTTATCTCCTTTCTCCAATGAGCTCTCGATCCTTGAGCTTCACCGTGCGTGTAAAAATGCTTACTCCTCCTGAGCTTTTCTTCTCCTTTCGAACCCTCGAAGGATTCTTTGAATCCTACGCCTCTGTAGAGTCTTCACGCACCAAAGTACTATCTCTTTTGAGCTTTCACAAACACTCAGACCCCTTGGGGGATTTTGTCCTTCTTCTCCCTCAGATGGAGGAATTGACGCTTTCCTGTCTCCTTTTGCTCCAGCAACCTCTGGCTAAGTCTTTCAGGGTATTCAACAACCCTGAGAAGGTTCCCTCAGTGGACCCGTCCTCCAGCTTCATAACTCAAGGAGTTCTTTTCTCCTTTGTGCCTGTCTGCATGCTTACTCGATGCCCTCCTGGAAGAGTATCCTTCCACAGAACGTTCAACAGTTCTGTCTCCTTTTGTGCACCCCTTGCACTTGCTCGATGCCCTCCTAGAAGAGCTCTCAGAATCTCAATGATTCTGCTTCCTTCTTAACTCTCAGCAGATTCCTTCTTCAAATGCACCGCAACGCATATGCTCAATGCCCACCTGGCAGAGCTTTACAAAATTCCTTAGAGATTTTGTCTTCTGTCTGAACTCACAACAGAGTTCTTCCTCTGTTCACTCCTTGCACCTCTCAATGCCCGCTTGGCAGAGCTCTACAAAATTCACAGCATAATTCTGTCTACAACCGTGTCTCCTCTCCCACAGCCTTGCCTCCTGAGGTGTTAAGAAACCTTGAGGTCTTCCTCCTGAGTTGTTGATTCTAGCTCTTGTGTCGTAGCACATCTTTGTCTGACTCCGCAGAGTTCAGAAGTGCATCCTCTGTGCACCAGTATTCAGATTCCGTAGTACTCTGTCACGCCCTCTTGGCATGAAACCTCAAAGACCTTCACCTGAAATCACACAACTCCCTGCAAATGCACTAACATACACATTCACAACATACATAAAGAACACACACACAGACATTCATATAACTCATAATATGTGCAGGAAAAACTGCTTCTCCTTATATTAAAATGGAAAATGCTTGTATTTACAAAGGTGTTCTCGAGCTCTCTCTGGCTCTTCTCTTCTCTGCTCTACATGCAAATCCTCACACAACTACCACTCTTTTCTCCAAAATGAGAGATATGAAAATATCTTTTACCTGAGGAGCTCTTAGAGCGCTTCCCTCCAGGTCCACCTACTCTATTCAATTACAATAAATGGTTGTCTAGTCCAACATTTGGATCTAGATCTCAGCCGACCTAGCATTAAAGCCGATCTTATATACAACCTGCACAAAGGCATGGCTTCCATGGCTCACCAACCTAAGCATTTAATTACATTCAATTTCACATTTGAATTTGGACTGCGCCTCTCTTTTAGCGTGCGATTTGAATTCGCTGGCGTGGTTGGCTGACGTGGAGAGATGCTCCTGCATCAGACTTGGTCAAACCCTATATTTGACCACAAACTCAAACTTAACGTCTTGGCTTGTTGAGAGTACCAGAAGATGTGCTAGGATAGGGCACACTGATCTGTCCAGAGATTAGGTCAATCTCTTCACGTAAGGTGCCTCAATGAGAGGATTAGGGTTTCTACAACTTCTCCTGCTAGTAACCCTAGTGGTAGTGTCTTGGAAGTTTCTTTTGCTAATAACCCTAGCAGTTGTTCCTCAGTGAGCTCAATATCCTAGAATCTATGTTTCCTTCCAAAATTTAGACTGAATGAAGGAGGTGTGGGCCCATAACCTGTTAGAATATAATGGATGTGCTTATTTTACCATTGACAATATCTCTATTGTCACCCAACCATAGGCTGAAGCCACCCTCTAAGCACCTTAACCTTGACAGAGAATCACTCTGAAAGCAAACCCTAGGCTAGATATCCAAACAAAGGGTGGCGTACCTTTCCCCAAGGATAGCGAACCAACAAGAGTTGATCAGATAGTCCAAACCCTAACCAAGAGATAGTCCGAGCTTAACTACTAGCTGCAGCAACTGTAACGACATTTGTCCTCCAAACATGCACAGAAACTGGGCAATTGTAGTGCGCACAAGTGCTTCTCTACAATTCTGAGACTGCCTGCCAGAATGAGAACTGGCCTCCTGTATTTATACTAATTCTGGCTAACTGCCTGGGCCAACTTCTCATTTCGGGTATCTGTCTGTTCAGTATATATTATTATTTCTGGTCGACTTCTTCTCTTGGAGGCTAATAACCTAATATAAATTATCTTCTTGAGCCAACAAGTCTTCTATGGTTATTAGCCAACTCATTAGGGTTTCTTCTTTCTTCCCAGAGTATTCTATCCTTGTCAGGTTTATACGCGGAGGTAAATACCTCCCCCAGCTACCATAATATCAACACAATATACAATCCCCACTATGCTTGGTCTGGATTTGGAGGGGTTATCTCCTCTACCTTTCCTCACGTGACCTCATGTTTAGACCCTGTGTTAGAGGGGGATCTCAACTAACTTTTACGAAACTAGACTTTTACACTCTGTTATAGTTCAAAAATTCCTTATGTATGCATACATGACATTGGCCTTTCCACTTATTTTTCCAAAATATTGTTGAGGCTTCTACTTAAAAAACCATTTTTTGGAAAGTGTACACGCCCAGCTGAACTGGTAGCCTGTGTACATACGTGTGCTATGTTCTAGTTAGCTTGTGTACTTACATGAGTTGCATGCTAGTTAGCCTGTGTTTACCTATGAAAGTTGCAAAAAATATAAAATTGCAAGGAATTCGACCGAGTTTATGGGCTATAGAGGGTTTCCCAACCATTTTACCCATTGTATCCCATCCCCAAACCGAATAACCATCTTTTTCTCATATCAAAAGAGGTCTTGGGGTGTCATTTGACAGGACAAGCAAGAGAATAATAAAACTATACCAAAATCCCTTCCCCTTCTTAGCCCAAGTTTTACATCCTATTTTGAGTTTTGGCCTCAACATTCCCCTACAACCCTTTCTCCTTATACAACCCTTTTCCATTTTCCAAGTGATAACTTGGTTGTGAGAAGATTGCATGGGATTGATGCACTTGGAGCCACGATAGAGGATCTCAGACCTGGTACGTAGAGTTATTGTTGACAAAGTTTGTAATCTTTTTTATCTTAATATTGAATAAAATAAGTTCATTCTTGTCCCAAAACATTATGTCTATGTTCTTTTATTTTGATTTATGCATTTATGTCTATATCTAAACATTAAAAGTGATAAGTAGAGATTGTATATCTTGCAACATTATTTTCCTAATCTTTTGTGGGTCAGCTTTGGGAGGAGACCCGCAATCTAATTGGAAGTTGCAAAGGAGAAAGAGGTCTACACCAGTCGTTAGGAACAAAGGTCCACCTATTGACCTTCTTTCCTCTCTCTTGTCATTTAGTTTAGATAGTTTGGGGTAGCTTAGGAATAGAACTTTCTTTTAAGGGAAGTCAATGCTCTACCTATACCTAGACCCAGTATAGGGGGATTTTCCCCACTAGAAAACTCCCTATCACAGACCCTTAAGTTTATTTAAGTGGCCTTGAATATTTTCTCTCCACACCTAATCCAAGGCCCTAAAGCCTAGACTACTTGATGTACCCTATAAACAAAAAAATCTAATTGATTTTAGCATTAGGCATTGATTTTAGTGGCTTGATTACTCAAGGGGTATGGAAGTGAAACTCGTGGTGTTCTTTGAGAGATGAAAGAGAAGAGCTAATAAGATTTTAGAACATTTTGTTGAAATAAAACTACGTTTTACAAATGAAAAAAATTATTTTTAACTTTGAAGGTGCAAACTTTTCAAAATAAAGACCAAGATCCTAAAATGCAAATTTTCCTAGAATGCTTTTTCGTTTCCAAATGCCATGCAACTACTAAAAATTTCAAGGAATAAGCCTAAAAGGAACTTTGGGTTCAAAACTCTTTTCTTTTATAAAAACATCCTAAGCTACTAACACCAAACAAACATGCATAATAAAATGCAAATGCAGTTAATAAACTACAACAATTTTTTTCTTTTTCTTTTTATATGATTAGAAATGACAATAACAAGAAACTATATTTTTCTTTTTTAAATCATAATCAAGAGAGAAGGATGACAAACCAAAGATTGGCACAAATCCTAAACCACTGCCTAAGAGCAGGGATTCACCAGAATCCAAAAGAGGACCTAAATATCACAAATACACCCTTAACCTTGACAACAAACATAAAGAGATAAAGAAACAAAAAATATTTATTTACAAGTTCATAGATAATCCGAGCCTTGAATATAGCCAAACCATAGTCCATAAATCCCCTAAAAATCAAGAAGACCTGAGAAAGCAAAAAGCTTCCTGAAAGGAAAGAAAATCTTTTTGAAAAAACTCTTCAAGATTACATAAATTTGTGTAGTGCACAGTCAGCCTATGTACATTGGTTGTGTATAATGAAAAACTCATATGTACATGGGATGGGTATAGAATAGGGCACATACACTGCTGAAAATTTTCAAAAAAGAAAAATATTCAAACAGAGCACTCAACTTGGGAAATCTGGTAAGCACCTATAAGGTGACCAAAGACCCAAAAAGACTCAGAACACTTCCACAAACAAGAATTCAAGCCAATCAAAGATCCCCTAAAAATACCCTAGAGAGAACTCCCAGTGGAGTTGACAATTCTTCTATGGGGAAAATCCCCCTAATCTCGGTCTAGCGACTAGGCAGAGCCTTGACACCTTAAAAGACAGAAAAGCTTATATTCTACTTAAACCAAACACAAACTTACGATAATTAAGTGATCTGTATTTTATGTGAAGAACAAAATGAATACATATTATTAAAATATTATTAACACATAATAACACAAATACAGTAAAATTGGTTTTCTGTTAAATAAAGAAATAAGATGAAACTATAAAATGCAGCTAAAAACAAGCTTGCTGGAATGGTGGTGGCTTATCTCTAAGAAAAGATGTGATGGTTGCACTCATTCACAAGAATATGATTACAATGAGACTCTCAAGGCATTTTTACAATAAGCATGAATTCAAAATCCCTAAACATCCAAAAACCTAACCCTAGAAGATGAAGCTCCAAAATTCATGTGGGCCCCGTTGGGGTAAGCTAGCACGTCAACTTCCCAGGGTTGTAAGTTTTGCATACGATCTTCGTTTTAGGCGCATGATAGTCTGTTGGAAAGGTATATCCAAGAAATATAGATATTTCCATCAGAATTTAAATTTGTCTGCAAGTTGAATGTGGAGAGCCCTAAAAATGTTGTTAAGGGCCTCAAAATGACCTCGAAAGTTAGGGACCTAAAATCTAGGAAAAAAACTGCCAAACTGGAAAACTTCCAAAATGAACCAGTTGGAATAGGTGGGAGGCCACCGAAATCCATCTGAATCAATCCTACCCCCTTAGGAATAAATTTTCTCCATTGTGTTGAGTTCCCCTGACGCAAACGCGCCACCCAGGCCACATCTGCTCCCACAGGATCTTCTCCTTAAATGGCCCGAAGAACGAAAATGCTCTTCAAACCCCTTATAGGGAGTTCTCAATACCCACAGAATTATCCTTTATGATCTCCCTATCAAAATCGGGAAATCGGACCTCGCAAGATCGCGAGTCCTGAAACCACGGGATTGGGTCTCACAAATCCCCGAAACCCGATGAATATTCACAAAGGCTTTCCTTGCCCTTGTCGGGAATTTCGCCCGTCGGGAAATCAACACTTACGAGGTTGTAAGTCACTTACCTCATGAATCCCCGATTCCTGATCTCCGATGATACTCTCTCCACTCCTTAGCTCCTTCTGACTAGCCCCTTTCTCATGCAACCTGCTAGTCCACAAGACCACAGTCCTTTCCTCTGTCGGAGTTTCGGAATTCGCGAGTTTGAAATGCATAGGACTCACGCTCTTGGAATCTCTGATTCTCCGATGTCACTTGGCGTTGACTCCTGCGTGGGCGCGACCTTTCGACACCTGTCCTTTTCTCTGGCACCTATGGCCCACGCTCCTGTGGTGATCGGGAAATCGCGATTCCCGTTGCAACAGTGCACGGACCCTTCCAAGTCCTGAACCCTAATGTGCGATGACACCTGTCCTCCACTATTATGATGTTATGGCTGTGGGACCATCGCATTTGGGATTTCGCAACTTCTCCTGTCATGAGTTTCTCGTCACCAAGAATCCCGAAATGCCGAACCTCGACCCTCCGGGATCTCTCGCCACGTGTCCCTGTTGTGATCAACGGCTCTGATCCTATCGGAAAATTGCGGATCGCGATTCCTATATGCATGAGTTTCTTGCCTTTGGAAAACCCGATGCTCCAAACACTGACTCGTCCAGATCTCCTGCCACGCGTCCTACCAAGATCAACGGCTGAGATCCTTTCTTGGGATTTCGGGACTTATGAGGTCTCGATTCTCAACCTTATGAAAACTCGATGACGCCAATATCCTGATGTCTCCTCTGGGTTCTTCCTCTGCTCCTTCGGGCTTAAAACCTGTGCAATTTTCTCGAGATCTAACGGCTGACGGGATTTCGCTGTATCCTCTGCGAATCCTGACCATCGATTCCTCCTCCTCGAGGATCTCTTGAAAAGGCTAAATGTTCTTTCTCAGAACTTGTCCTCTGACACCTGCACTTGCATCTCCTGCTCGAACCTTCCTTGGCACAAACTCTTATTCTCTGTTTTAACGATATCACGAAGGTGCTATACCTCCTGAGATTTTCAACTCTAATTCTTCATAGGAACCTGTGCACACTCCTTGCGCTTAATATTCAACAACTTCCCAAGTGTTGAATACTTCCGACTCTGTGCAAATCCTGCAGCAACAGTCTTTGATTTCCTTTGCTTAGGTTTACAACTGAGACTTATTCTTCAGCCTGCGCACTCCTTGCACGGATTCAACAACCCAAATCCACCTCTGGGTGAATGAGAAAAAAATTTAAACTATTGAGCCTTCATCAACGCACTCCTTGTGGATGAATTCAACTACACACCTTGCAGGAATCTCCTGGATCAGATAGAGAAACAATTGAAACTCATTCCATCTCCCCTTCAGACTTCAGGTTGAAACATGAAATCACATGCACAGTATATACAAAGCAAATGCATACAAGAAAGAAAACATTCACGAGCACAACATCATTTCACAGAGAAAACAACACAAACCATGAGCTTGAATCAAAGCTTCCTTCTATTAATTCAAAGGCCTGTACATGGGTGTTCTTCATACAATATTCTTTGCTTGCTCTTCTCTTCTTGCTCCTGAATGCTTGATAGTGTTACAATGATACAATGAGGGTGTCTATATCCATTTTCCCTCTCAGACTCTAAACTATCAAATCTAGACTTAAACATCCTATCTACCAACATTAAATCTATTAAATGCCTCCTATCTACTTCAGACAAGAGCGTATGGCTCGAGGTCTGATACAATATACAAAAGGCGCTCTTTCATAAATGCATCATTTATACATTGGCGCATCATCTTGGATGAAATTTAAAAAGTTTCGGCTGGACTTGTCCAGCTCTTCATTGTCTTCCATGTTGGCTCGCTTGTCGTGGGCGATGCTCCTGCATCATACTCCTCGGCTTGAAAACTTTCATGGGCTCCTGTCCATGAGATCCTTCACAGTCTGTCCATGCTTTTGAATCTCTGCTTTAGTCTCCCAGCTGGCATCTTCCACTGGGTGATTCTTCCATTTCACCAGATACTCGAAGTATTGCTTCCGCCTGGTCTTTTTGGTCACCCTCTTATTAAGTATACGCTCCATCTGTGGCTTTTCTGCAATCGACATCTACTTCTGCCACTGGATTTCTGGCTGTTCATTACTTGCAGCTCCTTCTTCCTCAGCCTTATATGGATATAACTCTGAATTATTGAACGTCGGAGATATTCCGATCTCACCTGGCAATTCAATTTCATAAGCGTTTTTTCCCAATTTCTTTAGGACTCTGCATGGCCCAATTTTCTTCATCTTCAGTTTGTTGTATGTTCCCCTTGGGAACCTTTCCTTCCTCATATGTGCCAGAACTAGATCACCAAATTCGAATTGAAGTTGTCTCCGATGTCGATCTGCTCTGCGCTTATATTCCTGGTTTGATTCCAGCAATCGCTCCTTCACCCTACTGTGAAGATCTTTCATCGCCTCTGCGAATTATTCAACGTTTGTGCTCTTATTCATTATCTACCCTGAATCCCTCAGTTCAGATACTCCTCTTGGCTACCTTCCATATACAATCTCAAATGGACTTTTTCCTGTGCTTCTGTTCACTGAATTGTTGTAAGCAAACTCTGCCTGTGGCAACACATTGTCCCAACTGCTGTGGTGCTCTGTCACCAAGCTTCTTAATAAATCTCTCAGGCTTCTATTGACCACCTCTGTTTGCCCATCCGTCTGAGGATGATAGGTAGAACTAAACATCAAATTATTTCCCATCTTCTTCCAGAGTGTCCTCCAGAAATGTCCAATGAATTTCGTATCCCTGTCCGATACTATGCTTCTGGGTAAACCATGAAGTCTAACGATCTCCTTAAAGAACAAATTAGCGATATGAGTCGCATCGCTAGTCTTCTGGCATGGGATAAAATGTGCCATTTTGGAAAACCTGTCAACCACCAAAAAGATCGAATCATGTCCTCTTTGCGTCCTAGTTAATCCCAACACAAAATCCATGCTGATTTCATCCCACGGCCTCTCGGGTATGGGTAATGATTGATATAATCCTGCATTATGCTTCTTTCCCTTTGAATGCTGGCAAATTCTGCACCTGTCAACAAACTTCTTGACTTCTGACCACATCCCTGGCCAAAACTATGCTTCGCTCAGCTTTTCAAATGTCTTGTCGTGGCCAAAATTACCTGCCAAGCCTTCGTTGTGTTTTTCTTTTAACAGATTCTCCCTCATGGAGCAATTCAGAATGCATAGTTGATTACCTCTGAACAACAATCCATTTTGGATCATGTAGTCTATCCATGGGCTTCTGTCTCTGAGAACTGGATTCTCAGTTGCCTCATATGCCTCTGCAAAATCTGCATCACCTGCATACATGTCCCTAAGATTTTCAAAACCCAATGTCTTGACTCGGAACTCCTGCAGCAACAAACACTTCCTGCTGAAAGCATCAACCACTTTGTTAGTAGTCCCTGAAATGAGTTTAATTACAAATGTAAAATTCTGCATATACTCTACCCATTTAGCATGTTTCTGATTTAGCTTCTCCTGTTGAGTCACAAACTATAATGCATGATTATCACTATACAGAACAAATTCTTTCGGGATCAAGTAATGCCTCCACTTCTTCAGCACTTGTATGATAGCATAAAATTCTTTATCATACGTGGAAAATTTTACTTTTGCCTCATCCAGCTTCTCGCTGAAATATGCAATTGGTCTGTCCTCCTGGCTCAAGACCGCTCCTATGGCAAAGCCACTTGCATCACATTTTACTTGGAACACTTTTGTAAAATCCGGCAGCACCAAAACCGGCTGTTCGGTGATCTTCCGCTTCAACAGATTGAAGCTCTTCTCTGCCTCTTCAGTCCAATGAAAAGATTTATGTCTTTTCTTGACAGTATCCATCATTGTTGTGCTAATTCCACTGAAATTCCTGATGAATTTTCGGTAGAAACTAGCCAGTCCATGAAAACTTCTTACCTCGAAAACATTTCTTGGTGATGGCCAATTTTTAATTACCTCCACTTTACTTGGATCCATCTTCAATTCATTTGTTGATATGACAAACCCCAAGTAAATGAGTTATGTCTTCATAAATGAAGATTTCCTCATGTTGATCAACAACTTCTCTTGCTGTAGCTTCCTCATTACTGCAGCTAAATGCTTCAGATGTTCTTAATTTGTTTTTCTTAAAATCAATATGTCATCTAAATAAACAATGACAAACTTACCAATGAATTCCTTCAGCACTTCATTCATTAACCTCATGAAGGTACTCGGTGCATTCGTCAAACCAAACGGCATGACTAGACATTCGTACAACCCTTCGTTGGTTTTGAAGGCTGTCTTCCACTCATCGCCTTCTCTCATGCGAATCTGATGGTATCCGCTTTTCAAATCAACCTTTGAAAAAAAATTTGCTCCACTTAAACAGTCCATCAAGTCATCCATCCGTGGCAATGGAAACCTGTACCTGATGGTTATCTTGTTACTGGCTCTGGAATCAGTGCACATTCTCCAGCTTCCATCTTTCTTTGGACTCAGTACCGTTGGAATGACACATGGACTTAAACTTTCCCTGATCAGTCCTTTATCTAACAGTTCCTGCACCTGCATTTTGACCTCTTCATTCTCCTGCGGCGTCAACCTGTACGCGGCCTTGTTCGGAAAACTGGCTCCTAGTATGAGATCTATATGATGACTCATGCTCCTCATCGGTGGCAATGAATGAGGTAATTCGTCCACCACTATATCAGCGAACTCTTCCAACAGTTCCTGAATTTCTTCTGGCAAATCATCAACTCTTGTGCTGGTCAAAACAATTCTTGGTTTCCTGACCACAAAGAATTGTGGATCTTCCTTCTTCTTTACTTCCGCCAGAAGTTCCTTCCCACTCATGAGAAGTATGGTGTTTCTCAGTTCTGGTTTTACCTCTTTGTCTTTAATTGGAAGTAACATATGTGTTCTTCCATTCTTCTCCAAAGTGTACGTATTCATTTTCCCATCATGAACTATGTTCCTGTCATATTGCCATGGCCTGCCTAGAAATAAATGACATACATCCATAGGAATAACATCGCAGAGTATTTTATCATTATATCCTCCTATCTTGATGTCAACTAAGCCCTGTTTGGTGACATTTACCTGATGTCCCTTCTGTAGCCATGAGACTTTGTATGGACTCGGGTGATCAGTTGTCTCCAACTCTAACTTTTCCACCATCTCGGTTGAAACGAGATTATCTGTACTTCCACTGTCCACAATAAACTTACGCTTCTGGTCTTTGGTCTTGCATGTGGTTCTGAAAAGTCTATTTCTCTGAGCTGTGTCCTCCACCTCCTTCTTGGGTGTTAAGAGAACTTTACGCATCATCAACGACCTTCCATCTTTTGCGTCTTCTTCTTCAGCATCTCGCCTCTATGCCTCGGCGATGTGAGCTTCTCCTCCATCCTTCTTCCTATCTGGAAAATCAAATGCCTTGTGTCCATTTTTCCCACATGTGTAGCATGTGATGACTCCACCTCTGCCTCTTCCTCTACCTATGGTATGAGGAAAGGTGTTATTGTCAGTGTATCCTCCACTCTGTTCTGTCTGCTGCCTTCGTTGTTCAGCATGCTGGCCTCGCTGTGAACTTCCACCTCTTTTTGTTCTTGTCTGAGGCTTTTTCCAGTCGTCCTTGGATTTATGGAACCTATCTTGGGAAACTGACTTCCCTTTTGGCTGGCTCCTACCTCGGCCTCGCTGTCCGGGCTTACGGCTTAGCTTTTCCTCAACTTTCAACGCCATTTGATACGCATCCTCCACCGTTCTGATGGTTGTCATACTCATCTCATTTTGGATATCGTATCTCAAGCCATTCATATACCTAGAAACTTTTTCATCATCGCTCTCCCAATGACCTGCTCTGATATTGAGCTTGTAGAATTCCTCGGTATACTCCTTCACTGTCATCAAATTCTGTCTCAGGTTCTGCATTCTCCTGAACAGTGTTATTTGGTAATCCCTTGGGATGAATTTTTCCTTCATCTTCGCAATCATTCGATCCCATCTTTTAATCTTTTGTTTACCTTTGGAACGTCTATCTGCTTGAAGCTCGTCCCACCATAATGTTGCGTGTCCCTTTAATTTTGTGACTGCATGTCTGACCTTCTTATCTTCTTTGATGTCCTCATAATCTAAGTAGGTGTCAAGAGCTCGGATCCAATCCAAAAGCTCTTCTGCATCCAGATTCCCTTCATAAGTTGGAATGTCCATCTTTGTCTTCGAACTCATCCGGACGATAGCTTTAATTAATCACTCATTGGCTGCATCTTCGACTGCAACTTCTCCTTGTTGTTTAGCTTCAACTTCGCCTTCGGAGTCACTTAGATCTCCAGCATTGGCTGTGCGTCTCTGCGCTGCTTCCATGTCTTCTAATCTCGCTCGGAGATCACATATCTGCCTTTCCATCTCTGGCACCTGTTCTTGTCTCCCTCTTCCTCTCTGGTTTCCCCTATCCTCTGGATCAGGTGATTGTCTTTCTCTCCTCGGTGGCATGGTGAAATTTTCTTTTCTTCTCTGCTACAGAAAACAGAGAAATTTTCTCACTCTGATACCACTTTGACGCAAACGCGCCACCCAGGCCACGTCTGCTCCGACAGGGTCTTCTCCTTTAATGGCCTGAAGAATGAAAATGATCTTCAAACCCCTTATCTAGAGTTCTCAATACCCACAGAATTCTCCTTTATGATCTCCCTATCAAAATCGGGAAATTGGACCTCGCAAGATCACGAGTCCTGAAACCACGGGATCGGGTCTCACAAATCCCCGAAACCCGATGAATATTCACAAAGGCTTTCCTTGCCCTTGTCGGGAATTTCGCCCATCGAGAAATCGACACTTATGAGGCTGTAAGTCACCTACCTCACGAATCCCCGATTCTTGATCTCCGATGATACTCTCTCCACTCCTTAGCTCCTTCTGACTAGCCCCTTTCTCATGCGACCTACTAGTCCATAAGACCACAGTCCTTTCCTCTGTCGGAGTTTCAGAATTCACGAGTTTGAAATGCATAGGAATCACGCTCTCGGAATCTCCGATTTTTCGATGTCAGTTGGCATTGACTCCTGCGCGGGCGCGACCTTTCGACACCTGTCCTTTGCTCTGGCGCTTATGGCCCACGCTCCTGTGGTGATTGGGAAATCGCGTATCGAGATATCACGATTCCCATTGCAACAGTTCACGGACCCTTCCAAGTCCCGAACCCCGATGTGCGATGACACCTATCCTCCACTGTTCTGATTTTATGGATGTGGGACCGTCGCGTTCGGGATTTCGCGACTTCTCCTGTCATGAGTTTCTCGTCACCGAGAATCCCGAAATGCCGAACCCCGACCCTCTGGGATCTCTCGCCATGTGTCCCTGATGTGATCAGCGGCTCTGATCCTATCGGGAAATCACGGATTGCGATTCCTATATGCAAGAGTTTCTTGCCTTTGGAAAACCCGATGCTCCAAATGCCGACTCGTCCAGATATCCTGCCACGCATCCTACCAAGATCAATGGCTGAGGTCCTTTCTCGGGATTTCAGGACTTATGAGGTCTCGATTCTCAACCTTATGAAAACTCGATGACGCCAATATCCCGATGTCTCCTCCGGGTTCTTCCTCTGCTCCTTCGGGCTTAAACCCTGTGCAATTTTCCTGAGATCTAATGGCTGACGAGATTCATTGTATCCTCTACGAATCCTGACCGTCGATTCCTCCTCCTCGAGGATCTCTTGAAAAGGCTAAATGTTCTTTTTCAGAACTTGTCCTCTGACACCTACACTCGCATATCCTGCTCGAACCTTCCTCGGCACAAACTCATGTGCTTTGTTTTAACGATATCATGAAGGTGCTATACCTCCTGAGCTTTTCAACTCTGATTCTTCAGAGGAACCTGTGCGCACTCCTTGCGCTTAATATTCAACAACTTCCCAAGTGTTGAACACTTTCGACTCTGCGCAACTCCTGCAGCAGCAGTCTTTGATTTCCTTTGCTCAGGTTTACAACTGAGACTTATTCTTCAGCCTGCACACTCCTTGCATGGCTTCAACAACCCAAATCCACCTCTGGGTGAATGAGAACAAAAGTTAAACTACTGAGCCTTCATCAACGCACTCCTTGCGGATGAATTCAACTGCACACCTTGCAGGAATCTCCTGGCTCAGATAGAGAAACAATTGAAACTCATTCCATCTCCCCTTCAGACTTCAGGTTGAAACATGAAATCACATGCACAGCATATACAAAGAAAATGCATACAAGAAAACAAACATTCATGAGCACAACATCATTACACAGAGAAAACAACACAAACCATGAGCTTGAATCAAAGCTTCCTTCTATTAATTCAAAGGCCTGTACATGGGTGTTCTTCATACAATATTCTCTGCTTGCTCTTCTCTTCTTGCTCTTGAATGCTTGATAATGTTACAATGATATAATGAGGGTGTCTATATCCATTTTCCCTTTCAGACTCTAAACTATCAAATCTAGACTTAAACATCCTATCTACCAACATTAAATCTATTAAATGCCTCCTATCTACTTCAGAAAAGAGCGTATGGCTTGAGGTCTGATACAATATACAAAAGGCACTCTTTCATAAATGCATCATTTATACATTGGCGCATCATCTTGGATGAAATTCAAAAAGTTTCGGCTGGACTTGTCCAACTGTTCATTGTCTTCCATGCTGGCTCGCTTGTCGTGGGCGATGCTCCTACATCATCCCCCATCATATGAGGAAATTTCTGTTGAATTTGGCCCCAGGTGAGCCACTTGCCTTGGTGCATGAGCTTCCCTACTTTGAAAACTCGATAGAGATGAATCCTTTGTTTTTGGGTGCCCTTGATATGTGTGTCCACAATCTGATCACTGGATTCATGTGGCTTGCAGTCAGGGTTGATCTTTGTTGGTGTCAACTCCTCTGCTATCATGGAGGTGTCCAATAATGGTGGGCAATATGGTCAAAGGATAGCCATGTTGAAGACTCGGTGTAGGCCAAGGAAAGGAGGAATGTTGAGCTCAAAAGAATTGTCACCCACAAACTTGGTGATGGTGTATGGACCATAACAGAGTGGGAGAATCTTATGATGGGTCTCTGTAAGGAATTATTTCTACAAGTGCAACCAAACTTTGTCACCCACCTGAAACTTATGTGGCACCCGATACTGATCATAACACTACTTGTACTTGGCATTGGAATTGTGCAAAATATCTTGAACATGTTGGTGGATGTGTTGGATCCTCTTAATGAATCGGGTGGCTTTGTCATCTTCTGGTGGAGCAGGGGATGAGTTGGCCGAGGTGGTTGCTAGGGGTAGTGTGACATCCATGGGGCCCAATGGTTGGAATCACAACCCCACCTGAAAGGGGTTGTCACTAGTTGAGTTATGTAGGGCTCGATTGTAGCTATGTTGGACATAGGAAAGTCTCTCATCACATGTGAGGGGGTGCTTGGAATTGTTCATGCATAGGATATGTACGATCATATGATTGACAACCTCAATTTGGACATTAGTCTAGGGATGGAAGCCAGTGGATTTGGTGAGGTTGGTATCCAGCAGTGACCAAATACATGACCAAAATTTGTTGAGGAACTGATTTTACCGATATGAGACAATGGTTTGCGGGATCCCAAAATGTACTAAGACGTGTTCAAAGAAGAGCTTGGAAGTGGCCTCTGCGGTGATGTTCTTCTTTTAGGCAGCCATAATCGCCATCTTGGAAAAGTGATCAACAACCACAAAAACACAGTCATTTCCCCTCTTGGTGGATGGGAGGCCTGAAATCTAGTCCATTGAGATGGATTCCCATAGCTTGGTAGGAGTAGGCAGAGGGGTGTACATTCCCTATTTCTTAGTGGTCGGTTTGGTAATAGCACATGAGGTGCATGACCTGATATACTTGATGACATCCTGTCTAAGTTTCAGCGAGTAGAAATGTTTCTGCAACACAACCACTGTATTTTCAACGTGAAAGTGTCCTGCCACCTGACTGTAGTGAGATTCCCAAATCATCTTTGCACGCTCACTTGATGGAACACTGAGATGGCCCAGATGGGAAAAAATCTCATCCTGAAGATGGAAATTAGCAACCAGTAAGTTACCACCCAACATTTGGTAGGTGGTGGAGAAGTCTGGGTCTAGACTGTGATTTTATTCAAGGCTCGGTAATCAATGCAGAGTCGTCAGGTCCCATCTTTCTTTTGCACCAGCACGATTAGGCTTCCACAAGGCAATGATTTAGGATAGATGTGCCCCTTGTGGATTAGTTATTAGATTTTCCAGTTGATCTCCTTGTTTTTTAACAGATAACAGTGGTATATTGGTCCATTGGGTAGCAGTTCGCCTGGGGTCAGATCGATGGGAAGCTTGACCTGGCAGTGCAGAGTTACCCTGATAGGAGATGATAAGTATCTATGTATTCTTCCACAAACTTATCCACTTTCTTCTATTGTGTGGAGAGATTGACTGCAGAGGCCCTAGAAGTGGTTTCAATATTTTTCTTACTCTGAGATTGAATCATGAAGAAGACATATCTCCCAGTCTGAGAGATGACCTTCCTGCATTGCTTGGCAGAGATCAAAAACATATCACTAGGAGGGACTGCCTCGGGTATCCTGTACAATTTCTAGTTTAAATTAATAATAACACTACGATGCCTAGACTCATATACAACATGAAGTTTCCATAAATAAGGTTGGCCCAAAAGAACATTACAAACTTCGAGAGGACAAACATCACACAATACCTCATCTTTGAAGGGATTGATGTCGTACGACAATCGACACTATTGGTTGACGCGAAGATCGCTTTCTTGGTGAAGCCATCCAATGGTGTAGGGTTGTGGGGGTGGTGTTGTTGGCAGGGTCAACTTCTTAAATACCTTTGCTGAGATGAGGTTCTGTTGGCTACCACTATCAATGATGAAGTGCAGAGGGGTGCCTTTTACCCACATTTATAAATGGAAAAGGCATTTGCCTTCTTCTAGCTCATCTGGTTTACCAGGCTAGAGCTTGGTGATCGCAACGGTGGCGATGGGTTCCGCATTAATAATTTGTCTTCCCCTTTTTGGTTTTGACTTAGAGTCAGAACCCACCTTCGATTCAAATTCTTTCACTTTAGCCACCAACCACTGTTTTGAGTGGAAATTAGCAGTGTTATGCCAAGGGCTCTTATATAAGCCGCACCACTTCCCGGTATCTTTCTTTGTCTTTCCAGTGTCCTTATTTGCTTGCGGTTTGGACTGGTTGTCCCGATACTGTCCATCTTTTCTCTGTCCTTTGTTCTATAGGTTGGGGCCACCCTTTCCTGGATTTTTCTGTGAGGGGATCCTAGGCCCAAATTTTTGTGCCTTTTGTTTAAGATTCTTCTCGATTTTGATGGCATATCAATAGGTCGCGCCCAAGGAAAATATGTTCATAAATTCCATTTTGGTCTGGATGTATCTATGTAGAGCACCATGATACTTGAGCATGAAATTTCTCTTTGAATGTTTGATACCTAGCTTGGTGCACAGGGTATGGAAGATATTTGTGAAATCTGGCATTGCTTGGTCTCTTTCTTGCCACAGTGTGGTCCATTTGGTATACAGGTCACCATAAATTTTGACAGGGTAGTATTATTTCTTCATAGCACCCCTGAAGGATTCCTAGGTGGCCATGACTATAAATAGTGAGGGCTCCTCTGTTTCTATTTTCTCATAGAAAGTGTCCCACCAATCTTTGACATGGGGAACAACTTTGAGGAGCGCAAAAATAATATTTTCTCTATTTGAAAAGTTATGGACAAAACAATACCCTTCTAGTAGATTCAACCACTTGTCTACAACATATGCGTCTATCTGACCTTCAAATATAGGAATATCAAAGTTGATTTGTACCTTGAAGGGGGAGACACATCCACTCAAGGAAGATGTGTCGCCTGTTGGTAGTAGTCGAAGGATTTAAACGAAACTATCCATCATCGCGTTCCTCTATTGCATGAGGGATTCCTCAAGAAACATTTTGAAAGGATATCTTGTCCTGTCATATTTATTTTCTCTTGCCATTAGTGGTCATTTGGGCATGTGAGAGATTTTGTCCTCAAGAGAAATAAGCTCGAGACCCAATTCTTTGTACCCTGACCTTGTTAGGGACATGCATTCAGACAACAAGGAACATAACGCTCTAATACCACTGATCCATATTTTATGAGTAGAATGAAATGAATACAGATTATTAAAATATGCTTAACATAGAATAACAGAGATACAGTAAAACTGGTTTTCTATTCAATAAGGAAGTACGTTGAAACTATAAAATGCAGCGGGAAACAAGCTTGCTAGAATGGTGGTGGCTTATCTCTGAGAAGAGATGTGATGGTTGCGCTCATTCACAAGAAGATGATTAAAATGAGGATATCAAGGCATTTTTAGAGTAAGAATGAATTCCAAAACCCTAAACATCCAAAAAACTAACCCTAGGAGATGAAGTGCCAAAAGTCACGTGGGCCTCGTTGGGGTAAGCTAGTACATCAACTTCCAAAGATCGTAACTTTTGCATACGATCTTCGTTTTAGGCACACGATAGCCCATTGGAAAGGTCTATCTGATGAATACACATGATTCCATTATAATTTGACTCCATCTACAATCTAACTATGGCAAGGACTAAAAACGTTGTTTAGGGCGTCCAAATGACCCCGGGAGTGAGGGACCCAAAAACTAGGAAAAAAACATCCAAACTGGAAAAATGACAAAATGAACCAGTTGGAATAGGTGGGAGGCCACCGAAATTTATATGTATCAATCCTCCTCCTTAGGAATAAATGGTCTCCATTTCATTGAGTTCCCCCATCAGATGAGGAAATTTTTGTTGAATTTGGCCCTAGGTGAGCCACTTGCCTTGGTGCAGGAGTTGCCTTACTTTGACAACTTGATAGAACTGGATAATTTGTTGTTGGGTGACCTTGATCTGTGTCTCCACAATATGATGATTGGATTCTTGTGGCATGCAATTAGGGTTGAGCTATTTTGGTGTCAACTTCTATGCTATCTCGGAGGTGTCCAATAATGGTGGGAAATATGGCCGAAGCAGAGCCACATTGAAGATTGGGTACAGGCCAAGGAAAGGGGGAATGTTGAGCTCAAAAACATTGTCACCCAAAGACTTGGTGATGGTGTATGGCCCATAACGAAGTGGGCGAATATTCCGATGGGGCCCTGTAAGGCGTTCTTTCTGCAAGTGCAACCAAACTTTGTCACCCACCTAAAACCTATGTGGCACCCGGTGTTGATCATGGCGCTGCTTGTACTTGGCATTGGACTTCTGCAAAATATCCTAAAACTTTTGGGGGATGTGTTGGATCCACTCAATGAACTAGGTGGCTTTTTCATCTACTAGTGGAGAAGGAGACGAGTCGGTCGAGGTGGTCTCCAGGGGTAGTGTAACATCCATGGGGCCCAATGGTTGGAATCTCAACCCCACCTAAAAGGGGATGTGGCCAGTTGAGCTATGCAGGGATCGGTTGTAGCTATGTTGTACATAGGGAAGACTCTCATCCCATGTGCGGAGGTTCTTGGAATTGTACATTCATAGGATATGTACGATCATTCGATTGATGACCTCATTTTGGCCATCTGTCTGGGGGTGGAAGGTAGTGGTTTTGATGAGCTTGGTATCTAGAAGTGACGAGAATATCAACCAGAATGTGCTGAGGAACCGAATGTACCGATCTGAGACAATGGTTTGTGGGATCCAAAAATATAACCAGACTTGTTCAAAGAAGATCTTGGCAGTGTCCTCTGCAGTGATGTTCTTCTTGCATGCGGCCATAATCACCATCTTGGAAAAGCGATCAATAACCACAAAAACAAAGTCATTTCTCCTCTTGGTGAACGGGAGACTCGAAATGTAGTTCATTGAGATGGATTCCCATGGCTTGTCAGGAGTATATAGAGGGGTGTACAAGTCATGTTTCTTATTGGTCTATTTGGAAATAGTGTAGGTGGGGCAGGACCTGATATACTTGTCGACATTTTGTCGAATTTTTGGCCTCTAGAAATGTTTCTACAACACTACCACTATATTTTCGAAGCCAAAGTGTCCCGCTACTCAACTGTAGTGAGATTCCCAAATCATCTTTGTACGCTCACTTGATGGAATGCAGAGATGTCCCAGACGTCACAGTATCTTGTCCTGAAGACGAAAATTAGTGACCACTGAGTTTTCCCCAAACATTTGGTAGGTGGTGGAGAAGTCAGGGTTTGTCTCATAGAGGTGGGGCTATCTGTAGGTCTCATGGCCACAAGATTATAGAACCATGGTGAGTGCCTCGACTGGAGGTTGGCTGAGGCAATTAAAAAATCAGTTGGTACTTCCTGTTTTATACTTGATGTTGAGGTGGAACTGTTGTAAGTATGTGGACCACTTATGATGGCGGTCATTTTGTAATTTTTCTTGGGTCTGCATGAAATGTAGTGGCTTGTGATCAATGTGCATGAATTTCTCCTTCCTAATAATGTAATGTCTCCACTAGCAGTAGGCTTTCATAATGGAGTACATTTATTTGTTGTAAGTAGGATACTTACAAACAACATCTGATAGTGTCTCACTATGATATGCCACGGGGTGGCTGTGTTGAGTGAGAACGACACCCACAACATAGTTTGAAGCATCTGTCTCGATCTCAAAATGATGTTGTAGGTACGGTAATGAAAGTACTGGGGATGAGAAAAAATGCTACTTCAAGTCATCGAAGGCTTGTTGTTGGGACATGCCCCACAAATATTTTTCCTTACCACCACCCCTGGTTACTTGGCTCAAGGGCCATGCGATATGAGAGAATCCCAACATGAACCTACAATAGAAATTGGAGATGCCCAAGAATATTGGAAGATCAGTGAGTGTGGTTGGGGCTGTACAGTCATGGATGACCTGGATCTTGGTTGGCTCTACATGCACACTGTAATGTCCCCACTTTGGGACATCGTCACAGGGCAGAGACTTATGATGACCAGAGTATCCAGATGGATGTTATAGTGAGTACAGGGGTATTTGAGAGGCATTGTGGGGTCCAGTTGGCATTTATCATCATATTCCATCATTATGAGCCATTCCGCATAGGTTGACTTTGGTTTCATTCCATTCCGATGATTTCCATGATTTTGACTATTTTGAGCTATAAGTTAATTAAAATCACTGAAGAGGTCATTTTGGGCACATTACTTGGAGGAACCTCTCAGTGTAATAGCTCATTGGAATCGGGAGGAGAAACACTACAAGATGGGAAGGCTATAAGTGACTTTCAGTGGCCAGGGAAGCCGCAAGGAGAGATAAGGAGATTTTCAGAGGTAAAAAGGTTAATTAATTAATTAAAGTGATTTAATTAATTAATTAAATATTATAAAATGAAAGTCACTTTGGGGGGACAAGGTGAGCCAAAAAGTATAAAAGGAAGGCAAGGGCCTCTACTCATCATTCATGTATGATCTTATTTTGATTTCTGGCTTCTAGCTAGTGAGCCCAATATTGGGGGTTTTGAGGGTTTTGACATAACAAACCCTAGAGGACGATTCGGTGGTGAACGATTCCACCTATCTTGTCCCAAGCTTGGTCTCATAGATGCAATACTCTCCCACACCATTCTAGTTCCAGATATACTCAGTTGCAGGAGGATTCTACATCAGTTTCATGTGCAGATAGAGAGAGGGCGCACTAGTTGAGGGATTCCAGCAAGAGGGGCACACCATCTTTGGAGATAAATTCGTTGTAGGAGATTGGCAGGGCCGTTGAGGATTCTATCACTTGGGTTTTCATTGCAGGGCCTTGGACATCAGATCTAGTGCTTTTTGAGATAGTTTTATGGCTCAGATTATTTCTTGAGCAGTGGGGCGAATTGAAGAGAAGGAGGGCATTTTTGAGATCCAAATCTAGTCCGTTTGGAGAAGTTACACTTCAGATCTGACCCTGAGACTTTACCTAGTGACTTGTAGTGTCCCGATCTATATTTCTGGAGAGTTTCAGAGAATTTGGAGGCCTCCTTCAGCAGGGCCAAATTATTTAGGATTTCAGTCATCCAGTGGGGCGCACCATTCAGTGGGGGATTTCAGATCTACAGAGATTGAGAGGGATCTTGGAGATTCGGTCACTTGAGTTGTTCTTACCATCACCTGATCTATCAGTTGGAATATTTATTAGGGTGATTGGACACTTTTGGTAGCAGAGCCGAGTTATTGAGGGTTTCAACCTTCTATTGGAGCGTGGCATCATTCAGCTCGAGAGTTTGGCATTCAGATCTGCTTGTATTGATCTTCATTTCTTATTCAACCTTTGGAGGCATCTTTTGTATTAGCGGGAGAATTTTGTAGCAACTCTTATCTATTTTCTATCTTCTTGGCCATCTGTTGAGCATTCTAGATCGACATCTTCATTGTAGCAGGTTTCTCTATTTTATGAATAAAGAAGAATTGTGATGTTTTGGCTTGTCTATCTTATTGCATATGGTTGAGGTATGTTCCATGGTTATCTATTTTTGTTATTTGTTGCATACACAGATATAAACACATCTAAAAGGTAGATCAACAAAGTGTTTGACGAAATACCTCACTCAGAAAAAGTTTTAAAAAGACACCAAACAGTGATGCTCCTTGCATAATGGCTTGGGATCATTACAGTGGTATCAGAGCTTAAATCCTGCAAACCTGAGGGGTCTTTCATAGGGATAAATGGATTTTTGGAAGGAAATGGAGATTGTTAACAGGATTGAGGAATGTGAGAGGGAATATGAAACCCTCAATAATTTCAAAGGGATCATAACATTCCATTGGTTCCTATCCTATAAAAATCCTAGTTGGAACAAGAAGAAGATTGCACGTTGGCTCAAGAAGAGGGAGGAAATCAGATCAGCCCTTTGGGGTAACCCCACGCCCATTAGAAACCCCACACCCATTAGGAGCACGCAGCTTTGCTACAGTTGCAATGTGCCTTGGGAACCAGATCATAGGTGTATGGGTAAGGGTAAGAAGCACACTATTGAGGCACACCATGATAGTGATGATGGGGTGTGTGTGGATGGAGTGACAAATGTTGATTCAGAGAAGTCGGATGATGACAGTGACTCTTGCACAGGGGCTAGTGATAGTGACTCTACCTCAGAGGATAGTGATGATGACTCTTGCACAGGGGCTAGTGATGCTTGCACGCTTGAGGAGGATGATGATCCTTGTGTAGTGGATAGGCAGCTGGATGGACAGGACGATAGCACTAGTGTCTCAGTAGAAATATCACATACCATTGATGACCTTATGCCTCAGCAGAGTGGTGACACTAGTGAGGAGTCACACGTGTTATCAATTAGAGATGATGAGCTACCTATGAGGGTCGTGACACATTTGTCACCCTTTCAGATACCCATGATAGCCACGTCACATGAGGAGATCAATGGAATGTCATATGTGATGGATGAACCTATTGTGAGGGTTGCACACCATGGACATGTAGATCCACCGATCCAGGAGGAGATATAGGGAGTACAGACAGGGGACCTTACACATACAGATCAGCTAGAGGAGATTGATTCACAGTTATTAGAGACTCCATTAGTTGAGCATATTGTAGAGGTTGACAGGTTGATGGAGCATTTACTTCCAAGATCGGCCTACAGTGATGAGGATGCACTCTTTAGCAGTCTAGATGACCGTAGCATGTGTCTGGACACAGTTGTATGGGATCCAGGCACAGATGATAGTAGCAGGTTGAGTGCACAGGAGGATACAGCTGCTCACACTGGATACAATATGACTCATAGGGAGCTAGCAGTTGAGGATGATGTGAAGTTACGTATGGGCAGACCTAGTGGCACAATAGATAGCAGGCAGTCCAACACTTTATCTTCTGCATAGAGTGTTGTTAGCGATGGCACTAGCAATAAGAGGCATGAGGGGGTACCTCAGCATGACCATGATCAAGAGCCACACCACTTAGAAGCACAGTTGAGAGCCAGTGAAGCTATGATCATGGCAACTGCCAGGCACATTGATGACATGCAGGCACTGATGGTCGATTGTTGTTGGAGGGAATCCATGGCACATGATAGCCTAGATGAGGAATTTTCCATAGGTGACTTTCACACTCTCTTAGAGAGAATGTATGTGATGAGGTCAGACTTCCAACAGTTGTTGACAGACAGGGACTACCTACTGGTGATGAGCGAGATGTATTACCGAGCCTTGAGGGAGCAGGTGTTGGAGATGGTCCGACTCACTCAGGAGTTAAAGAGCACTCAAGGATTCTTGGGAGGCACACAGACAACCCCTCAAGAATCAGAGTCTATATTAGACGAGTCTCTTGAGGAGATTCGTCAGAGATTCACTTCATCTGTCGTAGTGGACATTCAGATTTATCATTCAGTCACATTGCTAGGAGATGTTGATGATCTAGTAGGGGAACATCAGATGATGGATGACACTTCCATTTGTCTTCCGAGAGCGGTTGGCCTCCATGTAGAGGTTGATCCAGTAGTACACCCAGGATCTATGAGACAACATGAGTCTATGGGGGGCGACATGGGTATGCTGGAGCATATAGTGATGAGTGATAGCTCACAAATACATGCCGATATGTACGGTGGGATTCAGAGGGGTATAGTGCCTTGCAAGGAGGAGACACACCTAGGGGAGCATGCAGGTGTCACTCCTTTGCAACAACACCTAGTTATGAGAGATCATTTTCACCATTTCAGCAGTTGCATGGGAGATGAGAGATGGAGGTTGGTTGAGCAGCAGTTGGAGGAGTTACTTCTAGTTGTACTGGATGGTGGAGATTCGGTGATGACCACAGGGGAGCATCGATCATGGATACCAATGGACGAGCTTCTGGTTGAATCCTTGGGATTGACCAAATCCTGTGATGCTCTCCATTCCCATAGTCAGTTGCAGATATGTCTGTTACCCTTTTTCGACATGTTTATCATTGACATCAGCATGAGGAGGATAGCAGATGAGCACATAGGGCTTATGACAGTGATTAGTCTCACACGGAAGCAGTTAGAGGAGATTGGAAGTGATAAACTTCCAAGTTTTCCATGGGACCTCGGAGTCCGTTTTGTTAGCACGATGTTCATGTTGACCCAGGTTGCACCAGAGAGCCACACACTCCACCTTGGTTTGGTTTGGAGTGGGTGTGTAGGTACTTGTCCTATGGGGCGAGACCCTTCCTTCCGCGTCATCATCATGATGGGGAATGGAGGTGTTTGGATAGGTACTTCATCTACAAAGATACCTTTACAGATACATTTTCTGGACAGCAGGTCCG
This sequence comes from Picea engelmannii, assembly GCA_009831015.1. NCBI lineage: Eukaryota > Viridiplantae > Streptophyta > Pinopsida > Pinales > Pinaceae > Picea > Picea engelmannii. The sequence goes on along the minus strand of ML790472.1, from coordinate 339,808 downwards.
GTGGTCACATGTGTTTCAGCTTGAGGATCTAGGAGAGGAGGATTCATGATGTATGTAGGGGGCAGACAGTCATGGTCATAGTAGTGTAGTGTTAGCATAGTGATCTTCAACAGATTTTAGCATGGGACCCAGGGATTTCAGGGTTGATCATTTCACTGATACATAGGAGAGAGTGGATCTTTGCAGGGGAAATTTGTTCTAACTTTCCATTGATCTTCAATGTCAAGAGGAGCACATCGCTTGCGGGGGCCTCACAGAGGTCTTGCATCACCTCGGTCGGACATCAACATGTGCAGTTGATGGAGGCCATGTGGATATTGGTAGAGATTTGGAGGATGGAATCATTTCGAGATGAGGCCATGTTTCATGTGTAGGAGGTTCACAGGGTTGATATCTTTCAGGACTATGCTTCGCAGAGTATTGCAGTTCACTTCCTGATATGGGATCCAGGGGGTGGACATTACTATTGTTCATCTTTGGATGGGTTCTACTATGTATCCCATAGATGGACATGGGATCCTGGTATTTTATTTGAGATGGTTTGGTTATTGCTTGAGGACAAGTAATTTTCTAGCAGGGAGGACTGTAATGTCCCCACTTTGGGACATCATCACAGGGCAGAGACTTATGATGACCAGAGTAGCCAGATGGATGTTATAGAGAGTATAGGGGTATTTGAGAGGCATTGTGGGGTCCAGTTGGCATTTATCATCATATTCCATCATTATGAGCCATTCCACACAGGTTGACTTTGGTTTCATTCCATTTCGACGATTTCCATGATTTTGACTATTTTGAGCTATAAGTTAATTAAAATCATTGAAGAGGTCATTTTGGGCACATTACTTGGAGGAACCTCTCAGTGTAATAGCTCATTGGAATCGGGAGGAGAAACACTACAGGATGGGAAGGCTAGAAGTGACTTTCAGTGGCCAGGGAAGCCGTAAGGAGAGATAAGGAGATTTTCAGAGGTAAAAAGGTTAATTAATTAATTAAAGTGATTTAATTAATTAATTAAATATTATAAAATGAAAGTCACTTTGGGGGGACAAGGTGAGCCAAAAAGTATAAAAGGAAGGCAAGGGCCTCTACTTATCATTCATGTATGATCTTATTTTGATTTCTGGCTTCTAGCTAGTGAGCCCAATATTGGAGGTTTTGAGGGTTTTGACATAACAAACCCTAGAGGACGATTCAGTGGTGAAATATTCCACCTATATTGTCCCAAGCTTGGTCTCGGATATGCAATACTCTCCCACACCATTCTAGTTCCAGATCTACTCAGTTGCAGGAGGATTCTACATCAGTTTCATGTGCAGATAGAGAGAGGGCGCACCAGTTGAGGGATTCCAGCAAGAGGGGCACACCATCTTTGGAGAGAAATTCGTTGTAGGAGATTGGCAGGGCCGTTGAGGATTCTATCACTTGGTTTTTCATTGTAGGGCCTTGGACATCAGATCTAGTGCTTTTTGAGGCAGTTTTATGGCTCAGATTATTTCTTGAGCAGTGGGGCGAATTAAAGAGAAGGAGGGTGTTTTTGAGATCCACATCTAGTCCGTTTGGAGGGGTTACACTTCAGATCTGACCCTGAGACTTTACCTAGTGACTTGCAGTGTCCCGATCTATATTTCTGGAGAGTTTTAGAGCATTTGGAGGCCTCCTTCAGCAGGGCCAAATTATTTAGGATTTCAGTCATCCAGTGGGGCGCACCATTCAGTGGGGGATTTCGGATCCATAGAGATTGAGAGGGATCTTGGAGATTCGGTCACCTGGGTTGTTCTTACCATCACCTGATCTATCAGTTGGCATATTTATTAGGGTGATTGGACACTTTTGGCAGCAGGGCCGAGTTATTGAGGGTTTCAGCCTTCTATTGGAGCGTGGCATCCTTCAACTGGAGAGTTTGGCATTCAGATCTGCTTGTATTGGTCTTCATTTCTTATTCAACCTTTGGAGGCATCTTTTGTATTAGCAGGAGAATTTTGTAGCAACTCTTATCTATTGTCTATCTTCTTGGCCATCTGTTGAGCATTCCAGATCGACATCTTCATTGTAGCAGATTTCTCTATTTTATGAATAAAGAAGAATTGTGATGTTTTGGCTTGTCTATCTTATTGCATATGGTTGAGGTATGTTCCATGGTTATCTCTTTCTGTTATTTGTTGCATACACAGATATAAACACATCTAAAAGGTATATCAGCAAAGTGTTTGACGAAATACCTCACTCAGAAAAAGTTTTAAAAAGACACTAAACAGTGATGATCCTTGCATAATGGCTTGGGATCATTACACACACCATGTTGATCAACAATGTAGCCTAAGTAATGGACCCTGCCCATACCGAAGGAACATTTTTCCAAGTTTGCATATAGTTTGTGCTACTCCAGGGTGTGAAGAACCTGCTGAATATGTTGCAAGTGTTTCTCCCAAGTATTTTGGTAGATGAGTGTTGGGGTCCAGGTATGAACGATTTATTCACCCTTTTCCTACATTAATTTATCAATTCGGGTGTGTATCCTTTCAAGGAAATGTGCAAGGTATATGCAGGGACAAGAGTACAATTCGTTCTGGCCAAGTGTTTACAATTTAAGATTCAAACATTTATTGTCAACTGGATTAACTACAACTTATGAAAGGTACTCATAAGAATCATATGCTGTAAAAACAAGCATAAACTAAGAAATAACGTACTGTAACAGCAATCATAAAACTTATAAATAACACACCATAACAACAATCATAAAACTGATAAATAACACACACACAGGAAGACGCAGCACCTCATCAGAAGAGCGGGCCCAACTCTTTGATCAGGGCTACGCTGGTTACAGTAAAGATGAAGAAAACAAAATAGGTAATGCTTTATAAATCTGAAAAGGTTATTACAATCTCAATGGGGACATCCCCAGTTACAGGAATAAACTGTCTTTTATACATCAAAAGGGAGAACAAATTCTTCCCCAAAAACATGGTAACTGTATCCCCAAAAATATGCATTAGTTGAAACGACACCAGTACCAGATGGATATGATCAACGAAATGCCCAAGATGGTTCAGGGATCTGTGACTCCAGTTGCACGGCCTCCTTTTGGCTTGGTCGTTGTTGTTCTCAAAACAACTGAACAATAGATCCGTCGCGAGATGATGAGGCCTTGATTCATGTTCTCCAAAATATGCGGTCAAATATCATTTTAGTGCTGCGAATAGGTAAAACTCTGTGACTTCACTTCATTAATAAAATATTCCAATAGACAGGGTAGGGGTATTTACCTCACGGTTTTAGCATAGTAAACATAGGTAAATAAGTGTAAAAAGGCCAAAAGGTAATGGAAATGCGACAGAAAGATAGCCTGATTTGGTGCCCAACATCTCCCCCCAGCTAGCCTTCTGCATGCCCTCATGCACTTCGCCACTTCCGTAGGTCTTGGTTTTGCTGACTGTGGGCTTCCTGAAAATGGGTGAGATCATATTCTTCGGCCATCTCTATTCCTGGAACTTTAAAACCATCTGAGAGGTGGACGTCTTCCCACCAATCTTCCGGAACAATATATACTGGAGTGTAATCTTCTACTGGCAACCAAATAGTGGGAAACTGAAACTGGAGTCCCATCCATCGAATCCCACTCGTTCGGATACATGCCACATATCTGGGCACTCTGGGGAGTACCTCGTGCAAAATTTGGTGCCCCAAAAGGTTCCCTATTTTGGACAGTTGTAGGTGTCATCATCCACCTTTTCTGACAGCAATCAAGGGCTTCTTCATGAAATGTGACTATTTTCTTAACACAAAGATCAAGGCACCAATTTTGTGTCCTTAGCATTCTATCTCTATTCGCCTCAATTCCCAAAAAGGTGTTGTGTTTATTGAACATGGTGACTACCCTTTCGGGTTCTCCTCTTACCATAAACGACTTTGTAACCTGATTAGATTCAAATGTGTTAAAAGCCTTCTTCTAGCTGATCTGGTTGGAAGTGTAAGAGGCAAGGGCCCTTAAATGAATGTCTCCCACATACGGGACCGGATTGAAATCTCTGTCCAGGCACAACAGATATCCATGCAGGTAAAATTCACACATCAAAAGCTGAGTTGGCACGTCGTGGTGCCTCATTATTCGGAGGAATTGTACACCATTTTATATCTTATAACTAATCTCATTTTTTATTCTCTCCATGCAGAATAGAAGAAAACGTTCATGCAAAAACACAGAATAACTAGAAGTAGGGGGGCGACATGCCATCACCTCTTGTGCCAAACTAAACATCTTCTCTTTATCCGTTTTTAGTTTTGCCACTTGCTTTTCCAGCTGCTCCATCTTGAACTACTGCTTCACATTCCTTAATCTCATGATTTATATACGCTCCACATATTCAAAAACAGTTGTGGAGGCTCACTCCTACGTTCTTCTGATTTCATTTTTATACTGAGTCGCAGTAGATTTCCAAGTATGCACTTTGACTATTAAGGCATGCTCACGGTCTTCAAACAATCGCTTGACCGGGTTTGTTTGAGTAGCAACAGAGGTTATGGCTGCCTGGTCCATCTGAGTTTCTGTTTCTACTCCTATGGTCTTGGGATTTCTAGTTTTCTTCTTGTATTTCTTCATCCACTCCTGCAATTTGTGTACCTGTTTTCTTAGTTTCCTAACCTCCATCTTAAGCCGCGTTGTCTCCTTCAATTGCAATTGATGTTTTTGTTTGGTTGGGAGTCTTATGACCTTCTCGCCTGGCTCTTCCATTGGCTCATTCATCGGGACCACTTCACTTGGTCCCTCCTCTTTGCCTATAGCTAATTCCTCTTGTTGCAGGCTTACCGTGACCGGTGGTGTCCCTACAAGATGCTCTCATGTTGGTGTATCTGTTTGAGTATCGTCCACCTCGCACAGTTGTGGCTTTTGTGATAGAATTGGAGGAATGATGGGATCTTCTTCTGAAATTCGAAGGGAATGAGTTCGCCTTGCTCCTTTTGGAATAAATGAGAAAAAGGGGAACTGGCAGGGATGTTCAATATTCGGTTCCGAGGTCAATGTTGGTTCTTGTGGTTCAGCGCCAACCTCATGCCCTAGTTCTCCCATCACTTCTTCCATGGGCTCTATGGTCGAGCTGGTCACGACCTCTTCTTCATTCTGGTTATCCTCCTCCATCAATTCCATGGTGACAGGAGGTTCTTGTGGGGTACCCTCGGTCGCACTATCGATCAATTCACCTGCGCCTGTCTCTTGTGAACCTACTTTTGTGGTTTTCAGATATCAAATTCTTCTACTAATTCCACAGGCGAGACTGGTTCTTGTGGGGCAGCCTCGACCGTGGTACTAGTGGGCCTTTCTGTGTCAACTTCCGCATCTTCCATTGATTCCATGTTTTCATCTTTCTCTTGAGGAGCATCCTCTTCTTCGAACGCTTCAGCTTCCATTTCCATCTCTTCCAGTTCCTCCTGGTCAACATAGTCATCTTCACCTGCATTTTCCTCCTCCGCGGCTTCTGGTTCATCTTCCTTAGCAGCCACAACAATTGCTACTTCTTCCTCTGTGGAGTCCCGAAACAGTTCCCATGGAATCCAGATTTGTCTGATGACATTCATTACTAACAATTGAACCAGCCCATGGTGGGTGATGGTCGCCAATACCTGTCGCGAATCCTGAGTCGAATGTTCCATTAGGTGAAGGCTTCTCAATAATAAATAAGGCATATTTAGTGAGAAAGCCTCTGCTTGGGGAAATCGCAGGTGAGTTAGTATTCGAAGATGGTATTTGAATATAGTGGAGTATCTTCCTTCGCAAGTCATATATCTCATGACGAATTCTGCTACCTCCTTCCATGGATGCGACAACGAATTTCAGTCATATCCTCGACCCTTCTGCACAATGCTTTCTCTTGCCTGTAAAAAGGCTTCGGGAAACTCTGGAAGGACAGACCTTATTGAAAACCATCGCTGTCCGTTTTGAGGGAGTCCACTAACTTCTGTGATGGCTTCCTCTGTCATAGGAATTTCAATTCCGCGGACCCAAGAGCTTCCTTCTCTCAAGTTGAGTGTGAATTACGTCGGGATTTCTTCATTCGACCCTTTCAATCTGTCAAAGTAGACATTCTAGCCCACGTTCTTAAAGACCTGTGATACCTACTGATTGTTCTGAACTCTCGTTGTATCTTTAGGTTCATGCCGCACAGATCGTCCACTCTTTGCTGTAGAGGCGGAGTCAACACGACGAATGTAGTTAGTTGGTAGGGGAAAATGGCAGGGCTCCAAAACCGTTGGCAACTGAAATAATGTCATATCGCTTTTGGGGGCAGCGGATGAAACAACGCTGGCATGCTTGGAAATGATGACAGATTGTGGTGGTACTGTCAGAAATTTAATGCAGCATGTTGGGGAGGTGACCGATTATGATTCTGCACGTACGAGTACGCATTTGACATATCAAGTTATGATTACAGAATATCGAAATCATTAGATTTTGTTTGATGAGGATCATGTGTCATAAATGTTTTTCGTGGTATGCCGTCATTTGTTATGANCCCCCCCCCCCCAACTTAATTACGATCGTCCACGACACATTATGATGTCTTTTGGAATATTTTAATTAAATCCATAAAAGTCAACGGAGATGTAGCTGGGGCCTACCTTAGGGTGGAGTGGCAGGAAAAGTTCTGACGGAGTAATGTCAACAGGATGTAACGACAACAAGGAGTAACAGTAACAACGGGTAGCAGCAATGACATAATAATGGCGACGACGGAGTAGCGGCAGTTGCGAAGTAACAACATCGACGGAGTAACGACAATTGCAGAGTAATCAGTGCACACCAGTGGAGTAACAACAACGACTTAATAGCAGTACTGGTGGAGTAACAACACTGAGTGTTACATTTCTCCTAGTCATATTCGTTTGTTGTCCCTGCAATAATACA
>ML790472.1:289036-313147 GCA_009831015.1 Picea engelmannii | reverse complement strand
GACTCTCTTCATGAGCCATACTTGGTGAATGCCTCCTTGAAACTTGCGGTGATGATATAAGCTTCCTCCTTGAAGGATGAGAACTTGGCTCCACAAGTTGACCTTCTCCTCTTGTGAGTTTCAACCTTGTGAGCATTAGAAAAAAAAACACTTGCAAATAATCAAGTCTTCAAAACCCTATGCTCTGATACCAACTTGATCTAAAAATGAAGAAGACTTGTATTCTTGAAATTAATTGCAAGTAAAATTTATGTGTTAAAATGAAAATGGATCAACTTTGCAACACAACTTTAATAGGATTTACTCATTCAAGATGCATATAAACAACAACAAAATCAGTGAACAAAAAACACATAACACAACAAATGATAAAGGAGTTCACCCCTCTCTTGGGATACATCTCCTGGTCCAGCTTCCAATGGATCATTTGTATTATTTGCTCAAAGTGATCAAAAATGTGCTTTACAATGCTCAAAATGCCAAATAGACTGCTCCAATGGCTTCAGAATGTCCAAAAACCCCTAGCTGGGCTTTTCGGCACCTCGTTTGGCCAAAAATTGAAGAAGATAGGCTTCCTGGAAGACCCCCCTTCAAGCTTGTTGTCTCTTCATCTACAAAACGCACCCTTGTTGGCTCAACCTAGCCCACACACATATTTAAGCGTAAATACTTAGCACCGGGCACAATTGCACAACCGGTACAAACTGTCGAATGGTTACGCATCGACCTTTAACTACCAAGGCCTGTGGGCACATGGTCACCACATGACCACGCGCAATACATAACAGGGCTAAAGTTCAAACCGTATGCAAAACCGTAGGATTAAACCCGCGCGCATACACGTTGTTCACATGTTATATTCAGACCGTGCACATTTCAAAATGGTTACAACATATATATATTACGGTGGGTTTAACCGCCTGTAGCACCGGTCCTATGCAATACATATATATAACCGTGGGTCGGGGCTTAGCCCTGGCCCGGTTCACGCCCAATACAAATTTTTGCAAATTCAAATATATTACAACACATTTATATGTTAAGTAACATATGCAGGCATGTCGGTTGGGTGGCCTTTCACAAATATTTACTCTACCCGGAGGTCACGGGGTCGACTCCTGCCAAGTGCAAATATTTTAATCCAATAAACATGTGACACGTGGCGGCCATTCATTGGGCCACGTGTCGCCATCCCGTTCGCTTCCAACAAGCCATGTCACATGCCAACTATCTCAATAGCTGCCTGCCACATGTCATATGACATGCCACGTGTCATACGACCTACCACGTTAGCATCCGTACAGATTGTACAGACTGTACAGTCAGCACCCTTTTTTTTGCCTGTTTGTAAATTTGAACAGAATGTGATATCTCTCACTCCCGACATCCGTTTGAACCCAAACGAGTTGTGTTGGGTTCGTAAGGATGAGGCCTACGCTCTCGTTTGATTTGAAGCGATTTAGAACACTTTGAATTTTTGAGCAAAATTTGATCCCCTGGATCAGGTTCCCAAGCCCAAATTTCCGCGTCTTTTGTTTGAGGTTTTGCTAGATTTTGACAGCATATCGATAGGCTGCACCCAAAGACGAGATGTTTAGAAATTCCATTTCAATCTGGATGTATCTATGCAGAGCATCACGATACTTGAGCACCATATGTCTCTCTGAATCTTTGATACTCATCTTGGCGCCCAAGGTATGGAGGATATTTGTTAAATCTAGCACTGTTTGGTCTCTTTCTTGCCGTAATGTGGTCAATTTGGTATACAAGTCATCATAACTTCCAACAAAGTAGTATTGTTCCTTAATAGCATCTCTGAAGTATTTCTAGGTGGTTGTGACTATAAATAATGAGGGTTCCTATGTTTCCTTTTTCTCACTGAAATTTTCCCACCAATCTTTGACATGGGGAATGGCTTTGAGGAGCGCAAAAGTAATATTTTCTCTATTTGAAAAGTTATAGACAGAAAAATACCCTTATAGTAGATTCAACCACTTGTCTACAACATATGTGTCTATTTGACCTTCAAATATATGAGTACTGAAGTTAATTTGTACCTTGAAGGGGGCAACGCCTCTGCTCGAGGAAGATGTGTCGCCTGTTGGTAGGCATTGAAGGATTTGTGCAAAACTATCCATCATCTCATTCCTCTATTGCGTGATGACTTCCTCAAGAAACATTTTGAAAGAATCTCATGTCTCGCCATCTTTATTTTCTCTTTCCATGAGAGTTCGTTTAGGTGTGCGGGAGATTTTGTCCTTAAGAGAAACAAGCTTGAGACCCAATTCTTTGTACCCTGACCTCATTGGGGACATCCATTAAGACGACAAGGAGCAGACCACTATGATACCACCGCTCCAGATTTTATGAGCAGAACGAAATGAATACAAATTATTAAAATATTCTTAACATAGAATAATATAGATACAGTAAAATGATTTTTCTATTCAATAAGGAAATAAGTTGAAACTGTAAAATGCAGTGGAAAACAAGCTTGCTGGAATGGTTGCGGCTGATCTCTGAGAAGATATGTGATGGTTGCGCTCATTCACAAGAAGATGATTAAAATGAGTCTCTCAAGGCCTTTTTACAATAATCATGAATTCCAAAACCCTAGACATCCAAAACCCTAACCCTTGGAGATAAAGCGCCAAAAGTCATGTGGGCCCTGTTGGAGTAAGCTATTACATCAACTTCCCAAGGTCGTAACTTTTCAATACGATCTTCATTTTAGGTGCATGATATCCCGTTGGAAATTTTTATCCAAGGAATAGATATTTTGTCATTGGACTCTAACTCAGTCGATAATTGGACTGTGGCGAGCCCTAAAATGTTGTTTAGGGCCTCAACATGGCCTTAGAAGTCAGGGACCTAAAAACTAGGAAAAAGAATACCAAACTGGAAAAATGCCAAAATGAACCAGTTGGGATAGGTGGGAGGCCACCGAAATCCATCTCGATCATTAAGGGAAGAGAAATATTATCGAAATGTGTACCTTGAGTCCTTACAATTTTTGTTGATCCCTTCTGATTGCTGTCCATTCCAAGATTGCAGGACTCCTTCCAAAGCTGGCCTGAAACAATGTTACAAAACAAACTATGACAACATATGCTCAATTATTAAGATCATCTAAAGGGATAGTTATTCATGAAAATGTTCATAAACACAAACACATAGACATAAATATCTGGAACAAGAAATTTTCTCTTTTATTAATATAAAAAATGGAAGTTACAACCTGAATTTTGTTGGCGCCGCTCCACGAACCTTGCCTAGGTTCCTCTACTTTGTCTCCAAGTGCACTATTCCCAATACTATCCTCACCACCAACATGCCAATATAAGGGGAAAATGATGGATGTTATAAGGAGAATGGATGGAAGGGAATGTTGACGATGAAACTCAGAGTAGAATGCAAGAAGGCTTGGAATACAAGGGATACAATTTGGGAGAGTTCTCTTGTCTCTAGTTTGATATATTCAAATGACCCCCCTAGGTCCCTTTTTTATATGAGAAAATGATGGTTAATTCGTTACCTGAAGGGATACATGTGGTAATATGGTTGCAAAACCTAAGATAGCCCGTAAACTCCACTGGAAAGTGCGGATTTTATATTTTTTGCAACTTTTTATAGTACACACGTGCTTTTAGTTATGCAGCTAGCATGTGTACGTGGGATTTTAGGCATGCATCTAGTGTATGTACGTGCTCTTCCTATGCAATAGGGCATGTATACCATACAAAAACTTGTTTTTTAAGAATAATTCTAACAAAAAGGTTGGCATATGTGTGAATGAGTAGGCCAGCATAAAAAATGCATAGTAGTGGCATTTTGAGTTATAGCAGAAAGTTATGATATTAGTTGCTTCAACGTTTTTTAGAGATTTGGCATCAATATCTCCTTTGAACAATTGAATTTCAAATATTTACCTTTACTCTCAATTGGTTCCTTCCTTCAAACAATACATTAGCTCCAACATTAGCATTCCGGTAGTGGTTGTATGCAAGTGGAAGTGTCTCATCAATGTTGCGCACTAGCCTGGGGTATTCACATGTAAATCAATATAATGTCACATGGGTTCATAGTAAGGGTATTAAAGATAGTAAAAATATAATTCAATATATTGGATGGCATGAAGGGGGGTGATGGTTTTTTTTAATTAAATTATGGGTATACATATTGAGTGGGGTTGGGTTGGTGGACGAGGAGATTTAACTAACCAAAATATTGGGGATGGAAAAGGGTGTAGTTGTTAATTATCAAAATTTTGAGGTGCAGAGCTGAGTGGAATCATGCGACACTAACACTATAGAAGAGGAAAATCATCCAACCCTAACCCTAAATATTTAACGTTTTTCCTTGAAAAGGACAACAATCATTTGGGCTTCTGACTAGAGGAGTTATCAGTTGAAGGGATTTTTGTTTAAATTTGGTATTTCTATATTATTTAGAGATGGAATTATTTCTATAATGAAGGCATTTCCATAGGTTTGAAATTAATCCTTGTGCTAATAAAGAATATACTTGGTAGGTGTTCATGAAATTGTGTAAAAATCATCTTATCGTATCCTCCTCAAGCTATATGGGTATTCAATAATATGTAATTCATTTTTTGATTGAAATCATAAGGATGTTGGAAGTAAAAGGTGTTGCTAAAAACCTACATAGCTTGAAAATGTTAGTATTGGAATTTTGGTTCCTTTTTAGATTGGAATGATTAAGAGGCTGGAAACAGTAGGTGATGAGTCTTGAGTTACCAATGTGAGGAGACCTTTCTTTATGAATTTTTTGTTAGAAGTGAATCATCTCAAGAAAGAGTGAGGTGATACATCTCTAGTCCTTATACCTTATAAAATTTATCAATGAACCATGAAAGTATTTGAATAAGCAATGAAAATGACATATTTGTGCCTAGAATGGACATGGGAATAAGGTTTTGAATATTTTAAATGAAATGCAATGTGCATATGTAAAACCCAATGCAATTACCGTGGCTAGCTTGATTGCCACTTGTGGTTATTTAGGACATCTACAACAAGGAAAGTGGATCCATGGTACATAATTAAGAATAGATTTGAGTGGGATGTTTTTGTAGGGGTTGAATTCATAGAATTGTATATCAAATGTAGGAGTCTCGATGATGCATGCCAAGCATTTGAGAAAATGTTGAAAAAATATGTCGTATGTTGGACACTAATGGTTGTAGGTTATGCTCATAATGAAAAAATAAGACAACAAATGTAACAATCTTGTAACAAAATTGGCATTGAAGGAGAAAGAGGTGTTGTGATTGTTGGAGGAGAAAAAAACGTGAAGATTCCAATAAACATGCATACATGTGTATTCTTGTGAAATGTAATGCTCTGTAATGCAAAAAACATAAACAGGAACGCATGCCTCTAGATCCTCGTCATCTTCAGGTATTTGAATTTGTTTATTTTATTTAGCTATTGGAAAAGTGTTGCAGTGGTTCTGATATTTACATATAATAGTTAGATATTTTCTAAAATTCCCAATTGTTTTTAGTTGCATCTGATTGTTGTATAATCAATTCGAACATTACATGGACCCTATAAGAATCCAACATAATTTGAATGCATTTTTTTTTACTKGATAAACATACAACTAAAACAAAAATCATAAAATATTGTCACCTTTAAAACTTGAACAGAAGTGAAATGGAAATTTCGATATAACCTTCAATGGGGTTTGCTTCAAGCGACAATTTTGGGTTTCAATGACATTTTGGCTGGGATCTAGGTCATTCCAGGGTAGGAATATATGTGCATAGCTGGTTTTACGACAGAACTTTACCAAACCTGCAAGTGGGTATGCTTCAGTAAATACCTAAACATATAGGTTTTCTAGGAGGTAATATGGGCATAAAATACCAATAATTTTACACTGAACTTGCATGTCATAAAAATATTTCCCAAACATTGTCAAGAGAAGAATAAAATGCTATGGTTATCGAGGATCTATGTGAATGTTTCCAAGTTAATTTCCTTGAACTTGTTGGGGATATTTTTACAAAATATAGTCTTAAAGAACTGGAGTATGCAGTATCTAAGTCAGAGAAGGTGCTACGAGATTTGTTCAGTCATCACATAAAAGAGATGGAAATGACATTTCAGCCCAAGAGATCATACCGAGTGGGAGGAAACACTACGAGGAATATACCCATGTTTGAAATTATAGTTGTTCACATCTTTCTTATCCATGACACACATACACAAGTTCATAATGCTACCACTACCTCAAGAAACTCATTTGCAACCATTTTGTTGAGATTTTGTTATCTTGTGGTATCACTGCTAGTTAAAAAGGGTGCACAATCTGAGGAAAACTCACTGAATTTTCTGTCGTATGGATTTATTATGTTCATGGAGTGGGTTGTGTCTCAACCATCTTTTTCTGAAAGATATCAAGGTTGATTTAGTCACTGCAAAAGGACTCTATGAATTGAAGCAGGAATGTGCATTGCTTATAAGACTCTTCTCAAACCGACAAACACGTCCATAGAGGAATGCACCATAAGTTGCTGTAGATATAGCATCAAGAAGTAGTAATCAAACAACATTATGGGAGGATTATGAATTGTTGGGATTTAGTCCTCCTTCTCTTGCTTATCAAGATCTAGATTTTTTCCAATCTGTGTATGACAAAAAATAGTGAAGGGAGTTTCCAGGTTCAACTACAGAGATTCATGGGTGGTTTGAATGCTTTCAATTACTTTATCGATAGTAAAGTAGTTTACTCATATTCTAGAAGCAGAGATGAGGAAATAACATGAAATTCTAAAGGAGATTCCATTTGTGTTGGTCACATAGACAATTTGAAAGAAACAACTATCCTGTCATCTTCTTTGAGGGATTGGGTTCAACCTTCAAATAAATATTTAACTTATGCTAATGTTCCATTGGTTTCTGATCAAGAATGGGTTCAGGATGTCCATGAAAACTCTTCTACAGTCCATTTGATAATTGAAGAATATTACCAGGGCTCAAAAGTGGACTGAAGTCTCACTAAAAAAACAATTATGTAAATGAGTCGCTTGAATGTTCAAAGAAGCAATCAAGCAGTGCACTAGCTCTGGAGGAATCCTTTTTGGATGCTCCAGTTCATTCTCCTCAACTTGGAAGATGTCCAGGGGACGACCATCGTACCAGCCCAATACAATATTCAAATGATGCAAAGAAATTGAAGTTTTCAGATATAACTAGAGAAGCCTTACATTATGGACACGAACGTTCTAAAAGAGGACCAAGAGTTTATTTTCCTAACAATTATTTGAAACATCCTATTTCTTCTGGACCAAAAATTAATATTTTTTAAAATGATGGTAAAATCCCAAATAAAGTTGATGCAAAGTTTACTAGTGCAAACAATTGTGTTGGTCTAAGGTCATCTTGTTTTACTCAGTATAGTTCTTGTAACATACATTTTAAAGCCAAGAGACAAATTGTTGACGACCTTCGATGGATTCATGACTATATACATATTATACCTGCAGGTCTTAAAGGAACTAGAAGATGGTTGTATCATAACTTTCCAATATTTAGTTCTGGTAAAAAAGCAGATGAGGGAAGATGTTGTCATTTATGAAGTGATTTCTAATTCTGTAGAGATGGCAGATTAGAAGTCTAACAACCCTTTTTAATAACATTAGATGATAAATTTCATCAGATTTCGCACACAAATGATTAGTTTGGATACGATGTTAGAATGTAATACTCAGTTCTGAGATCCAATCTCGTCGTTGTTGCCGCATCGTTACATCTCCATATACAGGGAAAAGGAAATGAGGTCTGAAGTTGTTGGTTGGATAAAGTGAGTACAAGAATGCGATTTGGTGCTAAATTGTTGTGGGCGTAGACCTAGCAATGATTGTGCCTATAAATAAGAAGTTGCTTGTTCTTGATGTGAATGGTTTTTCTTGTGGAAACCTACTTTCAGTTTGAGAAACTTCCTGAAGAGCATCATCCTGATTGATAAAAAGGTTGATAGGTTGGTCGATTTCATAGTTGGAAGTTTGAAGTAAAATTGCTATTTTCTTGGCATCAATACGGGGTTGAAAAATACAAAAAAATACAAGGAAATTTTACATGAGGATGGGGTTGTGGATGCTACAAGGTAACCTGCATTGAGTATTCCATTTATGAGTGTTGGTTAATGCATGACAAGGTATAATCTATAAATATTCATGTCGTTGTCAATTTGGCGTAACACTTTAATTAATTGGCCTGGAGCCTTATTGTGTAATTCCCAATCATAAATGGGCCTCTACTTATTTTATAGGTGAGCTTGGGAAGCTTTACTTCATAGATTCCAAGTTTGATATGCCAATCTAGATCTGCCCAAAACTAGCAAAGAACAACAATCGAAGATGTTATCTTGGTGTGGTTGATACATAATATATTTTGCAAATTCAGAAGATAGTTTTCTACACCAATATTTCATGCATGTATATTCATTTTGGATGGTTATTAAAATTGTTGACATTGTTTTCATGTCAAATTCCCGTCTTTTCACTTACAGCAGTTGAGCAGTTTGTAAATATATTCTGGAATCTTGTAATAGTGCACTGGTATCATACAAAAAGCATGTTTAAACACCAAGAAAAAAATTTCTTCTTTCCATATTTATAGCGGATAGCACCAAAGACAAGAGGAAATATACAACCCTTGAAGACTGTGTATGAAGATTTGTAAGGGAAGAATTCAAAAACTTCATGAGCATAGCAAACCTAATTTATGGATCAGATTAATGAGATTTTGTAGATTTCGAAAAGGAAAATAGAGGAACGCCCTAGTCTTTTCACACTTGGGTTGGCTTATGATGATATGGAGGATGATTTGAGTATATCGCTCTTTTTAGATGGCATACCTTATGAATCCTAATCGTTGGACAATGCATCTTTGAAGTTCCAACTTATGACATGGATAGGAACAAGGTTTATGTTGCAGCTACAAGTGGAAGAGTGACAACAATAAGAGGACAAAAACGAAGAGTATTATAATCTCATTTCCAAATGATCACTAATGATGCTTGTCAAGACATTACAAACATACCAAAGTATATATATTAGAAAAGTCACGAGGTGGAATAATTGCAAGCCCATAAATGTATTCAGAGGAATGATACCAGTTGGAATCCAAGAACTGCTTTTTGGGTTTTCGTGAATATTTATGAGCATATTCATAGATTGACGGTATAGGGGACTTATGGATGCTATGTGGATGATTGGTCCCTTCTACAAGATTGGATCTGTTGGCTTTGTAAAGTTGTTATTCCAACAAAATTCCTTCAGCATAGGAAGTTCTAAAATTACAAAACTTGAACTTGGACTTTTACAGATCGATTAGGTACTTGTTGTGGGGATTATATCTACGAACAACCTCATTGATATTGATGCATTAAAGTCTTCTATTGCATCCATATTTTTTCTAATGAAATATTGGGTGCTATTCCTTCTATTTGTAGCAAGGATGTGTATGAATTGGTTGTTGACTTTGGACTAGTATGTCTCTATTCCGAGTGATATTGGGAGGATTCCTCATTGTCAGCATGGAAAATAAGCAGACAGACATCGACAAATGCTAGAAAGAAAATATCATACGATTGTTGTTGAATTTGTAGGCCAAGTTGGCTCAAAGCGACAAATGAAAAGACTGAAAACAATTCTCTAAGTGGAAATGATGAAAGAGAAAGTATTTTGCAATCCATAGTTCATGTCAATCAATGAGCATAAACACCATGGAGGTGGACGAACATTAGTCTAGTGGAAAATTATGGAATAGTAACATGCCAGTCAATGTTGAATGGCACTTAGTGGCATATTATTGGAAGGCTAGAACCAGCTCAGACACATAGTGTTGTAAATTGAAAGGATTCTTAATCTCTCAAGAAATGAATAATTTAATGGGCCTTATGCCAGGAAACTAGTGGAACTCAAAGGATTCACCTACCAATTAAAAGGGAGATACTCAACCTTATGCTACCAGTTGAATATTTATCAGAACATACATGAATTTGTTAACTGCATGTGCTAATTATTTTATTCCTGTGTTTTAATTATAGGTATGATGATACCTATGTCGGTTTTGACTATCAAGAAGATGGAGCATGAAGGAAACTTCTAGGTTCAGCCAGTGCGCATAGTGGATAGGAAGATCAAAGCAATTTTTGCATAATTTTGAAGAACTCTTATTGTACGGGTGTATATGGATGCACTGAGTACAATGCATAAATAAGGGGGAGGGGAATGTAATACCCCAGCTTGATCCCCAAATTGTAAATATATTTTACATAAGACACTTAGGCTGGTGAACCGGTTTGTTTGGGCTGGAGTGCTTGTAAATATGATCAAAGGTTAGAGAGCCTATATTATAAATTGTACATATGCAATAATTAATAAAAAATAACACCACAACTGTAAACTAAGGAACGAAAAGAGTATGGGGGGACAAGACTCCACAAGTGGGAAAGTGGGATAAAGTCTAGGTAAAGGGGAATTAATCCAAGGGGGATAAGCCAATTATAATATAATAATGCTCTAAGCCTTTATGTATGTTTAAAGGGAATAATATTATTATATTATAATATAATATAATATAATAATTATATAAGACTTTAAAGGGCACATGCATATTTAAAGGGGGGATTTTGTGTAATTCTCCAATCATTCACTCTATTCTTACCATGCTGACTATAGGAGTTGCTTGGGGAAAGATGGTGATCGGGGAGAGGATTCAGTGTAATTATCCATTCATTCACTCTATTCTTACCATGCTAACTATAGGAGTTGCTCAAGGAAAGATGGTGATCGGAGACTACAGATTTTACCCTATGGATCCTAGGTGGATCTGGGTGTGTGTACACTTATCCTTGGATTTCCTTGGAGAAGGTTGGAACCCTGGAGGGAGAAGTGTAGGGATAGATTCCAAAGTGTGAGGCCTGGAGGGTACCCGGAGACCTCTGAGGGTAGCTAGAACTCTTGGAGCCACAATGCTCTGAGACTTCATGTTTGACTCGTGATGAAGCCATAGAAGGGTAGTGGTGCAGCCAGAGCGACCTTAGTGTGAATAAGGGGGAACATTACCTTGGGTTGTGTAGGATGATGGGGAATGAGATATTGTAGATTTGAGTGTTTTTGAGGTTTGGTACCTTGTCCTAGACTATGTTGGTATTGATTGTGGACCATGGTTGTCTTAGGAAGTCTTTTCCCTTGTGGAGTATTATCCCTAACTTAGGGGTGATCTACTAATGAGATTTTATGAGCAGTGAGATCTATGGCTGGGTGGAACGTCGTAGGTCAATTTCCAGTTGGTGTATTTTCAAGATATAAGTACTATGTTCCTTTGTTTATGTTAAATGTTATGTTGTATGGTTTATGATGTGAATTATATAGTGATTTTTCTATGTCTTTGTATGTTGTCTGGCATGTATGATTTAAATGTGGATGCTATGGTAAATGTTAGAGGGAAATTGGAGAAATTTCTCCATGCCCTTCCATCCCAGTAGGTATCAGGGTGGTCGGGTACACCACATTGGGTGTATATACCCCTTCTTCAAAAGATATTCAAGTTCCATCTACAACTCTTTCAATTCCGGTGCACCCATTCTGTAGGGTGTCTTAGACACTAGGGTAGCTCCTGACACCAAATCGATAGAGAAACCAATGTCTCTCTTTGGTGGAAATCCTCAGATTTACTCAAAAACATATTCAAAATATTTTAATACTGAATGGTCTTCAAGACTTACCACTTTATCACTAGCTGCATCTTCCATATGGGCTGTAAAAATTTGACATCCCTTCCTGAAACTCTTTTTCAGTTGCATGGCTGAAATATCTTTAACATTTAAAACTCTTGGAATGCCTTGAATCTTGTCTTGCTATCCTTCCTCATCAAGTCAATTTATTGTCTTGTTGTAACATTCTAGGATAGCATGATGTCTTTCCAACTAATCCATGCCACTTAGACAGTCATATGAACCCAAAGGTATAATATTCACATCTACCTTTGTGTTAAGTACATTCATGTCTATTGGGAAATATTTAACCAACTCATTGATATTTATCTTAGCCCCTATGGATAACTTAACTAACCAAAATTTCTTATTATTACTCCTTTCCAAGTGAAATCTTTCACTAATGTTAGATTTCATGTAACCATGACTAGCTCTAAAATCAATTAAAATTGTTATAGGCTGATTATTGATCTTACCTTCCACTTCAATCATGGGGGACTGATATTTTTCTTACTTGTTTTCCAAGGCTGCATAAATCCTTGGCATACTTCCTCCCATGTCTTCCATTGTTTTAGCCTCCTAAATGTTGTGAAAAATCCTCATTCTTTCACCTTTATGAGGCAGACCCTATGAAAGTGATTTCCCTCACAACCCCAACATTTTATAGGTGTTTCCTTGGCCTTTTTCCAAAAGGATTTATTGTCTTGTATTCATTTTGGGTTGGTTGTCCTTGTTGATTTTCTTGGGAGTTGTTCTTGAAAAAGGGTGTCTTAAAACATTTTTTCCTTTGATCCCTCTTTCCTTTCATCTTGTCATTCCATGTATTTTTTAAGAATGACCTACCTCTTCTCTACTTATAAAGATGCTTTTCTCTCCTTATGGATTCTTCCAAAGTTTTGGGGTTATCATATTGTATATTTTCACTATAGAAGGAGGGTAACCCACTTAGAAACCTTTGGATTTTTACCTTCTCATATTTTATGAAGTCCAAATACTTCAACAATTGAAATAATCTTTTCTCATACTCATCCATTGTCATGCTTCCCAACTTGAGTTCAAATAACTCTTTCATATTATTTTCATGGTAATGCTCAGACAAATATTTCTCTTGGAAATATCCTTTGAACCGCCTCCATGAGACCTTGTTCTCATCAATATACTTGGCTTGCTTAAGTTGATCCCACCACATGACTTCCTTTCATTGAAAGTGGTAAGTTGCAATTCTTGTTTCTACCCTTGAGGATTAATCATGCAACTTGAAATATTTCTTCATTTTCAACAGTAAGGCCTCAACCTCTTTGTTGGTTGTGGAGCCTGATTATATTTATGATTCAGAGGTTTGTTTCAACAATTCTTGAATCCCATTTCCTAACGGGGGGTGTGGGGGGGATTTCCCCACAATTGTCGCTAGGGGGGTCCCAGGGGGGTGGGGGGGATTGTAGCCCCTCCCCCCCCTTTGGAGGGGGATTCGGGGGCAACGCCCCCGAAGAAAAGTTTTGGGAAATTTTTCCTTGTAAAATATTGTAATTTCATAGTCAATTTGGACAATTCATTATAAGGTCACAGTTCTGACGATAGAAATTATGTTAGGGTTTTTTCCCTAAAAGGAAACCCTCTTTTATGAGGGAAATGTGTTGCATCTTTGTATTATTGTGAATATTATATTCTAAGAGAGGATACTATGAGAGAAATAAGAGAAAGTTGCAACGGGTGTGTTGTAGGTTGCATCCCTTCATTTTGCTGGATAATAAAAAGGAAGGATCTGATAATTTCTATGGTGTACGTAGGCCACACTGAGTGAACCACATATATCTACGTCTCTATTGTATTGTGTATCTTTTATGTTTTATTTCCACATTTGTCCTATTTTATTGCTCTGAAATACTAATTTTTCTAACACTCTTCTCCTTTCCTATGCTCACCATTGAAAGTAAGTGGCTTGATTTTCCTAAGTTAACCTTGCAAGATGTCTCCCTCAGGCCTTCTCCTCTATCTCCTAACAGGGGACACAATTGGGCTACTCCCTAACCTTGAACTGGAATGAGATATCCTAGTGGATTTCTCTAAGGAATGAGGATTGTTTCTCTTGATCCTTGAATTCCTGTCATTCCCATGCCCATACCTTCTAGTATGGTATTTGGATTCTATCACTTGTCTAGCACTAGCTTCTTGCCTTATTCCAGAGTCCTTATTGGCTTTCTTATGCAACATGTTCAAGCTTTGTATTATCTCTTCCTGATATTTCATAATCTCTTCATTATCATCCCTAAAACTCTGCACTTCTCTCTACAGATTCCTCATAGTTACATGGTCCTTGCTATCCCTTCTTCCATTAGAGTATGTATCAACATTTCCCATGTGAATATCCAGACTTCTGAATTCCTCTTCATTATTGTAGGAGCCTTGGGCATATTCCATTTATTTGGTTCTCAAATAGGAACCAAACTACCTTTTGAACCTCTAAAATCTACAATAAATGTGCATGGAAATAATTTTCTATTAGGCAAAAATATATACATACACAATTTTGGAAAAGAATGCATAAATTTTTCTTCTCTTTAATTCCACTTTTTATCTTCTTTTTAGTTGATTGAAAAATTTTCTACTCAAATTAATTTTTATGGGTTATGTTAGTCCTTAAAGTTGCACTTGATTGCGAGAGGGCAAGCTAGGGAATCATTCGTTTATTGCAAAGTGTTTATAAGGTTTTATGATTTTTTTTTTTTAGTAAGGTGGTTGAAAACTGGCTCAAGGTTACAACATAACATGAAAATCAAGATCAGGACATAGCATATCCCATTGGATGAATAATAGGTGTACACATAGATGGATTAAACCAATTAAGAAAAAGGAAGATGAAGTCTTCAATTTGTCAACTTCACATGAATTCTCGTCTCAAAATGTCATAAAGAAACAAGACAATCAACGTTATATCAAAACTTGAAAAAATATCTCTACAGTAAAATTTTCACTGTATAAATTAACAGCCAAGAGTCAAAAAGCATTGCAATCTGAATAATGAATTCAAGCATGAAGAAAGAAATAACAGAGTAGAAAAAGAGGGTCTAACCATCCATATGCCTTTGTTATTAAGTGTCAAATTGAACATAAATTCCTTTTACAATGAGCTTCACAAAAAGGTCCCCTGGATCTCCAATTTTTCGACCATCACATAGTCTTTCCTCTGTCTATTTAAACTATCTATAAAACTTCTAGATCCTATCATCTAGTATAGCTTTAATGACTAGATTCGAATAGTATCTATTTACTAAGGTAGTTCACTCAAAAAGAGCTTCTACAATCCCAAAATAGATCACAACTCAACAACTTGATATTGTATGATATTGCCAGCATTTACATTTGATTCTACAAAATAGGAATTAGTTTGATTTAGTCAAACAGATTGAGGTCTTAGCATCTCACTGACCAAAAACAAGTAAGCATTGCCATATTTCCTAGAAAACATTTAAATCATGATTGTAGAAAATCTCCATGTAACCTTTTAGGATATAATCACAGCAATAGCTTTAGCATTTTTCTGTTTGAGCTTTGTGGTAAGCACGACATTGTGCCAATAGAGTCTGAAGTTTATCTCCCTGATTTATTTGAGCAATGCCCTTTGCTCTTTCTTCTTGTTTTAAAAATCTTGAATCCTTTCTTGTTGGCGAGCATTCCATTGTTCTGTTTGTGCTTTTTCTTTCTTTAACTGTCTTACTATTTTCTGAAATTCCTTGATCCTTTATTTATCAGTTCTGATTTTAACTCCGAATCCTGAGCATTCTTCAAAAGGTGTAGGTTCATTCATATTTAAGGAAACTTTGGGTTCTTTTTCTTTAACTTGGCACTTTGAGACTAATCCCGAGCTATGTTCTTCATCAGAACTTGTTGAATCTATAGCTTCAGGCACATCTGATATGCGATCTGAGTCTTCAAAGTAATCCTCTTTATTCTCAGGGTTTCACTGATACCTTTAGGCATCTCTTTAGCTTTTTCTAATTTGGTTGAAGCTCTCGTTACAGGTCCTATAGATGATGAAATCATTCTTTTATGTTTGCTGACTGGTTTCTTAGGCAATGAAGTTCTTTTTGCCCTTTTCCTAGTACCTGCTTCAGCATTCTGTTGACGGGCGAAATTGACTGTCCGTCAACTGGAAGAATGAGTCTGGTCCGGGGTTGTCTAAATAACCCAAGCCGTTTGGTGTAACTCATTCTAACGGGTTTAATGGCTCCGTTAGCCAATCTAAGAATCCTAAAAGAAACAAATAAAAGAGAGAAATAACTAACTAATTACTAAACACTATATATATGTACATATGCTCTAATGTAACTGTAGTAGTTATATTTAAGCAGAAGATATACAAGTCTCATATATTTACATGATTTACAAGATGCAAGTTTTAATTGAAACTTATGAAAATCAATGGAAAAATGATTACTTCTAGGAAGCAGATAAATAAAGTACATAAAAATATTTATTGTTTTTCTTTTATAAATTTAAAGAATCTTGCAAAAAATTTAATGAAACATGAACATGTGGATAGTCAAAGTTGAACCATACATTCATTGTTTCATTCATAAACAACTTAACTAATAACACACATAATAACCTGTCGCTAATCGACGAAACTTATCTTTCTGTGTTGTATGAGCTCCTTCCTGTACTGTTGTTAAGGGAAGCCTATAACAGAACAATACTAGCACTTCCAGAATACATTCAAAGAAGTATTTGATATTGGAGTAAATTAATAACAATAGGAAGACAACTAATTAAAAATTGTGTGATCTTAAGATAATCAATATTTAAGAACGAAAGAAAACTCAATTCTGGGTATTGATATTATCCATCATTTAACATTAGAAATAAATTCCATAACAATCAAATGATTGATTGATCACACATAAAAAATGGAATAAGAAATTATGGGCAGCATATAACATTTAACAGTATGAAAACACCATATGATTGACAAGCTAAAGCTAAAATCAACCATTACAACATTTTCATAATATAACAATAATGAAAGAATGAAATGGAATAAGTATCACACAGGTCTAAAGCCAAAGATAAATTACTTTCCCATATTCTTTCTCAAAATCACATGCCCATATTGTAGTCCTGGAAGAATTGTTTTGGATAATAAACTCTAAAGATTGAAAAAATTAATATATAAATAATAATAATTAACCATGTATTGGTAAAAAAGACTAAAGCTATTTAAATCAATGCATAATCAATTATTGAAAGAATATGAAGATATTATATGAAAACAAAACCATTTTACTTACAGGACAAAAACCATTAAGCAACTTGGAATTCCATATTCTTCTTTAAAAATACTCGTCCATCCTCCCAAAGCTTCCAGCCATCCATTACTCCATTTGAAAAGAAATAAAAAACTTACAAAAGCAATAATATACAAAAGAGAAATGATTAAAATCCTCCTCTCCAATTACTGGATTTCCTTGGCTCTGATCTTTCTCATATATTTATAAAATGAATGAACAGTCTGAGCGTCACTTTTAATTTCCGCCACCTGAAATTTGCCTCTAAAAGAGACCCCAATATCTCTTAAATCGTGCATTTGTTTGGGAAAATCTCTGCGCAGAAGGTAAATGGGTCCATTTTGGTTCTGGGTTTTCAACTGTTTCTCAAAATTTCCTTACGGTTTGGCTGCAATCAGTCCTGCAAAATTGTGTGTCTGATCTTGATGCCTTTCCAAATTTTATCTATTCTTGCTCATAAAATTATTTGTAGAAATCCAAAATTATTTTTGGATCAATCATCTTGAACATATTTGGATAATAAAATCAAGCCATGATCAGATCCGTATCAAATATTTGATAATAGAAACCTGTGAAACAAAAAAAAACCTAAATTAATAACTTAAAAATTAATAACCTAAAAATTGTGAATAAAACAAAATCTAGAAAAATCAAAAAATGAATTTAAACTAACTATAACTTATAAACAAACATTATTTATATTTTCCTTTCAAATATGATCTTAATTTTAGAAGCTTCAAGTTAATGGAGAAGAGAATAAAATCAAACAAATCATAGATAATTCTTTTTTATTTTTTATTATTATTATGAGATGCAAAATGAAAAAAGAATTTAATTAATTAATATCACCAAATGATTTCATGAAAATGAGAAACCAGCCAAGATATTATTTGATGAAGTATTGAACACATTATTCAAAATAGTCAAACTTGCTAATGAGCAAAAGAATAAACACATAATTATAATTTAAACAAAAGTAAACATTTGATAAAAAATTAACGTTTTTGTTTAAATTGAGATTTTTATGCTTGTTTTTAACTTTTGACATATACTCTTGTAATAAATGACTCATACTAAAGTGAATGTCTTAAGTTTGTCTCAAAGAAAGCCAAGGAATGGAACTATTTGAAAAGGTTGATTCTGTAGCTCATTATAATTATCAAGATTTTAATAGGGGCCCTTTAAATTTTGTAAAAATATAAGGGGAGTTGTTGGGGCCCAACACATTCTCAGAGTCATCTTCTATAACTATGATGTTTTCTTCTTTGATTGATGGATTAAACATGGCCTTTGACTTCAGTCTATACTTGTTGGTGACCCTAGTAGAATTCCTTCTAGGTTTTTGTGATAGAGACACACCTTTAACCCTTTTCCCTTTGATTGCAGCACCCCTATTACTGGTTGATGGTGATTCATGCTTGACTGTATTTTGAGTATCAAAATCGTTATCTGAATCATTTTCCCCTTTAACATCTTCTTCAGAAAATGTTTCAATTTCTGGATCCCACCTAGGTCTTTTACTTCTGATACTCCTCATCACCCTGATATTAGGCATCTCCTCTTTCATAGGGGTTTCATCGATTGAAATATCTCGTCTCTCTGTAACAGTCTTTCCCCCTTTGACTTTCTTCTGTTTATTGGACTGTGTGTTAGGGTTTAAAGATTGCATGAGTCAGCTCTAGGGCTTCTCTAATTCTCTCAAATAAGACATAACTAATGTTTTAATTAGGACTTGATGAAACAGACTGCTCTTAGCATTGGTGTAAAGTGACTGCACTCTCTTTGACATCTTTGTCAAGCTTTTGAGTAGAAAATAAGGGAGATTTAAAGGGTAATCACCATTTAAATACATTAGTATCCTAATGTGGTAGATATAGACCAGTGAGAATATACCTTTGCGGGTGATATACCTGTGGATCACGATCAGAGTAGTGTTCCATTCGGTTCGAATCCATCTACGAGGTACTCCCCTTTTCCAATTCGGATTTTGCTTATCTAGAAGCAGGAATTGGTGTACAAACTCTGTAACCACATGCTCTTTCTTCCACCATCTTTCTCCTTCAACCACCAACCTGTAAGCCTTTGCAATTGTCTGCTCTGTCACTAGCATCAACATCTTACCAATCTTCACCTTGTGACCATTAAAATTTAGAGCGAACTCCATGGAGACCTGCTCATCGTAACCTTGAAAAGTGGTAAGGAATTCAAACCACCTAGTGTCTCTGAACCTTTGAGCCATCTGAGGATAGGCTTCAATAATTTCGGCACCCTCTGGTTCTATTCTGACTACCTGTCCGCTCCTCTTTGGCGCCATCAAAACACAATTCTATAACTAGCGTCCTTGGGTTCCAAATTCGCCACCTGCAATATGTTAGTGTATAACGTTCCTTTGAGCGAATACTTGCGTCTAAATTCAGCAAAATCAGATAGGTATAATATAATGATCATTGAGAATTGAGTGATTTAAAATGAGTCTTGCGTGGGTACACAACAATTGGATTATGAAATGGTTTGAATCAGTAAATGATTCCAAGCTATTGTGGACGCATGCGAACTCTCAATCCACAATTCGTGTCATCATAACAAAATCTGGATGGCAGGCACGTATCAAGGCATGATTATTTTGGCACTACGGGAATAGCCTTATTCCCGTAGTGCTATTAATAACTTAGAAAAATTTGAATTTATGAAATTCAAATAGCCATATAAGGTGACACCTACTCTAAAACCATGTCTTTCAAAATCAAACTGGAATAAACTATTCAAAAACTGTAATGCAAACCATAAGATAGTAAAAACAAAAATCGAAATCAACTGGAAACAAAAAATGAAGTGTAGGTAAGAAGGGTTTAGGATAAGGGTTTCTCACTAAACCAAGACAAAGTTAGAGACTAATAGGTTAATATATGGATTCTTCTCCTCACAACCCATCTATCGACTATTCATTTTCCCAATTCTAAGTTTTGAGTAGAAAGTTATGGTCCTCAAAAGTTTTGACCATTTTTCTTTTTTCAACCCTGAATGTTATAGGTGTCCTTTCTCTCTCTCCCAACACATTTTTCAGGTACCCAGAATTAAAATATGGCTACATGGATGAATTCTATAGTCCATGAGCTTTCCATAGACTGATCATAGCCCCCAAACTAACACATGAGCTAGGAATTATTCCCTATGAAAGAAATCTGGTACTGAATTTTACCCTTGACTATTTAGGCTGCAACTTATTCATACAAGCTTTGTTTTTCATTCATAATAGCTCAGTGGAAATCTCTCCTCAAGATATTTCATTTTAGAAGTAGAAACTCTATGTATTGAAATTACACACTAATTTTTGAAAAAATGATTTTCTAAAAATGTTTTTTAGGCCCTAAAAAATGCCCTGTTAGATAATGACCTCCAAAAACAATAAATGATTTCTAATAATTTGACTAGTTATTTCTTGTTATGGAACTAATTTGTTTTCTCGGTCATTGGGCCATCGGGGCACTGACCCATTTGGACACTGTGGAAATTCCACTCAATTACCTTGTGATCCGATGTCGTGCCACCTTACGCACACCTCCAACCAAACAACCACGATTCGATTTGATCTAATCCACCGGGCACATGCATTCAACAAACAACCATGATCAAATCCGATTGGATTGACCAGGGAATTGAACCTCTGATCCACCAGGCACATGACTTCAACCAACAACTATGATCTGATATGATGTCGAGGCACCGACCCACTGCACACAACTTCAACCAAATGGTCTCGATGTCAGTCCACCAGGCCATCGGCCCACCATGGCACTGGGACACCAACCACCACACACAACTTCCATCCAATAACTTTGATCTGATCCACTAGTACCAGTTACCTTGTCCAAAAGTTTTGTTGTGTGAAGGATCCATAGGGTTTCATGGCTCTCTGTGCTTCATGCATAAGTAACAAAGGTTTTCATTTTTTTTATAAATTATTCCCATGAACCCGTCCCCCATGCATGTGGGATAAATAAATAACACCCATCATAGATCGATGGTTGGGAATTCTTGGGGGGTTAAATCAACAATTGTTGAGCATCGATCTTCTATGGGGCATAAATTTCAATCCGGTTGTCCAAATCGAGAAAGTGACAACTCGTTGGAAATCCAGGTCCATGGAGATTAATTTAAACATGGTTTCCATGGATGGAATAACAATGTATTGAAAAGAGTGGGAAAGATGGAAAATATTGTATTGAAAAGAGTGGGAAAGATGGAAAATAGAAGGAAAAAGGAACCTTTATAAAAATATACTATCAAACCCCTTTCTCTCTGGAATAAATATTTCCATTGGTCAACAACATATCAATGGTATTCTATCCTTACTCCTAAGCAGAAGGTTTCTAATAATATTTGGACAACTTGCCTGGAAAAGGCTAGTTTCATGACTGAAGCTTTTGATTTGAGAGAACTAGTTTCTTGGTGCAAAAGCATATTTGACTCCAAGTATAGGATGATACAAGTTATTGCTGAAGGGAGGAATCCCTTTCTTCTGACTCCAAAGGTATTTAGGAAAATGTTGTGACTCCCCACTCCAAATAAATCTCTAAGGATTTTGGAAGACGACTCTTTACCGGATGGGCAAGGAGGCAAGGTGAATTTTTTGAAGAACTTATTGGCCTCGTCTTCAACAAATACACATGATACTACCCATATTGATATATTCCTACTATCTAATCCATGCCAGGATTTTTCTTGGCTTTTATCATGACTGGTGGGACAAGATTCCATAGCATACATCCCAAGGTACGCTATGTATGTTCTACACTTCTTCATTTGGATGAAAGTAGTATTTTCGTGGGAAGAAATAATCTCAAATGAGATTTCTTATCAACTTTCCAATTATATGAAAACAAAGAGGTTCTTTATGACATCTTATTTGGTGTTTGTTGTGGCATAGTGTAACGTTTTGGAAGGATTACCCCCAAGGGGTAATACTAATGTTGAAAATGACCCTATCCAATTCTGGTATTCTATGTTAAGGAGGCACAAGGAACCATTCCATTTTGTTAAAATTTTGGTATGCTCGTTTAACCATAGAAAATGTCACATCATTTTCACCCAACCATAGGAATTCACTATGCCATCCCCGAGCACACTAACCTTTTCTTAGATAGAATGATTCTGACAAGTCCACACTAGAACCAATAGATAAAACCTAACCATAAACACCACTGCTATAGCAGCAACATGATACCAAGGGAACGTACCTCTACTAATAGAAGTGTACCTTTACCAAGAGAAGCACACAAGAGAGATACCAGAAAGGCTGAGATTACACCATGGAAACTACTGCACCACCCTCTCCATACTTGTGCCTCCTTCTACTGCAAATGCAGTTGTTGCTCTTCAAAATTGCAACCTCATTCTATTGAGTGACAGTATATGAAAATGAGGAGTTCCTAACCTCTATTTATACTAGTCTTCCAAGGTGTCTTTTCATGTGGGGCTGACCTCACTTTCTGGAGCCTTTTAATACTTTATTATTATTCTCTTTGGGCCAACTTCTCTTCTATGGTTTTCACACATATTTTTAATGGTTCTATTACTTCCAGAATATTCTATTCTAAGTACAAAGGTTACACAACACTCCCTCTTAGCTAGGGAGGTATTAACTAAGATGTTCTTCATGTAATGGTATCAAACACACCCATCCATCTCATATGGCATGGGAAAGACTCAGATGGTCTTGCAGACCAGTCTACAAGTAGCATAACCATAGCCACACATGATATATCACTATCAAACATATCATGTAACAAGTAGCGTGGAAAAACATGCCATCTCATGATCAAACAAATCATGTAACAAGTAGCATGGGCAAATAGGCCATCTCATGATAAAACAGATCATATAACAAGTATCACAATAATAGCCACATAGGATCTATCATAGTCACACATACATACTATCTGATGGTCATGTCATAGTCATGAATATGGGGTATCATCATCCTTCCCGGATTTATGTCATCACGGGGCTTCAAATCGCCAACTCACACAAAATATGGCATCTATTTCATAAATAGCTAGTAACTCATCAACTCACATAGAATATGACATCTAGTTCATAAAGAACTAGTAACTCGCCAGCTCACACAAAATATGGCACCTAGTTCAAAAAGAACTACTAACTCGTCAACTCACATAAAATCTGACATCACAAAATTTTTTGTAACCACACACAACATGCATCCAGAGTAGTAACCAACATAAACTGAATCCCACTAGTTGGCACAAAAATCATGATGGGACTTTCTTCTGGTCCACAATAACTAGGCACTAGATATACAGTCATAGAAACAACCATCTCATGTAGAGCTAGGTAATGGGGTGGCTAAGTCTCATATGGAGTCTTACCATCTCACACGAACAGAGTTATCACATGAATAAGTCATCAAGGGGATAAGTTTCATGTGGGATCTCATAGGCTGCCCTCTCATATGAATGAGTCCCACTTATTGGCACACTAGTGTAACATGCATGCCAGACTATTTGACTGGATTAGCAATATCTTAGTGTAGAAAACTATTTCATTGTAGTAGCTATGCATACCAGACTATTTCAATGGAATAGAAATATACTAGACTATTTCACGGGAGTACCTACGTACCATACTATTTCAATGAAGTAGAAGACCTGTGTACCATATTGTTTCGTTGGAGTATCATATGTCCAACACACTAGGTTGTCCCTCTAGCTATCCCAGAGGCACGCTCTCTCCGAAGGATCTGCATGAAACCTCCAACCACACAAACCGGTTGGGCCTCCCCAACTAGGAAAACATATTCTGCAAGATACCAGATATATAAAATATGCAGAACAGAAACGAAATGCTAGAAATAACAGAATAACAGTAAAATATCCAGCATAATCTTCACAATACACAGAAATGATTCACAAAATAGCACAGAAATAACACTTTGAATCAGATAGCAATGTTCACAGGCCTCTTCGAGGGGGCAACCTCCAATCGAGCAGTGCTCTATTACAATAATATCCAAGCTAGGGTTCTCATACCCTCGACTCCTATTTATACTAAAAAGAAGCAT
>ML790472.1:270557-283982 GCA_009831015.1 Picea engelmannii | reverse complement strand
TCCGAATACATTGATCTACCTATGTGCGGGTTAGGACCTTAACATATTCTCCCTGAAGGATCTGCATACACATCATCCTTATTGGTGCCACAGTCAGTTCCCATGCATGGAAACATATTTTCCACACTGTACCATGTTGTTATCTAGAGTAGCATCTTTAACACATCATACCTTATCACAAGGGTACATCCTTCTAGACCACACCAAGATTGTCCCTGAAGTATACAAACTTCACCCTTGACAGAGGCTTGGTTAGCACATCTGCTATCTACTCATCTGTAGTGACATACTGGAGCTTCACTGCTCCCTTCTGCACCATATCTCTAATATAATGGTGGTTGATCTTGATATGCTTGGACTTTTCATGAAACACTGAGTTCTCCAACAACTTCATACAACTCTGGTTGTTGCACCAGATACAAGTCACCTCTAACTCAATATCAAACAATATTGCAAGAAGATTATGAAGCCACACTACTTCATTGTTGCTATATAATCTATGTCGGATATATTGAGTGCCACACTAGCCTACTTCCTACTAAACCATAAGATCATAACTGATCCCAAACTGAAGCAACATTCAGATGTACTCTTCTGGTCTATGACGCTACCGAATAAATTTGAATCAGTATAGCCTTGCAGGCTTATCTCATGATCTGAAACATATATGAGTCCAAAGTATTTTGTACCCTTCAGGTACCTTAACACATGCTTTGCCACAATCAAGTGAACATGTCTAGGTTTGACCATATATTGAATCAATGTGTTCACTACAAAACATATATCTGGCCTTGTGTATATCAATGAACTAATCATCTATCTATACATGGTAGCATCCACTCTCTATGCAGATGTATCACTCAATAACTTCAGATTCATCACCATTGAGGTAGGCATGGCCTTATAATCTAGCGTTCTGAATCTCTTAAGAATATTTACAATATATTTTCCATGATTTAGGAAAATATCATCTGGTCTCTTCCATACCTATAGACCCAAGATATAATGCACTATACCCAGGTCTTTCATCTTGAACTTTTCAACAAGCTTCCTCTTACTTTCAAGGATGAGCTTCTCGTCTCCTATTAGAAACAAGTCATCCACATATAATAGTAATCTCATTGTTCCACCATACACAACCTTGTAGTAAAGGTTGGAATTTATTTTACTCTTGGTAAATCCCAAGCTCATCAAGAAACTATCTGATCTAGGATATGATGCCTTGGGTGTTGGATTAATCCCATACAATGTTTTCTTCAATCTACAGACATGAGGATCCTTCTCATGTACCTTGTGGGTGCTCTATGTACACTTCTTCTGACTACTAGAGCAAGTATCTCATCATAATATTCTCCCTCTTGTTGGGAGAATCCTATGGCCACAAATCATGATTTTTACATCTCTATGTTGCCATCAACAACATGTTTTATCTTGGAAGTCACCACTAACCTCCCTTCTGGTGTTAGAACCAAGGAAAAATCCATATCCCAGTCCTTATGATTGACTTTCTCCTCTATTACTAAAACAAGGGAATATTCCCAGGAGGTCTCATATCTCCTCGAAGCCTATGAAGCTTCGATCTAGTCTCCTCAACTCATGTTACCTATCTATCAGTCCTAGAAGACATCTCTCTCTCCCATCTGAATATAAGGAGGAATACTTTCTGAATGAAAGTCTCTAAGCCACTAACTCTCTTTGAGATCAGGCTCACTCTGAGTTTCCATTCTCCCTCTGAAGCTTGAATCCCTCTGACTCTATATAATATTCATAGCCATCTGCTCCATCTGTGTGTGATGATTTCCTTTCAAGTATCTTATGAATGGTCCTAGGGAGGTTTCTCCTCCATATTGGATCATGAGAGATGACTCCATATGAACTCTAGATACTTATGAGCTAGTACTTGGTGGTGTTTCTTGCCTCACCACTAGTGGAGCCATCTTCTCCTCGTGATATGGCTCATTAATGATATATATGTTTGCATCCTACAAAGTTTCACGGGACCATGTTGGCCTCTTCCTGGTTACTGCAACGATTTTGGGTATGCCCTTTTGGCTCTACTAACTCTTCCTGATGATATGAAGAGTGATTTTTTCGGTCATCTTTGGAGCCTTCTACTCCTTACACTCAATCTCCATATGAGATACTTTGTATATCACAAAAGTACCCTTCTTCGTCCTCTTTTTCTTTAGTACATGGATGTATGCGGTCATGTATACAACTTCTTATCTAGATAGTCTGCTCCATGTCTCAAACTAGAGACCATCTAATATGTTTCCTCCTGCAAGCGTCACTATAGATTCCCTCGGAGTTATCACCTGTGACTTGCCCGGAACAAGACAAACAACGAGGGAAAACAATAAACAAGAATAAAAAGTATAATATCATTTTCATTAGAACATATCTATGATAACAAAAGCACAATTTCATGGTAATCATCATAGCATTACCAAGGTGACCTGCCTGGAGGCAAAACAAGAATTATCTCTTAGAGGAGATGTTAGTTCATCTTACAAACAAGTACAATAAGCATTTATATCGATAGTAGTCACATGCTACCAAGTGATCATTGTATCTATCAGTAATAATTTTCCTTTCAAATATTGTTGTCACAACTATAGTGTTTACGTGTAATGTAGCAATTATCAAACTTGATATGTGCAAATTAGAAAAATATCAATTTAATCAATCAAACCTAGAACCTGGAGTCTTATCTTCAAGAATGAGTGTTTTTTTTTTCTTTTGATTCTCCTTCACTCAAGATGACAAGTATTCTCTCCAACTTGTCCCCTATACTAAGACAATATGATTTCTTGACAGAAATATGATTTAGGGAATATAATGCAAGTAAACTCAAAAATCTCAACCTTAATCAATCGAATACTTTGACTAGAGTCAGCTTATAACTTTAACTTTGACCATAGGTTAGTATGATAATCATAAATTCAATAGATAAAAATACAAGTAGATGTTCATAAGATCACAATAATTCCATAACAGCTAGAGGCATATCAAAACAATCAAACCCAGAATGTGTTGTTCCTCTGAATGTGTTGGATCTGATATCCCTCTGGATCTACGATTTTTTCTTGGACAAAAGATCCTTTTTCATGAAAACACTCTCAATATAGTGACACATTTTAAGCATATACAAGTACATACCTCTGGCTGGAGAGAAAAACAACAATAAGCAACGATGAATTCTAAAACTTCAAAGGGATAAAAATTGCAATTTGAAGGTAGATGGAGATGCGCTAGGGTAGGGCACACTAGGAAACCTAAAAAATAGTCCCAACACTTCACAAAAACCTTCACTGCAACTGGTACTGCAACTAGTGTTGTAACTGGCACTGCAACTAGTGTTGCAACTAGCACTGCAACTAGTTCGAAGCAACTAGCATAAAGCAACTGACACAAAGCAACTGAAACTGGCACTGTAATTGTAACCGGTACTATCAACCTAAGGTTTTATGAGGAAACCCTAATTTTTCAATTTCATAATTTTGGAGATCTGATCCAGGGGAAAGATGCACTCTACGTAGGAAACCTTCTTGGTGGGTTCAATAAGTGCTCAATAAGCTTGACAATGAGGGAAATTGAGGATCTTCCTTCTAGCGGTTAGACTGTTACGAAGGAAAATAGCTTTGATACCATGTTAAAATTTTGGTATGATCGTTTAACCATAAACAATGTCACATCATTGTCACCCAACCACAGGCATTCACAATGCCACCCTCGAGCACCCTAACCTTTTCTTAGATAGAATGATTTATGCAATTCCACACTAGAACCAATAGATAAACCATAACCATAAACACCATTGTTGTAGAAGCAACACAATACCAAGAGAACGTACCTCTACTAATAGAAGCGTACCTTTACCAAGAGAATCACACAAGAGGGATACCAGAAAGACTGATATTACACCATGGAAACTGTTACACCACCCTCTCCAGACTTGCACCTCCTTTCTACTACAACTGCAACTACTACTCTTCATACTTGTGCCCTCCTTCTATTGAGTGAGATCATATGAAAATGAGGAGCGCCTAGCCTCTATTTACACTAGTCTGCCAGTGTGTCTTTTCATGTGGGGCTGACCTCACTTTCTGGAGCCTTTTAATACTTTATTATTATTCTCTTTGGGTCGAATTCTCTTCTAGGTTTTTCACACAACTGTTTAATGGTTCTCTTACTTCCGAAATACTCTATTCTAAGTACAAATGTTACACTTAGAGGTTAATACCTCTTGCAGCTACCAAAACATCAACATGCTTCTACCAGGTGCAAGAATTTTTTTTCAAAGAGTTTAGACACATTCTCACTGGAACACAACCAATGAGAGTTACATAGGAAGCTCTAAATTTTTTGAATGGAAAAGGAATCTATGTATTTGAAGAGAAATCCACCTACATTAGGATTTACAGGTTTGAAGTAAAACCCTTCCTTCTCTCCTATTTTGTGTGTGACAAATATTTTTTTGTTGAAGTTTGTAGACAATACAGGACTTGGTCATGTATCTTTGACAAAAAGAGGAAGCGACAATTTATTTCCTTTCCTTTCCACATCGTTGACATTTCAATTAGAGGCTTAACCCATTTGGCTGAAGCTATTGAGTTATTGAATTTGTGGGATGAATTATATGGTAATAATTTGATACATTAATTATCAATCGGAGTTTGTAAACTTAGGTACAATATATGTAGAGCTAATCTTGAAGTGTCTAACACACTATTTTCTAATGAACTATGAAAAAAAACTACCAAAATTGGTTGCTCATATAACAATGAATATTCTAAGGTAGAATTGCAGCTTGAATATATATCCTTATATTAAATAGTACTTTGTTGGATTCACTCTATGAATTGGATTGACAACCTTCAATTAAAACCATAAACAATAAAATTGAGAAACTTAATGTGTGCGGACAATATATCTATCATGAGAAATTGTTGACTAATGAAGGATTGGTAATCATCAATTGCATCAATCTGCAGCTATGATAATTATTTTTCTAGAGAATCACCAATTAAACTGACGGGAAATCAAGCATGAAACTCTTTCTCTCACAAGCATTAGTTGATCCACACAACATAAATAAAACTGTAGATATTATATAAACTCACAAAATGAAAAGAAACTATTGGAAAATATATACCAGAGTGAAGGGCCCTGTCTCCCTTGGCATACACTACCAAGAAAGACTGCAATGGAGATCTCTTGATATGCAACAAGTTCTTTATTCGCAAATTCACCCCTTAATTGCATTGATCCTTCTTACATTTATACATATGGCTTCCATTTCAAAGAAGAAAAATGGTTACAAAAAAATGAGACTAGATCCCAAATACATGGATTTACAACCATCACAAACTTGATTAAGGAAATGGAGGTTTGTAATGGTTTTTGGATATGTTTGAATATCATGGAAGCACAACAACATAATCTTTGACAAAACCTTATTCCCAAATTCGTCCACAATAGGCGTAACTATAGGAATTCGAGCGCTACAGGATTTCTTGGAAAATATTCCTTGAAGATATGTCCATATCTCCCAAACTGTTTCTTGTTTTGGAAATCTTCCCGATTTCCACACAAATTGGGGCATTCTGCACAAAATACATGTCTTCGATTTTCCTAATTCGTCTTCCTATATCTGGAAATTTTGTGGCAAAACTGCTTCTAGAAACAGACCGCTACAAAATTCCAGTAGTACTATAGGAACATGAAGATGCCCACTACAGGATTCGAACTGCATGAACCATTATTGGAAAGACCAAGTCTAATTCCTTTTAATTAATCAAAAATAAGGGAATTTGATGAAATTAACAACTAAACATATTATAAGCTTGCAATGACACTTGTCTTGATAATTACGAGGGAATATGGTAAAAAGGAACAATGATAAGGTAAAAGGGATGGAAAAAGGGTCAAAATGGGACACATATGACAGTGAAAAAGATACCAAAATGGAAAACCAACATCTCCCCCATGCCTGATTTTTTCCATGTCCTCATTCAACAGAGTAGGCAACCGATATCTTGAAAGGATCCCTTTGTAGACTCGTTGTCACCAACTGAGGAAATTGTAGTTTGAGTACTAGATATAGAAGGATTTGGATTGGAGAGCTAGGCTAAGCCCCAATTGATTGTGTAATTTATCGAGGAGTTTCTACCTGAAGTAGATTGAGATTTGAAACAAATGCTACATATGCTTCCACAACATAACTAAATACATTTCAGGTTTGGTATCAAATTTAAAATCACAATTTGGCTTGGAAGTATTTAATTTTGTAGTTTCACTTGGTGAGAAAGTTTGGAGTATAAGGAGATGGCTAATGAAAACATGATAAAGGTAGACCAAGAAGGTTAGGATGGTAGGATGATAATTTCAAAAGGTGGGGATTGTAGGATTAGAAGGTGAAATGGGATGGAATTTATGAGTTGAACAAGCTTATAGAAGTTGTCATCATAAGTTTCCCAAATTTTCAATAAACCAAAAGATTCAAGACTGATCTTACCTCAAATTACCTTGATGAATATTTGGAATGGCACTTATGGTGTTATGTATGTTAGAAGTGATGTTGACGGAGTGATGTATGTTGAAGTTGATGTGTTTAATGTTATAAGAAGGCTTGTTGTGCTGTTGTCTGAATTTTTTTATCATTATGATGCAGGGAGTTATAGGAAAATATTAAAAATTGGCTTCAAATACATACCCATACATCCTTCATTATGTATTTTATGGAAATTTCTCCCATGTATTACTCCAAGGGCCATATGGAGCACAAAACCCATGTCCCATTTTTTCTCCGTTTGGCCTCAGAGGGTTACAATATCTATGCAAAAAACGTTCCCCTGAAGCATGTTGCTACATGAACCTACATGAAGTTTCCAGCCACGGGAATTCAGGGCGTGAATAATTCAGAAAATCATACCTTTGCATTCTAGTGGCTACCAAATCCTTGCCCCGTTTTGCTTTGCAGGAGGTGTACTGGGAATGTTTTTGTACTGTCACTGAATATTCATCTTTGCACTCTTCTATAACCATCAAAATGATCCTGCAACTATATGATTTCTGGAAATGAAATACTATTGAAGCAAGAACAATAACAATAAAAGGAAGATCTGGGAATGACTACTATAGGAATTTCAAGCATATGTAATGAAGAGGATGGCACCTTCTTATTTCTTAGGCTATCGAGCTATACTTGAAACTGAGGCAATCAACTATATGAAGCATTTATTGATTTATTTTTTGACTATCCTACCCTACTTGAAAAAGGAACCCCTTCCTCAAGTGTAGGAGTATCTCCAATGAAGCCATGTGTGCAACAAAATAAAAAATAAACTCATATCCAAATATGAAAAATATACCTCAATGAATTTTTGGATATGAGGAACCAACTGATTTGATTGATTTGATGCCAAGAGGTGTTGAGCAAAGAACTTGTGCTTTGTCCTGATGATTTCCTGGAACCAATCTTCACTGTAGGACCACTCATTCTTATGTTTTATTCTTTATTAATACTAACTCGTATGTCCTCCTTTTTCATATTCTAAAGATCTTCAAATACTTGGCTCTCACATTCTTAAATGCATAAGGGATCTATACATGCAATAATTTCTTCAATCTCAAGCTCCAAGATCTGATCTCCATCGAATATTGTTCATGTCTCTTCAATTTCCCAAGGATAATCAAATGAATAATTTGTTGTAGACATTGCTCATGGGAATTTTGTTCTTCTATCACTTCATGAGATGCAAAACTATTTCAATTTCCACCAGAATTTGATAAAGCTCCTGAGGTAGCATTCTTCTTTATTTAACAATTATTAATCATTGTTAAACAATTCTCGTTAGCTGATAATCTGTGTCTTGCACATTGATTTACATATAAAAAAATTATGAAGTAAATTTCGAGGAAAAGCATGCACTCAGACTCTCATGCTACTAAGGCCATGTTTTCACCAAGACCCTATTGACATGAGAAGCGAATCAAACTAAAAAGATATTCACTTCAATATTAACTCCTTAAGCACTCCCCAACAACGACACCAAAATGTGGGATGAATTATATGGTAATAATTCGATACATTAATTATCAATCTAGGTTTTTAAACTTATGAAATGTCAGGCACAATATATCCAGATCTAATCTCGAAGTGTCTAACACACCATTTTCTAATGAACTATGAAGAAAAACTAACATAATTGGTTTCTCTTCTAACAATGAATATTCTAAGGTAGAATTGCAGGTTGAATATAGATCCTTATATTCAACAATACTTCATTGGATTCACTCTATGAGTTATATTGAAAACCCTCAATTGAAACTATAAACAATAAAATTGAGAAACCTAATGTGTGCAGACAAGATATCTATCATGAGCATTTATCGAGTAGTGAAGCATTGGTAATCATCAATTGCATCAATATACAACTCTAACAATTCTTTTTCCAGAGAATCACCATTTAAACTAACGGGAAATCAAGCATGAAACTCATGTTATCACAAGCATTAGTTGATCAACACATCAAAAATAAAACTGCATAAATTAAATAAACTCACACAACAAAAAGAATCTATTGGACAACATATACCATAGGGAAGGGCCTTGTATCCCTTGGCATACACTAGTAAGAAAGAATACAGTGGAGAGCTCTTGATATGCAACAAGTTATTTATTCCTGAATTCTCCCCTTAATTACATTGATCCTTCTTACATTTGTACATATGGCTTATATTTCAAAGAAGAAAAATGGTTACAAAAAAATGAGACCAGATCCAAAATACATGGATCTAAAACCATCACAAACTTGATTAAGGAAATGGAGGTTAATTAATGTTTGTTGGATATGTTTGAATAACATGGAAGAACAACAATATAATTTTTGACAAAGCCATATTCCCAAATTCGCCCACAAGAGGCGTAATATAGGAATTTGAGCACTACAGGATTTCTTGGAAAATCTTCCTTGAAGATTCGTCCATATCTCCCAAATTGTTTCTTGTTTTGGAAATCTTCTCTAGCACCACCCAATTTGGGGCATTCTACACAAAACCCATGTCTTCGATTTTCCTAATTCGTCTTCCTATGTCTGGAAATTTTGTGGAAAAACTGCTTCCATAAATAGGCCGCTATAGAATTCTAGTAGTACTATAGGAACATGAACATGCAGAGTACAAGATTCGAACTGCATGAACCATTATTGGTAATACCAAGTCTAATTCCTTTTAATTAATCAAAAATAAGGGAAATTAATGAAATTAACAACTAAACATATTATAATCTTGCAATGTTTCTTGTCTTGATAACTACAAGGGAATATGGTAAAAAGTAACAATGATGAGGTAAAAGGGATGGACAAAAGGGTCAAATGGGAAATGTATGACATTGAAAAAGATACCAAAATGGTGGTCCAACAAAAGTCAGTACATTTGAAAGAAGTTGAATCTTCAAAGGCTTTGACCCTGAGGGAACATTTTCTTCCCATTTATCTTCATTTGTCTATGGTCCTACTTTGGAAAGAATACCAAAAGTCATAGAGGGATCTGGTGATAATGACCTTGATACTAGCCGAGTAATTCCTAGAAAAGAGAAAATAATTTGTAATGATGATTTGGTCACACAAGTTAGTTCAAATACCTAGGCTAAGAAGATGAATATGAAGAAGGAATGTCAACAAGTTAAATGTAAGCACAGAGGAAAAACTAAGGTTAGTGCTCATACTGGTTCTACTCCCCTCCCACATAAGAGTTCCTCCTCTACCCACATAAGCCCAGAGTTTAATGTGATTAAAGGAGAGAGTAATGAGATATTTCTAGGAGAAGGTGATGGATATTACCCCCCTCATTTCAATATAGAGAAAACACATGTTGTAGGACATACAAAGAGGAAAAGGAGTAATAGCAACAAAATTTCTCAGAACCCTTAAGTACCAGAAGATGATTTAATTGAGATGGAGTATGATAATGACAACCAAGTGCCTGAATTTGTAGTAGTACAGATAGATAAGAGTCAACAATTGGTAGAGGAGATAGCCTGTGAGGGACTAGCAGTTTTTGAGGAGAAATCCTTAACTTTACATAATACTAAATACAATAAAGAATCTAGAAAAGTGTAGATAGAAATAATTCATGTTAATAATAAAAATATTATAGAAAAGTGGAATTCAGAGGTGTATTTTTTAGGAGTTAGAAATTTTGGAATACTCAAGTTACATCTCAACACTAGAGATGGTATTTCCCATTCTATCACAAAACATGAATTAGAGAATATTAGACTGAAAAAGTGGATAAGTGAATGGAAGTCACTTTAAGTCCAATACCATTGTTTGCATAACCATTGTCTATTATGGTTCTATAAATAGTTCTACAAGACAGATCAATCACATCATCTAGAGTAAGAAAGGCTGCCAAATTGTTAAGTGGTATCATAAATTATGTTGAAGAGAACATAAACAAGAAAATGAATACAATTTTGCATGCATGGGAAGTAGCAACCAACCTAAGGAATTTGTCTCAAAGAATTTCTTCTCTTACCAATTTCCTTCAACAAGATTTGGACAATGACAAGTACTTTTACAAAAATGCTCCAAGTACATTTGTAGCTCGAGTATTAAACATGAATGAATTTATCGAGAAGTAGAAGGATCTAGCCTCAAACAAATAAAAGATTGTAATATTCCAGATATAAAAAGTATGGAGAACATAAATAAAATGCTAGAAATGGCAGATAAACAACAATATAACCAGAACAACACCACAATAACACTGAAATGATATCAAAATAACACCATAAAGAGCACTTTGATTCTGAGAGCAATGTTCAAGGGCCTCTTCGAGGGGGAAACCTCCAGTCAAGTAGAGATTTATTACAATAATATCCAAGCTAGGGTTCTCATACCCTCAACTCCTATTTATACTAAATATGTCTATCAAAACAACCATCTAGAGGAAGATCCTTCTAGAAGTGGAAGCTTCTATTAGGTCTTCTTACATTCGACTTATTCTACCTTATTGCAAAGCCTTATTAATATTGACCTTTATTACATCCGAATATATTGTTCTACCTACATGAAGGGTTAGGTCCCTAACATTTCCTCCCCCTTAAAAATAACCTTGTCATCAAGGCTTGAGATGTGGAAATTGCTGCAGAATGTTAGTTGGTTCCCAAGTGGCATCTGTTGGAGTTGTATATTTCCACTAGACTAACACTTCGTTAATGGTTCACTGATGCAAGAGACGCTCACGCTGGTCCAAAACTTCTTATGGTTGTAGCCAAATGGATACTTCTTCATCCAACTCGGGAAGGTTGGTTTGAATTTGGAACTTAGTTCCAATCACCTTCTTAAAGAATAAAACATGAAAAACAAGATGTAGCTTAGAATGATTGGGCAAAGCTAGCTGATAGGCCACCTGTCCCAAATGATTGAGAACGGTATAAGGACCATAAAATTTGGGCTCCAGCTTCTGACAATGGTCGGTGTTCGCGTTCAAACGGTCACCAGGTGAGCAAATAGAGAGAGCTTGCATACCATGTTGGGTTTAGCAGGGCAGAACAGCTATGGAGCATAGGGTTAGAGAAACAAAAGGAATTACAATCTAATATCAACTGAAAACAAATAAAACTGTTAAAATAAACAACAAACATCAAACATCAAACACAAAACACAGGTGTCACCAATGGTTTCAGGCAGGTGTATTGATGAAACCGGAGCATGCTGAAGGAAGAGACTAGAGGTTCCTTCTCCCTCCGACAGAAGGCTCTTCGGGGCCCTCACACAGTTTGCTTTCCTTACAAATGAGAAGAACTGAGCATAGCAGTGAAAGAACTCTCGGTGATGCAGCTGATGGGTTGTTGTTAAAGGAGGAGCCCTTAAACCATCTGAACAGCATAACAGTGCTTAGAATTCCTTGCCAAAACAGTGTATCCTCACGGCTTTTTACAGCAACTCCTCGGGCGGTCACGTAACCTTCTCAAAGTGTGAACAGGGACCCTTTTAGGGTTTACTTAGGTCATTAACTCGTCGATTTTATGGATCCGGCTTTGATTTCAGAGTCAAATCAACTTGGGAGCCGGTCCGTAAGCGGTTGGGAGGCCGACCTATTCAATTAATGCGTCGTTTTAGCAGATGCGCGGGTTTTTGTGTTGACAGCCGCGCGTCGAGCGCGCATGCACGAAAAATACGTTTTTGTCCTGCGCATGCGCGCGCGCACCACACTGTTGTAAAGCGCTCTTCAATTTTTGGTTACTTTGTATAGTTTTTGGCCCTTCTAGAGTGCTGTGAAATTAATTCAGTGCCATGAATGACTTCATTGCTGTTTTGATGATGTGGAGTTCTTGTCACC
The DNA here is from genome assembly GCA_009831015.1 of Picea engelmannii. Taxonomy (NCBI): domain Eukaryota; kingdom Viridiplantae; phylum Streptophyta; class Pinopsida; order Pinales; family Pinaceae; genus Picea; species Picea engelmannii. Next base: position 271,631 of record ML790472.1, on the reverse strand, counting down.
ATGTGCAGATGAAATTTTGGTGATCACAGATGCCCCCTGATGGATGAGGTTAGGAGCATACGTATAGCCGAAATCCATCAATGTTTCTTCTACTGAGAATGTTGTTGTAAGGAAAAGCAATAGTGGGACCGTTCGGAGCGATCCATTGGAGAAAAAAGGAACCGATATCTCGACCTTCTGAGAGACGTGCAGAAAAAATATACAACTGTGTACAAACGAGGCGGGCATGCCCCATGCTCGTGTGTTGTAACTCTGAAAAAAGATGGCGGAAGTGTTGGTGTAGACAACTGCAGCGCCCTTGGGGGCGGTAATGATAAAGTCAGAAGACAATTCTGCAAAGGAACATACTCTGAATAACAGGCAATGATCGTTGTAATAAGTAGCGACGATGATGTGAGAATTGATGGCCCTACCAAGTTCAGAGGTCTTCGGCAAATGACAAAAATAACTACAATAGTCGCAAAGTAAGACCCACCATAACATGAGAGAGTGTTGGTGTCGAATGTTATGGGGGCCAACGACAGCAGGGAGCAATGGTGTTTCACCCTGTGCCGTCCGAGATCTCTCATTAAAATAGAGAATGAGAATCAAGATACTGTCACCCTTCTGGAAAAGTGTGCTGATGTCGACAAAAGGGGGACGCGACTCCCAGAAGCAAAAAGGTGCTCTGTGGAATCTACTGAGGTGAGGAAGTGGCAGAGGTACATGGATGAAGTCAAGAAGTGGGATGACTCAAGACTGCCCTTGGTTGGAGGATATATAAGAGAAACAGTGGCCGCAACCATGTAACAAGGTCGAGTGTCAGGGGGACGACAAGACTGGTGCTAAGTTGTGCCAGAGGCGGGACAAGGTGAACAAATTCAGAGGGTAGAGGTAAATGACCGGTGGGGTACTCTGAAGATATGGACAATGCCAGCAAGGGTAAATGATGAGTACTGCTCCAATCCAAGGGTGACATGGGTTGCGTGTGGCCAAAAGAAAGCAAGTCGCCAACAGTGACGACAAAGAATGTAATGACTGAAGGTAAAGGTGTTTGTACAATAAATAATAAATAATAAATAATTTTGGGGAGAA
>ML790472.1:240655-258482 GCA_009831015.1 Picea engelmannii | reverse complement strand
TATTCTAGCTTTGTTGACATGTGGGCATGTGTGGGCCCGTTACAAGAATGTGTTTGAAAAAAATGAAACTAAGAGGGGTCTTGAAAGAGCCGTTGTCCTCTCCTAAAAGTTTTTTTTGAAATTTTTGTTTAAGGGAGATGAGATCGTTTTCGCAATCTTTTTCTGATTCTCAAGATCGCTTGATGGCGCGAGAGAAGAGCATACTCAAGATTGTTACTTTCAATTTCTAGTCCCGAATGTGAGTTTAGATGTGATTACAATTTGATGTTCAACTTAGATTATAAATCAAAGCAAGCCATTCACGTGGCGAAAAGCAAATAAGGGAAAAAATGATTTTTATCCACCTAAGTGCCTATGTTTGTTTGACTATCCCCTTTATAAGTTGAGGGGTCTAAGTGGTGCAATATTTAGAGCATGCATAACATCATTCTTGAGAAGGAAAATGACCTTCCCCACATCCTAAACCTTACAATGAAAAATTTAGTGCAGATGCACGGCTTTTACTATAGACAGAGGCGCATGCGGCGCCTGCGCACGGAATAAATTAAAAACCAAAGTGCATGCGTGCGGAATAGAACTGTTAATTCTAGCGCATGCGTGCGAGACACGCGTCTGTGGGGTTGAATACCCGCGCGCTTGAGATAAGTTAACGAGAAAGAAAATCCGGATGGATTTCTCTCGATTCTCCTATGAATCGACTGGTTAGCAGGTCGGCGGAGGCTAGTTTGTGTCCCTGCAAGTTAATAAAACCAAAAGGAAAGAAAATAAAACCCAAATGAGGGAGGATTTGATACCTAACTCCCCAGTTGAGTCACCAGTCTATTCGCATTCAAACGGTCACCATGTGAGCAAATAGAGAGCGCTTGCATACCCTGTTGGGTCTAGCAGGGCAGAACATCTATGGAGCATAGGGTTAGAGAAACAAAAGGAACTACAATCTAATATCAACTGAAAACAAATAAAACTGTGAAAATAAACAACAAACATCAAACATCAAACACAAAACACAGGTGTCACCAATGGTTTCAGGCAGGTGTATTGATGAAACCGGAGCACGCTGAAGGAAGAGACCAGAGGTTCCTTCTCCCTCCAACGGAAGGCTCTTCGGGGCCCTCACACAGTTTACTTTCCTTACAAATGAGAAGACCTGAGAATAGCAGTGAAAGAACTCTCAGTGATGCAGCTGATGGGTTGTTGTTAAGGGAGGAGCCCTTAAACCATCTGAACAGCATAACAGTGCTTAGAATTCCTTGCCAAAACAGTGTATCCTCACGGCTTTTTATAGAAACTCCTCGGGCGGTCACGTAACCTTCTCAAAGTGTGAACAGGGACCCTTTTAGGGTTTACTTAGGTCATTAACTCGTCGATTTTACGGATTCGGCTCTGATTTGAGAGTCAAATCAACTTGGGAGCTGGTCCGTAAGCGGTTGGGAGGCCGACCTATTCAATTAATGCGTCGTTTTAGCAGATGCGCGGGTTTTTGTGTTGACAGCTGCGCGTCGAGTGCGCATGCGCGAAAAATACGTTTTTGTCCTGCGCATGCGCGCGCGCACCACACTGCTGTAAAGTGCTCTTCAATTTTTGGTTACTTTGTATAGTTTTTGGCCCTTCTGGAGTGCTGTGAAATTAATTCAGTGCCATGAATGACTTCATTGTTGTTTTGATGATGTGGAGTTCTTGTCGCCATGTGCAGACGAAATTTCGGTGATAACAGTCGGCCTTGAGAGAATTTTTCTTGTAAGGTTGCAGTCAAAGAAACACATGATCCCCTTCTACCATGACCAAATTCTCTTTGAGGGTACAAAGAATAGCCTCTCGAATTGCAAGCGTGTAGTCAACCGCCTGGACCTTCGAGACACCTAGTAAATATGAGAGAACTGAAGGTGGGTTTTGTCCATATATCGCTTCAAAAGGAGTCATGCGGGTAGCTGTATGGTATGAAGTGTTGTACCACCATTCATCTAGGGGTAACCATTCAGCCCATTGATTTTTCTTTTCCGATGAAAAACACCTCAAATATGTTTCCAAACACTTGTTGGCAACTTCAGTTTGACCATCAGTCTCTGGATAATAAGTTGTGCTGAGATGCAATTGGGTGCCTTGTAGCTTGAGCAGTTCTTGCCAAAAATTTCTGGTGAAAGTTGGGTCACGATTAGAAACAATAGAATGTGGCATGCCATGAAGATTGAAGACCTAATCCATGAAATGTTGAGCCACAGTGGATGCTATAAATGGGTGTTGGAGAGCACAAAAATGAGCATACTTGGAAAGGCGATCAACTACCACCATGATGACTGATTTATTTCCCATTTTAGATAAGACTGTAATAAAATCCATAGACATATCCCTCCAAATAGCAGGTGGAATCGGAAGCGGTTGTAGTGTGCCAGAAGATTTGACTGTTTCGCTCATGTTGCGTTGACACACATCACATTCAACTACAAAATTATGAACGTCTTGTTTCATACAATCCCAGAAAAAAGAACGTTTGACCCTGTCATAGGTTTTGGTAAACTCGGAGTGCCCAACTGTGGGTGTAGCATGAAGCTCAGAAAGTACCGTGGATTTAAGTTTTGACTGTTTACTTAAATACAAGAAACCTTTGTATCGAAGCTCATCATGGAGCCAGGAGTACCCTGGGGAAATTGGAGAATTGCACTGCAATTTTTGTATCAGATGCGAACTTTTGGGATCGTGTAGCCATTCCCGGCGAACGACTTGGAGCCAATCTGGTACAATGAAAAACAGAGAAAAAAGGGATCATTCATCTTCATATTTTCGGGAAGGTGCATCCGCAACCACATTGTCTTTTCCTTTCTTGTAAATGATCTCATAATCATATCCAAAGAGCTTAGTCACCCATTTTTGTTGATCTGGGGAGGAAATGCGTTGTTCTAGAAAATACTTGAGGCTTTGATGATCTGTCTTAATTTGGAAGTGTTTCCACAATAGATAAGGGCACCACAGATGAATGACATGTAGAATAGCCAACATTTCCTTTTCATAGATTGATTTTCCCAAATTTCATTCAGACAGTTGTTTGTTGGTAAAGGCCAAAGGCCGACCCTCTTGCATAAGGACAATGCCAATTCCTTTCCCTGAAGCATCACATTCCAAGACAAAGGTCTTTTTGAAATCAGGAAGGCCCAAGACTGGAGTGGTGCACATGGCCATCTTCAAGGTTTGAAAAGCGTGAGCAACTACTGGAGTCCAAGTGAAAGAATTCTTTTTTAGGAGTGTAGTGAGAGGTGCCGCAATCTTTCCATAATTCTTAACAAACTTGCGATAATAACTTGTTAAGCCCAGAAATCCAAGCAATATTTTGAGAGTCTTTGGGTGAGGCCAGTCTTTCATAGCTTCAATCTTTTTAGGATCCACCCTGACATTGTCATTGCCAACAAGATGACCCAAGTACTCGACTTTTGAGGCGCCAAAAGAACGTTTAGACTGTTTCAGGAAAAGTTGGTGTTGAGATAGTAGATGGAGAACTCGATCCACATGAGCAAGATGGTCTATCTATATTTTTCTATATATGAGGATATCATCATAGAAAACTAAGACAAAATGATGGAGAAAAGGATAGAAGACATGATTCATGAGGCTTTGGAAGGTGGAGGGGGAATTACACAAGCCAAAGGGCATGACCAAAAAATCATAGTGGCCCTCATGAGTTCTAAAGGCAGTCTTAGGAATGTCTGCCACTTTCATACACATCTGGTGGTAGCCAGAATGAAGATCAAGTTTAGTAAAGAACTGGGCACCACTCAATTCATCCAAGAGGTCATCAATGACAGGAATGGGAAATTTGTCTTTAATGGTGAGTTTGTTGAGGGCACGGAAGTGAGGACACATGCACCAAGAACCTTATTTCTTCAGGACCATGAGCACAATAGAAGAGTAGGGGCTCATACTAGGGTAGATAACACCTGTGTTAAGGAGTTCATGAACCATTTTCTCAATTTCATTTTTTTTTGGAAAAGGGGTGACGATAGGGACAGATATTGGGAGGAAGGCTTCCTGGTACAAGGGGAATGGAATGATCATGAAAACCATGGGAAGGAGGGAGTCCCTAGGGAGTGGAAAAGACCACTTGATGTTTAGAGAGGATGGATTGGAGGTCTTGCGGCACCAAGGGTGTCTCAGTTGCTTGTATGGCATGGAGTTGGGAAATAACACCAGAATGACCTATTTTTGAGCAGCTTTTCCATGCAATGGGAACTAATGATCTCAGGTGAACCGACAATGATGTCTTGGAACTTATATTTTTTTCCCTCCTGGTCGAATTGCATGGTTAATTCCTTAAAATCCATGAGAATGGGAACCAAAGTCCTTAGCCAGTCTACACCCAACACAATGTCACAACTGCCCATGTTGATAGAAAACATATGAGATTTCAGGTGGTAGTCACCAATTTGGAGACACACATTTTCACAATGACCTCCACATTTCATGGAGCCACCATTGACAATCATGACTTGGAAATTATTGACTGCATGGATATAGAAATGAGTTTCTTGGGCAATGCAGCGATGAATAAAATTATGGGTGCTTCCACTATCAATAAGAATGATGACCTTCCTATGCTTGATGTAACCAATTAGCTTGAGGGTTTAGGGAGCAGAGAAGCTAGTGAGAGAATTTAGGGAAATGATCGGTTCTACTTTGGGAGGGTCTGAGGGAGGGGTTATGTCAGTGGTTTCAAGTGGCTCAAACACAAGGGGAGTTTCAACATCCTCTTCTGAAATTTCCTCCGAGATGGCCATAAAAATCTTTTGTTCCTTACACTTTTGGCCCAGAAAATATTTTTCATCATAATTATAACAAAGGCCTTTGAGTTGGCATTCATCGATTTCATGCCTGGTCAATTTTTGGATCTTTAGTGGAGCAGAGGGAGTAGTGGGATTTATTGGTTTAGTGCGAGGAATAAAGGAGGGTTTCCAGTTTTGAGAATATACAACCTGTTGTGCATCCTTAGCTCTTTTATTATCCTCCACCCAAATCTGAGGCTGAGCCATGAGGACATGGGCACAAATATCATCCTTGAGGCCACTGATAAAACATTCTCGGAAAAAAGCATCAGACATGCCCTCTGTCCAAAAATCCAGTTGCTCAAAAGAAGCTATAAAATCTTCCATTGTTCCAGATTGTTTCAACTTTGTCAAACAACCTAAATGGTTGGTGTCAGTGTCAAAGCGTTCATAAATCTCTGCACAAAGTGTGTCCAAGCAACATACCCTTGACGGGAAGTTTTTCTCCATTTCCACCATTGCCAACGTTCTTGATCTAGATGGAGAACACCATACCAGAGTTTGGCCAAGTCATCTGTAATGTTGTATAAAGAGAAATAATGTTCCATTTGGGTTACCCAACCAGTGGGATCCGAGCCATCAAATTTGGTCACATCTACCCGCGGAAGGCGTAGGTAACACTGAAAGTGATGGGGCTGAAAATTATGGGAATGAGAGGAAGTTTCACCTTCGGTATGCAGAGGTGGGTCGAATAAAGGGGGATCTGCAGGGATATGAGGCTTGGTGCAGATCATCGAAACGAAAAATTCAAGTTGGGTAGTCATGTCTTGTTTGAGTTCCTCGATTGAGGTGGCGATGGAGGACTGCATGTTTGTATTGATGGTGGAAACATTGGCACTGATCTTTTTCACTTCTTGTTGGGTCTCTGTGAAATTATATTGCAAGGTATTGAAGTGAGATTCCAAGTCTTGGCTACGGGTATGGGCCATGATGACGAGGGAACCGAAAAGGGGCGAGTGGGGTCAAAAATTTTGTTGAAAAATGATAGGTATGAATGTGATAAGGGCGAAGAGATAAATCCAATGGAATAGGTCTCAAATAATGGTGCAAAAATTTCCAGATTTTTTTTTTCTACACCTGCAGAGTTATACTCCGGTCTGAAGAATACTGCAGTGATTAAATTCCCAAATGCTTAACCAAGAAGAAATGTGTAGTGATTTGGAAACTCGAGCAAAGTTATGCGGCAATAGATCTTGTTTGTTTTAATTTTTGTTTCCGTCCCCAAGTGTTAGGTATTCAAGGGTTCTACAGACAAGGGTTTGCCTTGTGCTATAGCTCTGTGATATACGTGCAGGGTCCAACAGTAGTACTCGGTCCAATATCTCAGGGCCACCAACTAAGGAGGCTATACCATGCCCTTATCCGTACTACCAGACTACCCAGGTACTAGAGAGTATCTAGTATCTTCCTGAGTGTTGTTCTCGGTGGCACTATAGCAGTCAGGTGACTGATCGGTTTATCTAAAGAGGCTTCAGGAAATCTAGGCCGATCCGTACATAGGTGATGTATGATGTGCTACCACTCAAAGGGGTACCAACAGGGGTTACAAGGGTGGCCAACAGATGTGTGCTTAAGTACCACTTGTATTTCCTGCATGTATAAATCCCTCAACCGCAGGTTTATGTGCATAACGACAGATCTTTGTGGCTTAAAGATGTCAAAATACATCTCTACCCTGGAAAAAACTTAACCCACAATTTTCTGCCGAGGAAAGTGCTCTGATACCACTTGTAATATTCTAGATATAAAAATTATGTAGAACATAAATAAAGTGCTAGAAATGGCAGATAAACAACAATATAACCAAAACAACACCACAATAACACTGAAATGATATCAAAATAACACCAGAAAGAGCACTTTGATTCTGAGAGAAATGTTCACAGGCCTCTTCGAGGGGGAAAACTCTAGTCGAGTAGAGCTCTATTACAATAATATCCAAGCTAGGGATCTCATACCCTCGACTCCTATTTATACTAGATATGTTTATCAAAAGAACCATCTAGAGGAAGATCCTTCTAGAAGCGAAAGCTTCTATTAGGTCTTCTTACATTCGACTTATTCGACCTTATTGCAAGGCCTTATTAATATTGACCTTTATTACATCCGAATATATTGTTCTACCTACGTGAGGGGTTATGTCCCTAAGAAATATGGTTGGTTAGAAAGAATAGAGGTCCCGCGGGAGTTAATTTCAAGTTGCAAGAAGATTGAGGTAAAAATAAGTGATTCATTTTTTTAATTAATTGAAATAGTTACGGAACTTGAGGGCCCACCATTGATTAGAGATTCAACATTGTAAACCAAGGAGAAATTATAATATTAGTTAAACATACTCAATATTTCATGGGGTAGTGAGTTTGACAATCTCACTAGTTTCCCAGAAGAAGAAATAAAATGATGGTTGGTTAACTTTGTTAATGATAATGAAGATCATCTAAAATAAATACAAGAGTTATGCTCTGAATGCAAAGTGATAGAAGATGAGATATTTTCTCTGCCGGTAAAGAAAGACATAATGGTTCCACCATTAAAAGAATATATTGAAAATTGGCTCAAGAGTCCGTTGAATGAAATAAGTAATCCTCAACAAATACCAAGAAGAAGTTGCAATGAAAAGGGTCAAGTTCCAACTATTTATGAAGCTCTTTCAAAGGATCAGATGAGGGAATCCATCCATCAAAATCTATTTTCCTTTTTGTGAGTACATCTATTTCGAAGCATTTTCCTTTTTTTCATCTCAATATGTGATTATCCAACTTTATGCGTATATTGTTTACCTATAAAGATGATCCCTGATTTTTTCTGTCTTTTTCCAGGTTACCTCTGCTACTATATGGTCCACAGGAACCCCATCCCAGTCCATTAGGACAAACACATTTCCTTTTATCATTTAAGTATCACAAATATTATGTTGTGTTGTTTTTGCACACATTTTATTTGAACTTGGACAACCAATTTGTAATATTCTTTTAAAGAATCTCACAGAGAGCTATTTGTGGAACTCGTAAGTTTTGTGATTTCTAACTTTCATTAAAGCATGAGATCTTGATTATGTGTTTCCATTTCATCCTTATGATGTTAAATGTTTGAAATCTTTTAAAGCCTTTTGTTTTGGACCTTTACTTATTTTCTACCTTATATAACTTGCTTTGAATCATTTTCCTTTACTCAATGAATGGATTTGATGGAATAGATGTAGTTGTTTTATTTCAATTTAATTCATTATTTTGCTATGGTTTACAGTCCTTCTTTAGTTCTTTGTTTACCACCTGGTCCACTCTTAGGTGTTGATGGTATGAATGTTTAAATATATTATTTTGAATAGGTGAATTTTAAAATTTGAGTTAGAAAGAGGAGTAGCACCGCTATAAAAATGAAGAGGCGATATCAAAATATTATAAGAATACTCTACGAAGTTGAATCTTGTCCTTAACAGGAAAATATATCAAAATGACTTTTCTTTTCATTTGAGTTATATCATTTTCTCTTTCTATATCATTTGTTTTAATCAAGTTGCATCAACCTTGAGCATTCTAGCTCCTTCTTCTCATGGATATTATGAGGCATGAATGTTTATAGGTGGCATATGAAAACCAAACCAAACTATAGGATAACATAGAGGGGATAGATGGAGTGCGTTGTGTATGTATTAAGATATGGACATATTACCCCTATTAAGGCCCCCCGATAGTACAACTTTTCCCAAGAGTGACAACACTCGACTAGGAGATGATGATGACCACAAAGGTGAAACAAGGAAAAAAGTATAAATTCAAAGCATCATGATTCATAATCCAATTCAACCCATGATCACATTTTCTTGCCCAAAACATTAACATTATCGCTCGATATGAAGTATTAAAACAAGGTACCTTAGTGTGTAATTCACCATGTCATCTGATGTGAGTGAGATGAACATGTAATGGAAGGCATCTGTGGGAAACTGTCTGTGGAAAGTATGGAATTTTTTCATCGAAACTGTTGTCTGAAATGTGGATCATGGAGAAAAAATATCCTCTAATTAATTTTATAAGTGAGGCGTAACAAACTCATAGATAAACACATGAACGATTGGGCATCCCATGGCCTCAGAGCTTCGCAAGGTTTAGGATTTTCATGCGTCGGATTCCCTCCTACCCTAGCCACCTCTAACCTCCTCTGTACGCACTGATCACTTCTTCTCTGCGACTCTGATCTCCAAAGAAAAATGGGAACAAAAGGGGGGGTGAAAGCCCCCTCTTACCATAACGCTACAACAAATGACCCGAAGATCTCTCGAGTGCATTGTCTGTCCTTTGAGTCGCTTGGGTACATGCGAGAACAATACCTGCAAGAAGAAATAGATGGAAGCAAGGAAACAAATATGGATGCTGAGTCCTCACATCCAAAAGAAGCTCGAGTCTAGATACCCGAAAAATGCATCCCCCAAGCCTCGGTTGCGCCCAGGTACGTTATCAAAACCACCAGGAAAGGGGAGCACACGCAGTTCATGAGGGACCATGCCCTCATAGGAAAATTCCTAGGTCTCTGGCCCTCAGAAAAGGATCTAACTCGTTGGATCAAAGTGTGGTGGAATCCCAAGGGAGACTATGAGCTCTATCTAAGCTCCAAAGGATTCTTTACAGTAATATTCTACAACTTGGAGGATAAGGACCAGATCTTTGAAGGAGGACCATATTTATACAACTCTACTGGCCTTTATCTGTGATTCTGGACAGATCACTTCTGCCCAGAAAAGGAAAACTTCTCCTACGCACTGGTATGGATCCGGCTCTACTCCCTACCCAAAGAGTTTTGGTTAGAGGAAATTTTAATGGGCATAGGTAACACCTTGGGAAAATATGTCAAATCTTCCAAAGCCACCAAACAGATAAAATATACCTCTTATGCAAGGATATGTGTCTATATGAACATATCGAAAGCTCTACCAGGAACAGTTACCCTAAAATACCAAGATGAGGAATGGGCCCAAACCATAGAGTATGAACACATCCCTTTTAGATGTAGAAAATGCCATGAACATGGGCACCTTTTCAGATATTTCCCTCTAAATGCCCCCCTCAAGAAGGAAGTTGAAGAGAAATCAAAGGAAGGTTTCATCTAGGTCCAAAATTGAAGAAGACAATATTAGAAGAAATCCACAACCGTCAATGAAAAAATGAACCCGAATAACAACTCATTTGAAGCCCTTAACCACCTTCTAGAGACAGAAGAGGTGGAAAACCCCCACAAGACTGTGGGGAAATATCTCAGCAAGAACAAGGGAGAACAAAAAACACAGAGGTAATAGATCCCAACAAACCAAGAAGACCCACAGACTCACCCAGCCTCAGGAAAAGAACCAGAAAGAGAAGAATACATAGTCATAGAAATGGATGAGCATGACCTAGTAGAAATTGATCTAGACAGGCTAGAAGAGGCAGTCAACAAGAAGGATCTCCATACCTTACAAGAGGATCAACTCAGGAAAGTCCACAAGGTTTTTATGGGTTCATCAGTAGGGGCTACATCTAGGCTGGGGATCATCATAGATCCAAACCTAGATCCAAGAAAACACCCAAAAGAAAACAAGGGGCAGGACAAAAAATTGTCTCACCAGTTAATAAAGGAGGCGGGAAACTATATGATCAACTTGGGACATATTCATAGGCTCTTTGAGAGCTCCTTCTCCCACCCACCAAACTGTTAACTATGAATATCCTCACCTGGAATATCAAAAGACTAAATGGAAGATCCAAGCAAAGGATTCCCTGAAATTCCATCAAAATGGAAGACCCAGATATATTCTTGATACAAGAGACAAAATGTTTTGGGAAAACTACAGAAGACATCCTCAAAATATGTTGGTACAAGTGCGACTCCTATCAAACAGACTCGAAGGGGGCTTTAGGAGGTCTGTCCATCCTATGGAACCCTGATATAATCATCCTAGATCAAGGATTCTCCACTCCAAACACCATCACAATGCACTATAGAGCCATGGGTTTGGACAAGGAGGGAATGATCACAAACACATATTGACCGCAAAACAGACAAGACAAAGACATCTTTCTTCAGAGCCTGTCTTACCTAGGTTCTCTAGCTAAGGGAAAACGATGGATAATAGGGGGTGAATTCGACATGATTCTCACACTGGAGGATAAAAGAGGGGGGAAAAAACTCTTGGAGTAGGACAACGCAAAATTCCAAGAACTCATAGAGAACCTTAGACTGGTAGACATAGAGAAGGGCAATGGTACCTACACCTGGACCAATCAAATATCAAGTCACCAAAAAATAGCCTGCAGGCTAGATCGCTTTCTCATTTCAGAAACCCTCCTTTTGGAAGGCCCCCTAGTAGATTCAAACATCCTCCTGAAGGCAGGCTCAGACCACTAGTCGGTTCAGCTATGGGTTGACACTATCGCCACCCCCAAGTTAAAACCCTTTAGATTTGAAAATTTTTGGCTCGCCCATCTCGACTTCCAGGAGCTAGCCCGTCACTGGTGGAGCACAGCGGAAATACATAGAGGTAAAAAAATGTGTTTCTTCTAGCAAAATCTCAAATAATTTAAACAACAGGTGTGCAAATGGAACAAAGAAATCTTCGGGAACATATTCCAGGAAAGGAAACTGCTATAACAAAAACTAGAGGACCTTTAGGGGAAATTCATTCTCTCAGGACACACAATCACTCAGCAGCAGGAGGAGAATGAAATAAAAAGGAAACTGGAAGAAAGATACAAGTAGGAAGAAATCTTGTGGAGACAGAAATCTCAGGTTCAATGGCTCAATGAGGGAGAGAAAAACACTAAATTCTTCCATCGATCCATGATCCACAGATGCCTAATCTATCACATTACGAAACTAGAATACCCGCAAGGAAACACTTTGTTAACTCATTAGGAAATATCGCAAGAGTTTCCAGACTTCTACAAGGATATCCTCTCAGAACCAATGGTGGATCGTACCTTAGCAATTGAGCGGGTAACCCAAAATATCCCAACTATTATCACCCAGGAATAGAATGAAGCTCTCATGACACAAATAATGCAAGAAGAAGTGGATCAGGATATTCAGGATCTACCCATAGGCAAGGCTCCAGGCCCAGATGGCTTCACCACAGACTTCTTCCATTCATGTTGGCCAATGTTGAGGGAAGAAGTGTGGTAGATGGTGGAAGAGTCACGCAACTCAGGAAAATTTCTTCCAACACTAAATGCCACTTTCCTCACCCTAATAGCCAAAGAAGAAAGAGTAACAAACCCAAAGAATTTCAAACCCATAGCACTCTACAATGTGATCTATAAAATCATCGTCAAGGTCATAGCTCTAAGACTTAAACCAATACTCCCCTTCATCATTTCCAAGGAGAAACCAAGTTACGTCGAAGGAAGGAAAATCATGGACAACATCATTCTTGTCAACGAAATCATTCACTCCCTCAAAATCACCCGCACTCCAGGTATTCTTCTGAAACTTGACCTTTCAAAATCTTTTGACAAATTAAGCTGGAAATACATGAAATATCTTCTATCGGCTTTTGGTTTCAACAAGGATTGGATCTCTTGGATAATGAAACTCATTTCCTCAACCTTTTTCTCAATCCTCGTCAATGGAGTCCCCTCTCAACCCTTCTCCCCTACAAGAGGAATAAGGCAAGGTGACCCTCTCTCCCCTTTCCTTTTTTTCATTATGGCTGAAGGCCTAAGACGCTATATCAAGGATTCAATTCAAAATGGCTCCCTCCAAGGCCTCCCTCTCCATGGGTTACAACCGGCAGCCTCCCACAACTAATTTGTTGATGACACACTGCTATTGAACACCCCCACTACGCAATAAGCAAATACACTAAGTTCCATCCTCTCTGATTTCAGCGAAGCCTCTGACACCACCTTTAATATGGCCAAGTCACAGCTCTTATTTTTTAACACTCCTAAAGCAATCCAGCAACACCTTTCTCAAATTCTGAATACCCATGTTTGCACTCTTCCCTTTCTCTCTTTGGGACTCCCTCTTTCTGACTCAACAAACAGAAACATTTCCTAGGACTCTCTCCTACTCTCCATCTCCAACCATCTAAGAAACTGGACCTTTCGTTCCCTCAACCTTCCAGCCAGAATTGTTCTCTTAAAGTCAGTCCTCCAAGCCATCCCTGCTTACCTCTTCTCAGCCCTAGCCGCCCCCCATTCTGACATAAAGAAAATAAGGAATCTGCAAAGAAAATTTCTATGGCATGGACACAACCCAGACAAAAAATGGGCCCTAGTCAGCTGGGACAAAGTATGCAAGCCCAAATCTTCAGGTGGACTAGGCCTCCGAGACCCTGGAAAATTAAATAGCACCATGGGAGCAAGAATTTGGTGGAGATGGCTCAAAAATCCAACAGAGATATGGGCCAAACTCTGGAAATGAAAATATGCCCCAAATATGCATCAAAGCCATCTTATAAGAATGTAGGAGAAAATTCAAGGATCCAACATCTGGAATGCGGCCTGGAAAAATCGGCCACTCATTGAGGAACATGCTTTCTGGGAAGTTCACAATGGCCAAAATTCCCTATTCTGGACAGATTCCTGGCAGAAAATTCCACCCCTACAACTAGAAGAAAAACTACAATCCTATACAAATCACATTCAACATCTTGCCACTCTCAAAGTGGCAAATTTGTGGACAGATACCCCTAGTAACTCCCCCTGGCAAAGCTGGAAATCAACCCATCAGTAACTCCAAGTTGTATTGGACTGTGACTTACAACACTGGGAACAAGCAACTTCCAAAAGGTGAATCCGAAAAAGAACATACCAAGACATTCTCATATGGGGATATACACCTCATGGTAGCTTCACTCTCAAAGAGGGGTACACTCTACATGAGAAATTCCAAAATCTTCAAAAAGACAGCATCTAGACAACAATATGGAAATCAAAACTCTGGCCCAAAGTCTCTACTTTCCTCTGGCTTCTATTACAGAAAAAGATCTTAACCTGGGACAATCTTCAAAGGCGAGGTTTCATTGGCCCCTCGATTTTCCATCTCTATCACCTCCAAGCAGAAACCATGGAGCACCTCCTAAACAATTGCCCACTCAGTGAGGACATCTGGAACCAAGCCACTAAGCTCATGAGAAGAACCAAACAAGTCAAAAACAACATCATAAGCACAATCGGGGATTGGGGTTCTGGTTCCTTAAAAAGTCCTATCCTAAATAGAACCTGGCAACTCTTACTAGGCTTCATAGTTTGGCAATTATGGAATGAGAGGAACAAAATAATCTTTCATTCCCAACCCTCTCCTCCCACCCTCCTCTGGAACACAATCCTCTCGCATCTCCAGGAAACGCTTTAGATTCATTCATGGACCCAAGAAGACCTCCCCACTGAACCAAGTGAGCTCTCGCTCCTTAAATCTTGGGGCTTCTCATTTTCACACTCCACCCCTCCTCAGCAACCCCCCCTAAAGTCAAAATCCCTCAATCCCTTAGCGTGGCTCCCCCCCCACCTGGCTTCCATAAAGTCAACTTTGATGGTGCATCAAAAGGCAATCCAGGTCACTCAGGCTATGGAGTGGTCATAAGAAACAACTTGGGCCAAATTCAAAGCCTCATTGTAGAGAATCTCGGATGTGATACCAACAACTCAGTAGAAATTTGGGGTCTTATCAAAGGAGTGCAATTCGCTCTAGATAAAAACCTCATCTGTCTGATCATTGAAGGAGACTCCAAAATCATAATAGACTTGGCAACAAAAATCCTGAATGGAAGAGATCCAGGGAAAATTACTCCCATTTGGCGCCTCCTTGGCCCTCTTTACAACTTCCAGGCACTTCTCAGACCCTTCCTAACTCTAAACCCCTCCCACATTCGACAAAGTGAAAACAAAGTTGCGGACAGACTAGCCAATGCAGGGGTTGACTTCATGCAACAAATCATTCTCCACGATTCCAAGGAATCCTAAACTCCACCCCTTTGGCTCCAATGCAAGGAGATTGCCCAGCTAGATGAGCCCAACCCGGAAGGGGTGCCACCTTTGAATACTTAGAAATTCTTCAGAAATGATCAGAAGCTCAAGAGAGAGGGTGACCATAAGAGGTAGCGCAATAGATCAACAGTCATCAGAAGTAAAGAGCACGAGCCTTAGCGCCTTGAATGAAAGTGTACTTGTCAAAGTCACAAACTCTGGATGTCGAATCTCACGCCCAGACACTCAGAAGAACACGTCAGAGAATACCCAAAGAGTCAGAAGCTGCAACATTCTTGACCGTCCATCAATAGAGGACACGTGGCGAGAGATCAATGTTTCGCTAATCTGCAAATCGGAAAATCCCAAGGTAAGAGTTGTAAGAACTCGCGAAGTCCGAGTCCGCGACTTGATCGCAGCGGTGGATCGAAGGGAGAGCGTGGACCATAGATATGGTCTTGGTGAAAGTTCTCAACTCGGGAAGTTAGATATAAGAGTTGTTGGGAAATCGTGAAGTCAGAGCTCGTGAAGGAGATCTGAACCATTGGATCATGGGGAGTCTCGGACTGTTGATCTAAGGAAAGTGGAGCATCGGGGTTTCAGATCTCGGAAGAAGGGAGATGAGCCATCTCTCAATCTCGTGAAGCATGATTTCTAGAGTCGTGAAGGGGAGAGTAGAACCGTTGGATCGCGAGGATTGTGGACCATCGGTCATGGCAGAATTTTTCTTCTCGGGAAGTCAGAGCTAGGAGTTGTCGGGAAGTTGCGAAGTCCAAGTTCGCGCAGGAGATCTGAACCGTCGGATCACGGGAAGTCTCGAACTGTTGATCTAAGGCATTCAGAGCATCAGGGTCTCGGATACCTCTTGAGTCGCGAAGGGTAGAGCAGAACCATTGGTTCGCGGGGATTGTGCACCATCGATCTGAGGCGTCTTAGTCGTGGTCATGCAATTTTGTTACTAGCTGTATTCACAGCATGTAATTTTGTTACTAGTTGTTATACCTTCAGCATGTAATTTTGTTACTATCAGATAAACTAAAAGATTTGTTTGTAAAGTTACAGTTAGCATTAATATAAAAATCCACTTTTATTTAAAAAAAAAAAAAAATTCATAGATAATTTTCACATTTTAAAACACAACTAGTACATTAACATATAAAAGATTCTAAACTTGAATATTCTATAAAAGAATATTGGGCTTATTATTTCAATTAAAAGATGCATAACTTCAAAAAATAGTTATGTGCGCATTACAGCCTAAAAGAGTAACTCCAAGACAATGAGAGAAGCTCACATGTACTTGTAAATATTATAAATTTTAGTTGAATGGGGCATCATCTTTTCATCACTAAGTATAAACCCAAAACAATATGAATTCTAATTAAGTAATCCATCGAGTCCATGCATCATAAACATCACCTTTAATATGTCCTTCATTTCCCAATCCCGAAAGGATTATTTAAATAGCATTATTTAGAGAGTCGGGTCCATAGAATAATTTATGAGTGTATGAGAAACATGAGATGCTAAATATACCCTTATGCATGTTTGAGAAAAAATAAATGTTAAATCCACCCTATGTTTGGACCTACAATTACTATAAAGGATAATTATTTTTTGTGTTGGGTCTATGTAGGTTATATAAGGAAAGATATAAAGTCGAAGATATGATGGGGGTTTGTGTAAAAAATCTTATAATATTGAGATTTTATTACTTTTAGTTCTCAAAAAACAAAAAAAAATAATGCATTTGCATTTTAATTTATGTTTATATAAATTAAAATATTATAAATTTTGTTTTAATTTATGTTTATATAAATTAAAATATAAATATAAATTAAAATATTATAAATTTTGTTATTGTCAATTTTTTTTTTAATTAATGGTCATTTTCTAAGATCCAAACTAATAGAATCAAATATTAACAACACATTTTTATTATAAATATAAAAGCAATGTAAAACAAATTACATTATAAAAGAAAAAAAATTATTATAAATATAAAAGCAATGTAAAACAAGTTACATTAGAAGAGAAAAAATGTTATTGCAATTTTTAAAACAAATTTTAAATCATGTAAAAAATCAAATTCATATTAAATATAATTAATAGAGAAATATATTAAAAATCAAGACATAAAATTTTTTAATCAACTTTTGCTCAGCTAAATCATCAAACAACTATTATTTAGAAAATAGAAAAACTAACTAATACACTTAATCTTGGTATAATGATTTCCAATATAATCTTCAAAAGAAGTGATTGAGATTTTTCATACTTTTATATATTCTATTTGTATTTTATTTTTAATAAAATGTTAAAACCTAAGTAATATACATCATATCAATGCAATCAATAAAATAATTTATCCATTATTTGTGTTTTGACAATTACTATTCCTTTTATATATTTAATATTAATGCGTAGAAATATGTTCTATAGACCAGTATGAGCGAGATGTGTAATTCCTTTCATATTCAACATGGAGTTGACATAAAAAAAATTATTAATAACAAAAAATATCTTAACGATATTTCTAAAGACATCAAATTCACAATGAAACTCGAGGAAAATGGTACAAATCCCTTCTTAGATGTACTAATCGAAAGGAAAGAAGACAGTAGTATTGCACATAAGGTCTATAGGAAAAAGACCCACACAAAAAACTACCTTCACGCCAACTCTCATCACCACCCAACCCAGAAGTTAGGCATCCTCAACACTCTAGCCATGAGGGCCTTAAGAATTTCCGATGATGACAACCTAGTTCAAGAAAAAGATCACCTCTCTAGGGTTTTTAAGAGCATAGGCTACAAGGACAAAGACATCTAAGAAAACGATAAACAAATCCCTAGATAGAGAAAAGAATGAACCCAAACCACCTAACAACCAGCCCCTTGGTACTATAGCCTACCTTCCCTATATCAAAGGAATAACTGATAAGATTGTCAGTGTACTAAGAAAGAAAGAGATTAAGACCTCCTTTAAACCCTCAGAAACCATCAAACAAAAAATGAAATTAGTTAAAGATGAACCTGACCATAAGAAATGTAAAGGAGTTTACAAAATAGAATGCTC
>ML790472.1:210513-240555 GCA_009831015.1 Picea engelmannii | reverse complement strand
TCTTTTTCCAGGTTACCTCTGCTACTATATGGTCCACAGGAACCCCATCCCAGTCCATTAGGACAAACACATTTCCTTTTATCATTTAAGTATCACAAATATTATGTTGTGTTGTTTTTGCACACATTTTATTTGAACTTGGACAACCAATTTGTAATATTCTTTTAAAGAATCTCACAGAGAGCTATTTGTGGAACTCGTAAGTTTTGTGATTTCTAACTTTCATTAAAGCATGAGATCTTGATTATGTGTTTCCATTTCATCCTTATGATGTTAAATGTTTGAAATCTTTTAAAGCCTTTTGTTTTGGACCTTTACTTATTTTCTACCTTATATAACTTGCTTTGAATCATTTTCCTTTACTCAATGAATGGATTTGATGGAATAGATGTAGTTGTTTTATTTCAATTTAATTCATTATTTTGCTATGGTTTACAGTCCTTCTTTAGTTCTTTGTTTACCACCTGGTCCACTCTTAGGTGTTGATGGTATGAATGTTTAAATATATTATTTTGAATAGGTGAATTTTAAAATTTGAGTTAGAAAGAGGAGTAGCACCGCTATAAAAATGAAGAGGCGATATCAAAATATTATAAGAATACTCTACGAAGTTGAATCTTGTCCTTAACAGGAAAATATATCAAAATGACTTTTCTTTTCATTTGAGTTATATCATTTTCTCTTTCTATATCATTTGTTTTAATCAAGTTGCATCAACCTTGAGCATTCTAGCTCCTTCTTCTCATGGATATTATGAGGCATGAATGTTTATAGGTGGCATATGAAAACCAAACCAAACTATAGGATAACATAGAGGGGATAGATGGAGTGCGTTGTGTATGTATTAAGATATGGACATATTACCCCTATTAAGGCCCCCCGATAGTACAACTTTTCCCAAGAGTGACAACACTCGACTAGGAGATGATGATGACCACAAAGGTGAAACAAGGAAAAAAGTATAAATTCAAAGCATCATGATTCATAATCCAATTCAACCCATGATCACATTTTCTTGCCCAAAACATTAACATTATCGCTCGATATGAAGTATTAAAACAAGGTACCTTAGTGTGTAATTCACCATGTCATCTGATGTGAGTGAGATGAACATGTAATGGAAGGCATCTGTGGGAAACTGTCTGTGGAAAGTATGGAATTTTTTCATCGAAACTGTTGTCTGAAATGTGGATCATGGAGAAAAAATATCCTCTAATTAATTTTATAAGTGAGGCGTAACAAACTCATAGATAAACACATGAACGATTGGGCATCCCATGGCCTCAGAGCTTCGCAAGGTTTAGGATTTTCATGCGTCGGATTCCCTCCTACCCTAGCCACCTCTAACCTCCTCTGTACGCACTGATCACTTCTTCTCTGCGACTCTGATCTCCAAAGAAAAATGGGAACAAAAGGGGGGGTGAAAGCCCCCTCTTACCATAACGCTACAACAAATGACCCGAAGATCTCTCGAGTGCATTGTCTGTCCTTTGAGTCGCTTGGGTACATGCGAGAACAATACCTGCAAGAAGAAATAGATGGAAGCAAGGAAACAAATATGGATGCTGAGTCCTCACATCCAAAAGAAGCTCGAGTCTAGATACCCGAAAAATGCATCCCCCAAGCCTCGGTTGCGCCCAGGTACGTTATCAAAACCACCAGGAAAGGGGAGCACACGCAGTTCATGAGGGACCATGCCCTCATAGGAAAATTCCTAGGTCTCTGGCCCTCAGAAAAGGATCTAACTCGTTGGATCAAAGTGTGGTGGAATCCCAAGGGAGACTATGAGCTCTATCTAAGCTCCAAAGGATTCTTTACAGTAATATTCTACAACTTGGAGGATAAGGACCAGATCTTTGAAGGAGGACCATATTTATACAACTCTACTGGCCTTTATCTGTGATTCTGGACAGATCACTTCTGCCCAGAAAAGGAAAACTTCTCCTACGCACTGGTATGGATCCGGCTCTACTCCCTACCCAAAGAGTTTTGGTTAGAGGAAATTTTAATGGGCATAGGTAACACCTTGGGAAAATATGTCAAATCTTCCAAAGCCACCAAACAGATAAAATATACCTCTTATGCAAGGATATGTGTCTATATGAACATATCGAAAGCTCTACCAGGAACAGTTACCCTAAAATACCAAGATGAGGAATGGGCCCAAACCATAGAGTATGAACACATCCCTTTTAGATGTAGAAAATGCCATGAACATGGGCACCTTTTCAGATATTTCCCTCTAAATGCCCCCCTCAAGAAGGAAGTTGAAGAGAAATCAAAGGAAGGTTTCATCTAGGTCCAAAATTGAAGAAGACAATATTAGAAGAAATCCACAACCGTCAATGAAAAAATGAACCCGAATAACAACTCATTTGAAGCCCTTAACCACCTTCTAGAGACAGAAGAGGTGGAAAACCCCCACAAGACTGTGGGGAAATATCTCAGCAAGAACAAGGGAGAACAAAAAACACAGAGGTAATAGATCCCAACAAACCAAGAAGACCCACAGACTCACCCAGCCTCAGGAAAAGAACCAGAAAGAGAAGAATACATAGTCATAGAAATGGATGAGCATGACCTAGTAGAAATTGATCTAGACAGGCTAGAAGAGGCAGTCAACAAGAAGGATCTCCATACCTTACAAGAGGATCAACTCAGGAAAGTCCACAAGGTTTTTATGGGTTCATCAGTAGGGGCTACATCTAGGCTGGGGATCATCATAGATCCAAACCTAGATCCAAGAAAACACCCAAAAGAAAACAAGGGGCAGGACAAAAAATTGTCTCACCAGTTAATAAAGGAGGCGGGAAACTATATGATCAACTTGGGACATATTCATAGGCTCTTTGAGAGCTCCTTCTCCCACCCACCAAACTGTTAACTATGAATATCCTCACCTGGAATATCAAAAGACTAAATGGAAGATCCAAGCAAAGGATTCCCTGAAATTCCATCAAAATGGAAGACCCAGATATATTCTTGATACAAGAGACAAAATGTTTTGGGAAAACTACAGAAGACATCCTCAAAATATGTTGGTACAAGTGCGACTCCTATCAAACAGACTCGAAGGGGGCTTTAGGAGGTCTGTCCATCCTATGGAACCCTGATATAATCATCCTAGATCAAGGATTCTCCACTCCAAACACCATCACAATGCACTATAGAGCCATGGGTTTGGACAAGGAGGGAATGATCACAAACACATATTGACCGCAAAACAGACAAGACAAAGACATCTTTCTTCAGAGCCTGTCTTACCTAGGTTCTCTAGCTAAGGGAAAACGATGGATAATAGGGGGTGAATTCGACATGATTCTCACACTGGAGGATAAAAGAGGGGGGAAAAAACTCTTGGAGTAGGACAACGCAAAATTCCAAGAACTCATAGAGAACCTTAGACTGGTAGACATAGAGAAGGGCAATGGTACCTACACCTGGACCAATCAAATATCAAGTCACCAAAAAATAGCCTGCAGGCTAGATCGCTTTCTCATTTCAGAAACCCTCCTTTTGGAAGGCCCCCTAGTAGATTCAAACATCCTCCTGAAGGCAGGCTCAGACCACTAGTCGGTTCAGCTATGGGTTGACACTATCGCCACCCCCAAGTTAAAACCCTTTAGATTTGAAAATTTTTGGCTCGCCCATCTCGACTTCCAGGAGCTAGCCCGTCACTGGTGGAGCACAGCGGAAATACATAGAGGTAAAAAAATGTGTTTCTTCTAGCAAAATCTCAAATAATTTAAACAACAGGTGTGCAAATGGAACAAAGAAATCTTCGGGAACATATTCCAGGAAAGGAAACTGCTATAACAAAAACTAGAGGACCTTTAGGGGAAATTCATTCTCTCAGGACACACAATCACTCAGCAGCAGGAGGAGAATGAAATAAAAAGGAAACTGGAAGAAAGATACAAGTAGGAAGAAATCTTGTGGAGACAGAAATCTCAGGTTCAATGGCTCAATGAGGGAGAGAAAAACACTAAATTCTTCCATCGATCCATGATCCACAGATGCCTAATCTATCACATTACGAAACTAGAATACCCGCAAGGAAACACTTTGTTAACTCATTAGGAAATATCGCAAGAGTTTCCAGACTTCTACAAGGATATCCTCTCAGAACCAATGGTGGATCGTACCTTAGCAATTGAGCGGGTAACCCAAAATATCCCAACTATTATCACCCAGGAATAGAATGAAGCTCTCATGACACAAATAATGCAAGAAGAAGTGGATCAGGATATTCAGGATCTACCCATAGGCAAGGCTCCAGGCCCAGATGGCTTCACCACAGACTTCTTCCATTCATGTTGGCCAATGTTGAGGGAAGAAGTGTGGTAGATGGTGGAAGAGTCACGCAACTCAGGAAAATTTCTTCCAACACTAAATGCCACTTTCCTCACCCTAATAGCCAAAGAAGAAAGAGTAACAAACCCAAAGAATTTCAAACCCATAGCACTCTACAATGTGATCTATAAAATCATCGTCAAGGTCATAGCTCTAAGACTTAAACCAATACTCCCCTTCATCATTTCCAAGGAGAAACCAAGTTACGTCGAAGGAAGGAAAATCATGGACAACATCATTCTTGTCAACGAAATCATTCACTCCCTCAAAATCACCCGCACTCCAGGTATTCTTCTGAAACTTGACCTTTCAAAATCTTTTGACAAATTAAGCTGGAAATACATGAAATATCTTCTATCGGCTTTTGGTTTCAACAAGGATTGGATCTCTTGGATAATGAAACTCATTTCCTCAACCTTTTTCTCAATCCTCGTCAATGGAGTCCCCTCTCAACCCTTCTCCCCTACAAGAGGAATAAGGCAAGGTGACCCTCTCTCCCCTTTCCTTTTTTTCATTATGGCTGAAGGCCTAAGACGCTATATCAAGGATTCAATTCAAAATGGCTCCCTCCAAGGCCTCCCTCTCCATGGGTTACAACCGGCAGCCTCCCACAACTAATTTGTTGATGACACACTGCTATTGAACACCCCCACTACGCAATAAGCAAATACACTAAGTTCCATCCTCTCTGATTTCAGCGAAGCCTCTGACACCACCTTTAATATGGCCAAGTCACAGCTCTTATTTTTTAACACTCCTAAAGCAATCCAGCAACACCTTTCTCAAATTCTGAATACCCATGTTTGCACTCTTCCCTTTCTCTCTTTGGGACTCCCTCTTTCTGACTCAACAAACAGAAACATTTCCTAGGACTCTCTCCTACTCTCCATCTCCAACCATCTAAGAAACTGGACCTTTCGTTCCCTCAACCTTCCAGCCAGAATTGTTCTCTTAAAGTCAGTCCTCCAAGCCATCCCTGCTTACCTCTTCTCAGCCCTAGCCGCCCCCCATTCTGACATAAAGAAAATAAGGAATCTGCAAAGAAAATTTCTATGGCATGGACACAACCCAGACAAAAAATGGGCCCTAGTCAGCTGGGACAAAGTATGCAAGCCCAAATCTTCAGGTGGACTAGGCCTCCGAGACCCTGGAAAATTAAATAGCACCATGGGAGCAAGAATTTGGTGGAGATGGCTCAAAAATCCAACAGAGATATGGGCCAAACTCTGGAAATGAAAATATGCCCCAAATATGCATCAAAGCCATCTTATAAGAATGTAGGAGAAAATTCAAGGATCCAACATCTGGAATGCGGCCTGGAAAAATCGGCCACTCATTGAGGAACATGCTTTCTGGGAAGTTCACAATGGCCAAAATTCCCTATTCTGGACAGATTCCTGGCAGAAAATTCCACCCCTACAACTAGAAGAAAAACTACAATCCTATACAAATCACATTCAACATCTTGCCACTCTCAAAGTGGCAAATTTGTGGACAGATACCCCTAGTAACTCCCCCTGGCAAAGCTGGAAATCAACCCATCAGTAACTCCAAGTTGTATTGGACTGTGACTTACAACACTGGGAACAAGCAACTTCCAAAAGGTGAATCCGAAAAAGAACATACCAAGACATTCTCATATGGGGATATACACCTCATGGTAGCTTCACTCTCAAAGAGGGGTACACTCTACATGAGAAATTCCAAAATCTTCAAAAAGACAGCATCTAGACAACAATATGGAAATCAAAACTCTGGCCCAAAGTCTCTACTTTCCTCTGGCTTCTATTACAGAAAAAGATCTTAACCTGGGACAATCTTCAAAGGCGAGGTTTCATTGGCCCCTCGATTTTCCATCTCTATCACCTCCAAGCAGAAACCATGGAGCACCTCCTAAACAATTGCCCACTCAGTGAGGACATCTGGAACCAAGCCACTAAGCTCATGAGAAGAACCAAACAAGTCAAAAACAACATCATAAGCACAATCGGGGATTGGGGTTCTGGTTCCTTAAAAAGTCCTATCCTAAATAGAACCTGGCAACTCTTACTAGGCTTCATAGTTTGGCAATTATGGAATGAGAGGAACAAAATAATCTTTCATTCCCAACCCTCTCCTCCCACCCTCCTCTGGAACACAATCCTCTCGCATCTCCAGGAAACGCTTTAGATTCATTCATGGACCCAAGAAGACCTCCCCACTGAACCAAGTGAGCTCTCGCTCCTTAAATCTTGGGGCTTCTCATTTTCACACTCCACCCCTCCTCAGCAACCCCCCCTAAAGTCAAAATCCCTCAATCCCTTAGCGTGGCTCCCCCCCCACCTGGCTTCCATAAAGTCAACTTTGATGGTGCATCAAAAGGCAATCCAGGTCACTCAGGCTATGGAGTGGTCATAAGAAACAACTTGGGCCAAATTCAAAGCCTCATTGTAGAGAATCTCGGATGTGATACCAACAACTCAGTAGAAATTTGGGGTCTTATCAAAGGAGTGCAATTCGCTCTAGATAAAAACCTCATCTGTCTGATCATTGAAGGAGACTCCAAAATCATAATAGACTTGGCAACAAAAATCCTGAATGGAAGAGATCCAGGGAAAATTACTCCCATTTGGCGCCTCCTTGGCCCTCTTTACAACTTCCAGGCACTTCTCAGACCCTTCCTAACTCTAAACCCCTCCCACATTCGACAAAGTGAAAACAAAGTTGCGGACAGACTAGCCAATGCAGGGGTTGACTTCATGCAACAAATCATTCTCCACGATTCCAAGGAATCCTAAACTCCACCCCTTTGGCTCCAATGCAAGGAGATTGCCCAGCTAGATGAGCCCAACCCGGAAGGGGTGCCACCTTTGAATACTTAGAAATTCTTCAGAAATGATCAGAAGCTCAAGAGAGAGGGTGACCATAAGAGGTAGCGCAATAGATCAACAGTCATCAGAAGTAAAGAGCACGAGCCTTAGCGCCTTGAATGAAAGTGTACTTGTCAAAGTCACAAACTCTGGATGTCGAATCTCACGCCCA
The DNA here is from genome assembly GCA_009831015.1 of Picea engelmannii. Taxonomy (NCBI): domain Eukaryota; kingdom Viridiplantae; phylum Streptophyta; class Pinopsida; order Pinales; family Pinaceae; genus Picea; species Picea engelmannii. Next base: position 233,181 of record ML790472.1, on the reverse strand, counting down.
GACACTCAGAAGAACACGTCAGAGAATACCCAAAGAGTCAGAAGCTGCAACATTCTTGACCGTCCATCAATAGAGGACACGTGGCGAGAGATCAATGTTTCGCTAATCTGCAAATCGGAAAATCCCAAGGTAAGAGTTGTAAGAACTCGCGAAGTCCGAGTCCGCGACTTGATCGCAGCGGTGGATCGAAGGGAGAGCGTGGACCATAGATATGGTCTTGGTGAAAGTTCTCAACTCGGGAAGTTAGATATAAGAGTTGTTGGGAAATCGTGAAGTCAGAGCTCGTGAAGGAGATCTGAACCATTGGATCATGGGGAGTCTCGGACTGTTGATCTAAGGAAAGTGGAGCATCGGGGTTTCAGATCTCGGAAGAAGGGAGATGAGCCATCTCTCAATCTCGTGAAGCATGATTTCTAGAGTCGTGAAGGGGAGAGTAGAACCGTTGGATCGCGAGGATTGTGGACCATCGGTCATGGCAGAATTTTTCTTCTCGGGAAGTCAGAGCTAGGAGTTGTCGGGAAGTTGCGAAGTCCAAGTTCGCGCAGGAGATCTGAACCGTCGGATCACGGGAAGTCTCGAACTGTTGATCTAAGGCATTCAGAGCATCAGGGTCTCGGATACCTCTTGAGTCGCGAAGGGTAGAGCAGAACCATTGGTTCGCGGGGATTGTGCACCATCGATCTGAGGCGTCTTAGTCGTGGTCATGCAATTTTGTTACTAGCTGTATTCACAGCATGTAATTTTGTTACTAGTTGTTATACCTTCAGCATGTAATTTTGTTACTATCAGATAAACTAAAAGATTTGTTTGTAAAGTTACAGTTAGCATTAATATAAAAATCCACTTTTATTTAAAAAAAAAAAAAAATTCATAGATAATTTTCACATTTTAAAACACAACTAGTACATTAACATATAAAAGATTCTAAACTTGAATATTCTATAAAAGAATATTGGGCTTATTATTTCAATTAAAAGATGCATAACTTCAAAAAATAGTTATGTGCGCATTACAGCCTAAAAGAGTAACTCCAAGACAATGAGAGAAGCTCACATGTACTTGTAAATATTATAAATTTTAGTTGAATGGGGCATCATCTTTTCATCACTAAGTATAAACCCAAAACAATATGAATTCTAATTAAGTAATCCATCGAGTCCATGCATCATAAACATCACCTTTAATATGTCCTTCATTTCCCAATCCCGAAAGGATTATTTAAATAGCATTATTTAGAGAGTCGGGTCCATAGAATAATTTATGAGTGTATGAGAAACATGAGATGCTAAATATACCCTTATGCATGTTTGAGAAAAAATAAATGTTAAATCCACCCTATGTTTGGACCTACAATTACTATAAAGGATAATTATTTTTTGTGTTGGGTCTATGTAGGTTATATAAGGAAAGATATAAAGTCGAAGATATGATGGGGGTTTGTGTAAAAAATCTTATAATATTGAGATTTTATTACTTTTAGTTCTCAAAAAACAAAAAAAAATAATGCATTTGCATTTTAATTTATGTTTATATAAATTAAAATATTATAAATTTTGTTTTAATTTATGTTTATATAAATTAAAATATAAATATAAATTAAAATATTATAAATTTTGTTATTGTCAATTTTTTTTTTAATTAATGGTCATTTTCTAAGATCCAAACTAATAGAATCAAATATTAACAACACATTTTTATTATAAATATAAAAGCAATGTAAAACAAATTACATTATAAAAGAAAAAAAATTATTATAAATATAAAAGCAATGTAAAACAAGTTACATTAGAAGAGAAAAAATGTTATTGCAATTTTTAAAACAAATTTTAAATCATGTAAAAAATCAAATTCATATTAAATATAATTAATAGAGAAATATATTAAAAATCAAGACATAAAATTTTTTAATCAACTTTTGCTCAGCTAAATCATCAAACAACTATTATTTAGAAAATAGAAAAACTAACTAATACACTTAATCTTGGTATAATGATTTCCAATATAATCTTCAAAAGAAGTGATTGAGATTTTTCATACTTTTATATATTCTATTTGTATTTTATTTTTAATAAAATGTTAAAACCTAAGTAATATACATCATATCAATGCAATCAATAAAATAATTTATCCATTATTTGTGTTTTGACAATTACTATTCCTTTTATATATTTAATATTAATGCGTAGAAATATGTTCTATAGACCAGTATGAGCGAGATGTGTAATTCCTTTCATATTCAACATGGAGTTGACATAAAAAAAATTATTAATAACAAAAAATATCTTAACGATATTTCTAAAGACATCAAATTCACAATGAAACTCGAGGAAAATGGTACAAATCCCTTCTTAGATGTACTAATCGAAAGGAAAGAAGACAGTAGTATTGCACATAAGGTCTATAGGAAAAAGACCCACACAAAAAACTACCTTCACGCCAACTCTCATCACCACCCAACCCAGAAGTTAGGCATCCTCAACACTCTAGCCATGAGGGCCTTAAGAATTTCCGATGATGACAACCTAGTTCAAGAAAAAGATCACCTCTCTAGGGTTTTTAAGAGCATAGGCTACAAGGACAAAGACATCTAAGAAAACGATAAACAAATCCCTAGATAGAGAAAAGAATGAACCCAAACCACCTAACAACCAGCCCCTTGGTACTATAGCCTACCTTCCCTATATCAAAGGAATAACTGATAAGATTGTCAGTGTACTAAGAAAGAAAGAGATTAAGACCTCCTTTAAACCCTCAGAAACCATCAAACAAAAAATGAAATTAGTTAAAGATGAACCTGACCATAAGAAATGTAAAGGAGTTTACAAAATAGAATGCTCCTTTCGTAAATTCTACATAGGAGAAATTGGTCGGTCCTTTCAAATTAGGATCAAAGAACATGGAGCAGATATAAAAAATGAATGTACCCGCACCTCTGCTTTAGCCGAACACTCTTTCTCATCCAAACACCACATACGCCTAGAAGACATAAGTTTTAGCCAAGGAAGATCACTTCTTCAAACACAGAATCAAAGAAGCTATTGAAATCCTTAAACACCCTAACAACCTGAATAGAGACAATGGCCTAGAAATTAGTGAAAACTGGATTCCTCTGATCCAAGATAGATGCACGAAGTAGGCTACATTTTAACACTAAAAACCTAAGTTCATTAAACCCCCCTTTTTACAAATTAAAAACAACCTTGAATACAAATAAATTATTAAATAAAAATTTATCATTACATTAATAACATTTAAAACAATGTATAAATTAATATTATTAATAATCAATTAATTATCAATACATTAATACAACTACTTTATTAAAATTTATTAAAACAATTATAAACCTTATCCTTTAATGATAAAATAAGAATTAAAAATAATAATAAAAATAAATTATAAATTATAAAAAATTTATCATTACATTAATAACAATTAATACAATTAATAAAGTAATTTTTCATTACATTAACACAACTATTTAATTAATAATTCATTAAAACCCTAAAACTCTTTAATTTAAAACACTTCTAGATTTTTAGAGCCGAACTTAGACTTCAGACTTCTCCACCTCCCGCTAATTCACTATTTATCTATGCTCTTTAGATTTATCTTTACCTAGACTTAGATGTCCTGATGATGGATCCTGATATGGACTCGAAACGTTGAACTCCGATAATCAATATTGTGGATCCTCCAAATCCTTGAAACAAAAAATACATTTCAATGTCCCCCATAAACAAAATATTTCGATGTCTACCTTATGGAAAATAATTTTATATCAACTTTATCTAGAGAGATAAGTAATTGAAAGTATAAATTTTTTTATATGTGGATAACTACTTTCTACTTTCCATATGAGGGAGATGTGTAACTGTTTCAATGTTAATATGAAGTTGACAAGTTGCATTAAAAAATATATTAATAAAAGAAAAAATTCAATGTCTAACATAAATAAAATACTTCAATGTCCACCTTAAATAAAATAATTTTAAATCACAGAGATAAATTAATTGAAATTTACTTCAATACTTAATATTTCAATGTCCACTTGAAGTGAAATATTTCAATATATATATATATATATATATATAAAGCAATTGAAAGTAAAAGAAAAAATGAGTATTAAGACGAAAGAGACTTTCTACATCCTACTATGAGGGAGACATGTAATTTTTAAAAATGTTTCAATGTCCACTTTCTTATTTTATTCATAGTTATTTTTTACTTTCCGTATGAGAAAAATGTGTAATTCCTTCAATGTTTTATATGGAGTTGACAACTTAGAAGTAGCATTAAAAAATAATATAGAATGGTATAAATCATCTCAATTTAATCATTAGAATGGTATGCCATATATTCATGTTTTAGGTGATTGAAAATCCTTTTATACTGAAGGAATTATTACAAATTGAAGTGTAATCGTGAACATGATAAGGCTCCTACTAGTTTTGAATACTTCTAAAGAATAGTCTCTATTATGTTTCTTCTTGTCTTTTGATTTGTTAGAATTTTCATATAATTAAGTTTGTTAATTCTTTTAATGTGCATGTGATGCATTAAGTGCATATACTTTCTACATCCTATTATGAGGGAGATATGTAATTTATACTATTCTCAACATGGAATTGACATGTGATTACAAAATATATATTAATAATAACAAAAAAATGTTTTAATGTCAATCATAATTGTTTTTTACATATCCACTCAAGTAAAATAATTTTATATTAACTCAATGTAATCATTAGAAAGACATTAAAATATAAAGTTTATATAATATTATTTTATATAAGCTTATAAAATTATGTAAAATTTTTTAACTTTGTATAAAATTATAAACATGACTCTCAATATAAAATAATATATAATGGTATAAATCATCTCAATGTAATCAATAGAATGGTATGTCATGTCGTATCTGTTATTGCAAATCCTTTTATACATGAAGGACTTCTTAAAAATAATCAATAGAATGGTATGTCATGTCGTATCTGTTATTGCAAATCCTTTTATACATGAAGGACTTCTTAAAAATTAAAGTGTAATCATGAACATGACAAGGCTCCTACTAGTTTTGACAAAAACCTTCTAAATAATAGTCTCTATTATATTTCTTCTTATCCTTTTATATGTTAGAATTTTCATAGTATTAAGTTAGTTAATGTTTTTAATGTGCATGTCATGCATTAAGCGTATATATTTTGTATATCTTACTATGAAGGAGATGTATAAAAAAAAATTATGCTTAATATAGAGTTGACAAGTGATTAAAAAAAGATTAATTATAAAAAAGAATGTTGATTATAAAAAAAATTTGAATGTCTAATTCACTAAAATAATTTTATATCAATTATATATATATATATATATATATATATATATATATATATATAACTTCATTGATAGCTACTTTCTATATGAGAAAGATGTGTAATTTCTTCAATCTTTTATATGGAGTCGACAAGTGGCATTAAAAAATAATATAGAATGGTATAAATTAACTCAATGTAAGCAATAGAATGGTATATCATATACTCATGTTTTGGGTGATTTCAAATCTTTTTATACATGAACAGATTCTTAAAAATTGATTTGTAATCATGAACATGACAAGGCTCCTACTAGTTTTGACAAATACCTTCTAAATAATAATCTCTATTATGTTTCTTCTTGTCCTTTGATTTGTTAGTATTTTCATATTATTAAGTTTGTTAATGTTTTTAATGTGCATGTGATGCATTAAGTGGAACTGCTCATGGGTTGGTAGCTAACATATCTTCATAAGCATCATCCACATATATTTAAGAAAGTAATGTTTTACTCAATTAAAAACACGAACAAAAAATTAAAGACTTTGGTTTAGCCAAACTCCTAAAAAATTATTGTGAAAATAGCGCATCCGCCTTACATTATTTAAACCTATAAAGTCGTATGTAAATTTTCAAAAATATATTAGTTGATAGATCTAGTTTGTTTTAGTGTCTCTATTGGGAAATAGCGAGTGAGAGTAGACAATATTACAAAAAAAAAAAATNTGTATTCAAAAAAAAAAAAAAAAGAGTACATATAAATACAAGAAAATTGTCTCGAGATAGACAACTACCTTGATCCACTAGTTGAGGAAATATCTCAAAATCACACCAAACTAGGAAGCTAACTAGTTGGAGAGAATCTCTGAAACCAACTATTCCTCAACAGCCTCCTAAAAAATAAGAACGAACTCCTTCTCATAGAGACTAGAGCTCTACCTAATAATTACCAATAAACTCAATAATTAAATATGATCACACGAAAGACAAGCAAGAGTTACATATCCCAACACTCCCCCTTAATGACTACTTGTCTTTACCATCATTAGGTCAGGTCTTGATCATGACCAAGTCACTGAATCAAAGCACCTCATGTTCAACAAATTCTATGTCTGGTCCAACCTAGTAGTTTATTTTTGCACCTCGATCATGCATCAACAAACTGCCAAAGTCCATATAAAGAGACAACCATCCACTAGAATGTATGGGTCATCAGCCACTACAACTTCCAGTTTAGTAGGATTTCCTTTAGGTACAAGTTTCATTCAAATTCTTGATGAACTCCCCCTGAAAGTAAAAATCATGGTTTCTAGGAACCTCCTAGAGTCCACCCATAGAGCATGTAGCCGACCCATGACATGGATCACTATAGGTGTTAAAGGACTCTGTAAACTAGGTTTCTACACTACAAATCAATAGGGATGCATTACAAAGGGGTATGTATGCCTAATCAGGTCTTACACCAATATTCCCTTTACGTGTTACATGGATACATGTACATACAGTACATACTCCATCTCATGGAGATACTGGGCACATAATCAAACATTTCAAGGACCCATACACTGCATCAATAAAGATTACAACATAGACTTGCTAAAACAATGTGTGACTCACATTAACAAATGGTCATGAGTCTGTATTATTCAACACAACTCACACAATTTACCTTGTTTGTCTTCAATCTTCATGTTGCTTCTGCACTTTTGTTAATTCCACACTTCTACTACTTCTGCACGACTTCCATTGTCACCATCTTCCCTTGGACTAATCTCTCTATTGTTCCAAAACAACATCTTTGTTTTTCCTGCTTATCATTCCCACAACTCCCCTTTACAAATAATACTAAGGAATGATTTTACATCAAAAATTGTTACCAAACAAGATTTCAACTCATCAACAAGAGATAATATCATCTTCCTCTTCTGCAATTGTTTACATGTTTGGAGTCTTCCTCTGTGTCTTTGACATTGGACCTTCAATGTCGTTGTCACTCAATTGTCTTAGATTCACCTATGATTTGATGGAGTAGCTAATTCTAACAAAACCACTAAATTAATATTGAGTTAGCTATGCTCAATGTAAATGATACTAACTCCAAAACATTCACTTTGGAGCTTCCACACTTCATCTTGCAATTGTTAGATTACTCAATTCTAAAAATGCATCACATATTAAGTTGAGTAGGCTCAATATGTTACTCTTCACAAACTCCAAGGAAATTTAAAAGACATATTTAAAATTATCATGGTCAAATATTTCTCACCATCACATTTATGGATTCTCTATTAGCATCTAAGTTTCCCTACCATATCCAAATATTCTATAAACGTGTTTAACAAAACAATTCAAACTGCAATCAAAACCATGTAATTCGATTGTAGGAAATATGCCCTTTACTTCCTTGGGCACCTTTCCAGTCACCATGATGATCCCAATGACCTCTATCATTGCTCCTCTTCTCAGGACCACATTCTGCTCATGGTTCACAACTACATCCAAGGCATCATAATCTGGTGTCAACCTCGCATATGCCTTCTTCAACAACAATCCATTAATCGATATGTCCAGAGGCATGGATTACCACAACAACAACACTCTCTTAGTGATCCAAAAATTGATCTTTTAAAGACTATGGTTAAGTTTATGCATGAATTATTTTAGCATTTAGGATTTAATAAGAAAGAGAGGAATCTTAATGAAAGAAGTTGCAGCCATATAAAAAGTCAAAAAAGCAAACCATAACACCAAGCTTGATAATGGAATTCGACATAAGATTTCCTACGTCTTTGGGCCTTTGTCTCATTGGGGGATTATTATTATTAATATTCAATTATTTAATAATACAAAAGAATGGATTACATAACAGCTCCTGAAACCACCTTTCATATCTGCAACTTTTGGACAGAAACAAACATCACCATTGGTTGGAAGAAGTAACTCTAAGAATTTTGAGTATGAACTTGACTATGCTTGGCTCGACATCATGGGCTCTGGAGGAAATTTTATGTTCAACTACTCTGATGCAAAAACAGAAGCCACATTCAGTCTCCTCTCGAAATTCTCCAACTTTTGAGTATAAAGTCGACCTAATTCTGAATAGGCCCTTGGGACCTCCCCTCAACACAAATCCCAATGTTGTGCCTTTTCATATCCATACAGTCCATATAGTCTCAAAATACGTGCCAAAAACTCCCTTGTCTCGATTTATGTGCCCAACTAAAAAAGCCAGACTCTGCCAAATTTAGCGATAGTTATCCAAACTTAGTTATTAGACATCAAAATTCCTCACTTCGATAATGTTCCATTATCATTATCGTAATCATCGCAAGTGTCGTGCTTTTGTCGCAAGTGTCGCAAACATTGTATTTTCATACTACATGTGTCGCATTGCAGACGACACCATAAGAACACTTGATACACCCTCTAATACATGTTAGAAAAGGAAAACACATCATTTGGCAAGCTTATACAATATTTTTCCTTGGGAAATTATAATCTTAAACGAATTTTTGGAGATCAACTCTCCCCTGCTCACATGCAGGGAGCGCTAGCACTCCTTGTCTACTTAGCAAGGAGCACTATAGAGTTATGTTGCCATCTTTGAGGGAGCACTGATTGGTTGAGAGAATCTTAGGGAGAAATCCCCCTTATCTCTATGGACGGCTAGAAAGGATCCAAGTTGGTTTGGCTCGAACCCAAGCTTTAGGCTGTATCCTAGGAAGATACCAAAAATGATGGAATCATATCCTCAACTTAATCCAAAGATAACTAAAGTGTTTGAGCCTCCCAAAGCCTATAAAAGGAGGCATTTTCATGGTGAAAAGGAGGAATATCAGTGAAAAGTATTGTCATTCTGATAGTGGATCATTCGAGAAAGGGGTTGGACAAGGAAGACTTGGTGAGGTTGTTGCATCTACATCTATAGATTGTAAGTACCTTGTTATGTTCTCATTAATATATGCTTGGCATGTTTCCTTCAAGTTTTTGTATGATTTCATAGGCTTGTCTCTTCTTGATAAATCTAGTTTAAACCAATCTTGGTAGAATAAGAAGCATGCATTGTCTTTGTTGTCTATTGAATTGTAGATCTCATTAAAGGGACTGAAAATCAAGTTCAGCCTGGAACAAGCAAGGACAAGCTTCAGAAAAAGGTACATCCTATTTTCTTCCTCTTTTTCCTTTGACTAGTTTAGCTACATTTAAATGAATGTCAGTGTCCAATGTTATCATTTTTCTGTCTTGGTCATAGGGATCTAGGATCCAAGAGGTCATTCACCTGTCCGTAGGGGAATTTTCCTACAACATAAATTGGCGACTCCACTGGGGACTGAAGCTTTCAGTTTCAGTTTTTTTCCTTGGTTTTGTCTTAGCTTTTGCTTGTCTTCATATCCTGCTCGTTGTTTTTTCACTTTTATACATTTTTTGTCAGTCCTGAAGTCATCTCACACAGACTGGTGATGAATCCTTCCTGAGTTTTTATTTTCTGGGTTGTTTCTTTTTCATTCTCAGAAACATGTGCCCTTATTCCTTTACATCCAGAGCATTGATTTTAGTATCGGTTCTCCCCTGCAGTTCTTTAGGGAGCGTTGTAGCACTCTGGTGCTGATAAAACCAGAGCGTCGATTTTTCTCCTTTTTGAAAAATTGTTGAATACTCTTGTGTTGAGTATCATTTTTTTGGGTTCTTCTTTCAGCTCATGACTTGTTCTGTCAACGTGTGTCTTCTATAAATCCTGCAGCATGTTTCTTGTTAAGAATTTTTTATCTTTGTTTGGAATTTTTTTTTTAAATTATTTCCTTGTTATGAAATCACTCTTTTTCTTTGAGACTTTGGGTTCATTTTTTGATACTTTATCGTTCATCTGATTGTTTGAAGGTTATTACAAGGAAAATCAGAGATCTTTGTACTGTTCTAATTGGTATTTGATCTTTGTATCTTTCCAAGAAAATTTCTTGAGTGAGTTTGGTTATTTTGGCTCTCTTTTTGAAAAGTTTGGATTTGTTTTTACTTCTTATTTGATTGTTGTGAGAGTTTTCTTTTTTTGCATGATACTTGCTTCCAATTGTCTAAAACCTGCATAGTGAAATCTTGTTATTGGCATAAGAAGCATTAAGTTAAATCAATTCATATTCATCTTCAAACGAAAAGATACCTTTTTATGATTGGTTTTCTGATATTAGAAACAATTTCTGAATAATTTAGCATTGAATTGAATTCTTCTTAAAATCAATTGCATGAAATCTCTGCATTTTTGTGTTTGATAGTGAAAGAAAGAAAACACTTCTACTTCTTGTAAATAGAAGTTCATTGAAAGAAACATTTTCTTATCATTTTCTTTTGCTTCTTTGGGATTCGATTCGTAACATCATTAGTTTCACTCTCATTCACCTCTAAGTTAAGAACAACCACTAAAATCAACGCTAATTGAAATCGATCTAGAAACTTTTTCTTTTTAGATTCTTCCACCAACATTAGAATAGGATTAGCACTTTGGATTAGGCTGTGAGTATAACTCTCCAAAGCATTGAAAACAAACTTAGCATCTTGCGATAGGGAGAGTAAATCCAATTTTCGTATAATCATAGCTAGGATCCCCCTCTCACACAGTGGTTACACATGAGGTTTCATTTGGGAGAGCCACATAGATTATACCTCTAAGGTTTAAACGTTCATGGTAGTAATATCGTATATTGGGGGTTATTCTTGAGGTCCACCTATCTTCATTTGGTACCGGTGCTTCGTGAATTCTGAATCCGTTCGGGGTCCTATGGATTTCTACCGGTCCACTTGTCCTCAGTTGTCTTGAAGGATTTCGGCCTTGTTATCCTTCCCATACGTTTGGACTAGACTGTCGATTGTACCCTCCTAGAGGCTGACTGTGAGTTGGTTTCCTTAGTATCCATAATATTTAGGGTCATCACACAAGGTGATGGTGAAGGGAAGTCTTCGTTGTACTTGGAACATACATTGGTCAAATTCACTCGAGCTCCTTGGAGGGTAAATCCATGATTATTCTGTGGAAGCTTGCACCAAGGTGCAAGTCCGTTAAGCAGGTCTCCAACGTAACTGTTCCACCCACTCATATCCTATCCCCTTCTCAATTTGATGACGCGATGTTGGATTTCATCACCAACTACTACGGTCATTGAGAGAAGGTTTTGTTTGCTCGTTGGTTCTTCTAGATATTTTAGAGTGTGTTGTTGTTTTATTTAATAATTTTTCAATCTTGAGACTGTAGATGATAAAGGTCTTCGTAGATCATGTAGCATGCAAGGGTTTCCTCCGGAAGGCTACGAACCCTTACCTCCTAATTCACCTGAAGACATTTACCGTGAAGAGGTAGAAAATCGCTCTAACGCTGGGAGCGTTGCTACTCCTTTGTTAGAAAATCCTGAAAGCGCCTTGGTTATGGTAAAGGATCCCATTCCTCATACTATCCTTGTGTCAGAAGCTCCTCTCGAACCACTTCTTGTTCGATTGGACTCGTTCGGTAACATAATAGAAGAGGAAGTTCAATGTCTATCGTTGAGGCCATATACTGAAACACAGATGGAAGACACACAACGTGATTATTATGAGTACATAACTCATGTTCGGTCTGCTAGCATGGTAAATACACAATAGACACATGTTCCCATATGGAGGAATCCATTGGGACGTGATATTTATGAACATTTTAACTTTAGTCGACCACCTCTTGATCCTCATGACCCTCTTGCCTCTGTTGTTTCTCAAGCGAGACCGTCCAGTCAAACTATTGATCACCCCATCGAACAAGTAGTCAATATTGATGCTATGTCAGCACAAATCCAACTTAATGTTGAAGTCATAACACTTAATCATGCACAAGTTACTTCGACCGTTACTCCAACCACTACACCTTTTCACACTAAAAATCCCTATGTACCCCATGTACCATATCCTTACACATCAAGTCCTTCAGGAAAATATTCCAAATGGATTGTTATTCTTCAAGAATTTGATCTCGAGTTTTCCAAATCAAAAGAAAAAAAGTCATTGGTTTTTGCGGAACTTATCTGCGATCTTCCCCATGTTGATTAAGATATTGAGCCAAGTGATTCTCTTCCCAATGAATCTATGTTCCTCATTAGCACGTCTTACCCTTGGTATGGAGATATTATTCTCTATCTTCAAACCCAACGTTTCCAGCCCGACATTTCCCATGAAGAACGTCGTCGTATTCGCCACCATTCTAAACGCTACCTTATCATCAGTGAAACTTTGTATCACCGTGGTATTGATACTGTCCTACGAAATTGTTTAACCCACGATGAGGCTGAACGTGTTTTGAATGAATGTCACCTTGGAGCTTGTGGCAGTCATCTTTCTGGGATGGCTACAACCCATAAAATCTTACGTGCCAGTTATTTTTGGCCCTTCATCTTCAAAGATTGTATTGAGGTTGTCATACGATGCCCAACTTGTCCATTTTTTCACAAAAAGGCATGCACACACCCTGCTCCACTGCATCCCATTATCGCTATCGACCCCTTTTCCAAATGGGGCATTGATTTTATGCAATGTAATCCTACCTCATCCCGGGGGCATGATTATATCATCGTTGTCGTTGATTATTTCACTAAATGGGATGAGGTTATGCCTATATTTCTTAATGATGGCCGTAATGCAACTCTCTTTGTTTTTAACCACATCATCACTCTCTTTGGTATCCCAGAAGACATTGTCACTGATCACAGATCAAATTTTCAAAACCATATGATGAGTGAGTTTCATGTCAAGTTGGGTTTTCTCCATGAAAACTCATCTCCCTACTATCCTCAAGAAAACAGACAAGTTGAAGCTAGCAACAATGTTTTTAAGACCATGATTCAATGCATGGTGGGGACAAACAAAACTTCTTGGCACTTGCAAATTTTCTTCACCCTCTGGGCTTACCGCACCTTAGTGAAAAATGCAACTGGATTCACTCAATTCCATTTGGTATATGGCATTAAAGAAGTGTTACCAATCGAGTGTGAGATCCCTTCGTTGAAACTCAACGTAGAACTCCTGCCTCATACCTCTGTTGAAGAGGAATTATTCATATATTTAACTAAGTTGGACGAAACACGTCGCGATGCTGCTCTAGTCAATGAGACGTATCAAAAACAAATGAAGAGTCAATATGACAAATCCGTTCAACCTCGTACTTTCGCAGAAGGAGACCTAGTCCTTTTTTATGACCAAGATCACAATAAGCTAGGGACAGGAAAGTTAGAACCTCTGTGGCATGCACCCTACATTGTTAAACGTGTATTACATAAGGTTCCTACGAGCTAGTTGACTACGATGGAATATCTCTCAATGAGCCCTGAAATGGGATTTACCTCAAGAAGTACTATGCATAGAACATCTGGTATGTGTGCTTTGTACACTATTGTACAATATTTTTGTTTTGGTGTGTATTTTCTCTTGCATGTACAAGTTTTGTTTTAGTTTCTTATACTCTATCTTCTGATTTTGTGCGCATATGACATCTCCCTTTCCCATCTTTTTTAGGTTTGCAGATGGATCTAGTTGGCACACCCAGAACATTGCTTTTGCAGCGTGGGTCATTTACCACTCTAATGAGTTGGTGAGTTCAGGAGGAATTTTCCTAGGATCGACAACCAATAACGTGGCAGAATATCACGTTGTCATTGGACTTTTAACCAAGGACTCCTCTCTAGGTATATATCATCTAATCATCAATCTAGATTCTCAACTTGTGGTTTGTCAACTTAATCAAGTTTACGTCATTCGCAATCCTTTCCTATTTTGTCTCCACCTAAGAGTTCGTCATCTTGAAAGAATGTTTGAATTTACACAATACTGACACATACCAAGTGAACTCAACACAACGTCAGATTCGTTAGAAAATTACATTTTGGATCGGTATCTTGTGCATAGATAAAACTTTTAAAAATAAAATGAATCACGTGTACATTAAAAACATCACAAATTGTAACATCATTGACACCACAAAACTTGGATATATATATATAGATAAAAAAAGTTTGTTTACATCAAAAAGTAGATAATAGGGAAAAATTTGGGCCCTCATGCCCATGATATCATCATGAAAAGACTACAAAATATATAGAGGATCCTAGTCCTCCTGCACCACGTTGTGCTCCGAGAAGCACACCACTACACGAGCCATTCGTCGGAGGAAGTGGTTCAAACTCTCAGGAACCCCTACTATATGCCTCTTCATATGAAGAGGTATGTCTCGCTTCCTGAGAGGCGGGACACACATAGTCAGACCTCAGCGGTTCTTCTCAACCTCCCAAAGTCCTCCCACTGCCACCTCGTGCTCCACAACTATCTGCACGTCTCCACGAAGCCCTATTTTTGGCATCTCTGTCAGACGTGTTGTGCCTCTGTTTGCACGATGAAACAAAAAATATGTTAAGATACCTCTTTGTACACATAAAAATAATATAAAATATAAAATGAAAAATACATGACAAGCTTTGGTTTCGTACCTGACACATCCCAGTCAATTCCCTCTGGGAGCACTAAGTCTACACTGCCCCAAAAATCTACTCCGACATATGGAAAGTCCTCAATAACAATCAACTGCCTTCTCCACCAAGAGAAGAAGTCAACTGTGAACTTGAACGCTAAGGCCTTGTTCCCCAATCTAGGGGAAAAACTAGTCCATGTTTCCATACGTGGCTCGGTCGTCGGTTGTGCTATCAGCGTAATCTGTGGTTGCATTTGGGGTATTCATTCCAAAAAGAACGAAACTAAGAAAGAGTCGTAGACAAACTGCTTCTGTCTTCCAATCCTGCACTTTTTGATCTGTTCCTTCACGTTCCAAAGGAACCCCTCACTCCAGTTAAATAATTTGGTCTCCACACATTGTAGAGTGTATGACATTTGAGACTTTGAAGCTAGGTGATCACTCGTACTACCTGCCAAGTTGGTAATGGAAAATAGAATCGATCTCAATGCCAACTCCCTCACATCCTTGATCATGATTCGTCCGTTGACTAATCGAGATCATGGAATACAGTGGTTAGCCACATATACCTCGGTGGGCTGAGGAGTTGTTCGATGCCCAGGCAAAAGGATATGAGCCCCTCTCCTTGAGAAGTCGATAAAATAATACACAACGTCGAGCTCAATTTTGAGAAAATATGGTCCAATACGGAATTCATGTTCGACATCATCCTATAGTCCAATCAAGTACTCAAGTAACAAAACCTCTTTCTTCATTTTTTGTAGTTTGAAATACATTAGGAGACCACAGTTTCTCAAAAAATCCCTTGCTTGAGGGTTTTTCAATGCGGTGATATCGCTGAACTCATGTTTGTGTTCATTCCATTCAATCATGACTATGATTCGTGCAAACTGAAAATACAACCATTTAAATTCCTTTAGTCAACCTCTTATAAAAAAAAAATAGGTATTTTTAGCCTAAAAAGAAACAATTTTTTTGGTTATGTGCCGACTCTCCCCTAAGCTTATTCACAGAGTGCTAGCGCTCCATATAAACATGCACCAGGGCGCCGAAAACTCAATCAGTACCCCCCTCATCCCTTTGAGGGAGAATCGATCCAGTTCGATGCTTAGGGCTTCCTAAGGAGCCCAGAACTCCCTAAAAATAAGCTAAAACACAATTTTAAACCATGAGAAATGATTGAAATGGTAAGGTGACCAACCTAGTCCAGACAGAATCGGAAATGGTCGATCACAGCTCCCGTGCTCATAGCTTTAAAATCTCTCTCCAAAGGTTGAAAATTCCAAAACTAGAAGAAATTGGTGAAAATGAAATCGTAAATGAAATGTCTAACCCTATTTCACTATTATAGGGTTTATTTTTGCTAATACAAAGTTTTTTTTTTTTTTTTTTTTTACGAGTNATAATTGCCTATATTTGCAGGCTTCGAAGAAGTATATTCTTTGAAAAACCTTGTAACACTGACGAGGACAATCTTTGTTATTTCTCGCACTCGAAAAAACATGAGAATGTAACCGAGTAGACTTTTATCACTTTTTCGGACTCGTAAAGGTTACATGAAAAAGGAAACTCCTGGAGTATCCTTTAATCTCTTTTCATACTCTCTAAACATGAAAATATTGTCGAGTGATCTTGCTTCCTTTCACACTCGCTTAAAATGTTTTGAAAGGGCATCTCCCGAGTAGCAGTTTATCTCTTTTTCAGACTTCGGAGACTAAAATTACAGAAAATGACAACACTGGAATTGCCTTTAAGTTTTTTCCAAACTCTCTAAACATGAAAAACCACTGAGTTTTCCTTCTCTGGACTCATCAAAATCACACATTGAAGGAACCATATGGGACCGAACCCTTACTTTTTCCAATTCATTAAACAAAGGAAGAGGGGCTTACCAAAGGTGAGTTATACCGAGCATGTGTTATCCTCCTCAAGCTCGTAAAAACAAAAAGATGTAATCGTCTATCTGGATGGGGGGGGGATGAAGGAAACAAGCCAAGCTATATTTTAGAATTGTCACAAGTCACTCTTGCAGTCGCCCTTGAACACGACACATTGTTTCTACCTACATCTTGAACACTTGGATAACCCGTTGAACATCTACACTAAACCAGTCCCACGAGTCTTTTCACTCCTTTGGGTCACCCGATGAATATCGTAGTGTCCACTACATTATGTTTTGGTCCATGTTACTCTTATACTGTCGAGTCATGTTGTGCCTCAGTGTTGAAGGGAAGTATCCACCTCGAAATTCAACCATGAAAAATTTCCAGTTTCAATACCTATGTCATTCCATAATCATTTGATTCACCATATTACATCTCTATGTCACTTTCATGTCGTTGATGGGGGATACATCAAGTTGCTCCTTCGCCGAGTCTTTTCTTGTTGAATTCAACACATCATCTGGCAATTTGACTTAGAAACCAATTAGTACCTTGGGACCTACATGTCTCAATGGCAGGCCTCCTCACCTCCGACAGTGGGTTTACATCATTGACCTCTGATCAGATTAATCCATAAATGTTAGACTTCATCTCATTTATTCACATTCGTTGGATTGTACTAGGTAACCTTGGGATTCATTGACATCATTGGTGATTTCCCTCGCACTCGTTAACGGTTTACCTAATTTACCGGTAATCAAGTGGTTTCTACCATGTTCGACATCAAAACGCTTATTCACATGGCTAGATTCATACTACGTCGAGATTGGGACGAAGACCCTAGGTTGATCTTTCACTTTGTTATGTGCTTTCCCAGGCTGCAAAGGAGATCCTTGAGCATAATGATATATTGTCACACAGATCCACTTTGTATTGGTCAGTGGCTATGTTTTATTATCTCATAGATCCACTGTGTATTTCTCATGGCTACGATCAGTTCATGTCATGGAGGTATAGATCCACATTGTATCTTTGGTGGCTATACCCTTAGTCAGTATCATTATGGATCTGCAGTGTATTTATTAGCGGCCATACCTTAAGTCCTTTGTCACTCAAGTATAGGTATGCCTACCTTGGGTTTGAAACATATGATAACATTTGTTTGATGGTTGTTTGCAGCTTCTACCAGGTTCTCCGACTCCATACCCTTGCTTCAAAAAACTACACAAAGCTTCAGTCATCAGCTTCCGTCTTCTAAATTTGCACTTTGGGGGGAAATCTTTTACACATCAAAATTCCTCACTTCGATAATGTCCCATTATCATTATCGTAATTGTTGCAAGTGTCGCGCTATTGTCGCAAGTTTCACAAACATTGTATTTTCATCCTATATGTGTTGCATTGCGGAAGACACCATAAGAACACTTGATACACCCTCTAAGACATGTTAGAAAAGGAAAACACATCATTTGGAAAGCTTATACAATATTTTTCCTTGGGAAATTATCATCTTAAACAAAGTTTTGGAGATCGGTGCTCCCCTGCTCACATGCAGGGAGCGCTAGCACTCCTTGTCCACTTAGCAGGGAGCGTTATAATGCTCTGTTGCCAGCTTTGAGGAAGCATCGATTGGTTGAGAGAATCTTGGGTAGAAATCCCCCTTATCTCTAAGGACATCTAGAAAGGATCCAAGTTGGTTTGGCTCAAATCCAAGATTTAGGCTGTATCCTAGGGAGATACCACAATTGATGGAGTCATATCCTAAACTTATTCCAATGATAACTAAGGTGGTTGAGCCTCCCAAAGCCTATAAAAGGAGGCATTCTCATGGTGAAAAGGAGGAGAATATCAATGAAAATTATTGTCATTTTGAGAGTGGATCATTCGAGCAAGGGGTTCGACAAGGAGGACTTGGTGAGGCTTCTGCATCTGCATCTACAGATTGTAAGTACCTTGTTATGTTCTCATTAATATATGCTTGGCCTGTTTCTTTGAAGTTTGTGTATGATATGATTGCATAGGCTTGTCTCTTCTTGATAAATATAGTTTAAACTAATCTTGGTAGAATAGGAAGCATGCATTGTCTTTGTTGTCTATTGAATTGTAGATCTCATTAAAGAGACTAGAGATCATGTTCATCTTGGACCGAGCAAGGACAAGCTTTAGAAAAAGGTACATCCTATTTTATTCCTCTTTTTCCTTTGACTAGTTTAGCTACATTTAAAGGAATTTTAGTGTCCATTGTTAGCATTTTTATGTCTTGGTCATAGGGGTCTAGGATCCAAGAGGTCATTCACCTGTTTGCAGGGGAATTTTCCTACAACATTAGTGAGATTTTGCCAGATTTGGAGGATTCCCACCAGATTTGGCGGAAACCGCCAAACCACTTTGACCTTCCAGAAGGTGCCACATGGTGCCTCCTCATTGGTACACGTGTCACCTCGTCATTGGCCTGAGCCATGTCATCATGCCATGTCAGCCTGCCCAGTTAGGTGCCACATCATCATTCGTATAGTGCCACATCATCATCCATAAAGTGCCACGTTAACATCCAGACAGTGCCATTTCATCGTCCATACAGTGCCACATCAACATCCTTGCAACCACGTGTCACATCCGTACAGTTCCACGTGTCACATGTCACTTCTATACAGTTCCATCTGTCACTTAAGTACAGTGTCACGTGTCACTTCCGTACAGTGCCATGTGTCACCTGTTTAGTGGGCCAAATCACCCCTGAAAATGCCAAAAATGACTAACATGTGGCATGTCCTGGTGCTGCCACATGTCAGGTTGACATCAGCATGACATATTTCGGACGTCATCTACCACGTCAACTATACGAACTTTGACCAGTTAACTTTGACCTTTGACTTTTTTGCATTCTTGAGAAAAGTTTTGATCCCCATAACTTTCGCATGCGGTGTCCATTTTTGGAAAAAAACATACTATCGAAATCGACATGATGAGCCCTATGCGATGACGTTGGTTTCATCTGATTTTGGAAAATTTTATTTTTAGGCCTTTCTGGATCCATTTTGGATCACTTAGGAAACTTTTTTCTGCATAATACGCTTTATTTTGTGCCCCCTCTTCTCACAACTTGAGATTTGTTGATCCATATTTTTTAGCAAAACGAAATGAATAACATATTGAATATAATAACACAGAGATACAGAGAAAAACAATAGATATCCAATGAACAATAACTTTTATTCAATAAATAAAATAGGCTAAAACTGTAAAACTGTAGAACTAAAAACAACTTGCTCGAATGGTGGTAGCTATATCTGAGAAGAGATGTGGTTGCTACGTGCATCTGTCTAAGTAGAATGATTACAATGAGGCTCCAAAGGCGTTTCTAACATTACTCATGAATGCAAAAACCCTAGACATCCAAAAACCTAACCCTAGGAGATGAAACACCAAAAGTTATGTGGGCACCGATGGGTAAGTTGGTACCTCAACTTCCTGGGGTTGTAACTTTTTCATACGACCTCCATTTTAGACGCATGATAGCCCGTTGGAAAGGTATTTTTGAGAACTACACATTATACCATCAAACTCTAACTTTATCTATAGTTTGACTGTGGCAAGCCAAAAAAACACCTTTTTAGGGCCCCAAAACAACCCTGGAAGTACAGAAAGATGTACTGACATGAAAACTTCCAAAATATGTCAGTTGGATTAGGTGGGCGGCCACCAGTCTCCACTTGGAAGCTGTATAGGGCCTTAGACAACCCCGAAAGTGTAGAACCCACAATTACAAAGAATTACAGAAGAACATGATGAACTAAAAACTGTCAAGATGAGCCAGTTGTAATAGGTGGGTGGCCACCAATATCCACATAGATCATTTGCATAATGATTCCACTCTCCAATTCTGCCACAAATTTCACTCGCCAAAACTAGAATCTTCTATTGTCATGTGCATCCTTGTTTGAATACTTTTGATCAAATGTCATTCTGTAGATTATATCGACTGCTACAATTGACACAATTTTTCCAACATACACATTGGGATGAGAATCCCTAACACACTTTTCTAGAAAAGAATGGATCATCAAAAATACTGCTTCTTCTATTTGGAAGCGAAAGGTTTCAAGACTTTTGGTACTCAATAACTATGAAACATATATTCTTCGCATCTTGAAGTCCAGACTGATTTCCTTGCTTTCCAGCAGATGCAGGAACTCTCCTTCCACGTACTTGTCATCGTTGTTGTCAAGCTTCCACTAGTTTTCTCCCTGCGTTAGTCAAACCTCCTTTCTACTTGGGGTATGGATCCGTTCGCTTTAGATTCAGCTGGCCCCTCCTGGACCTCTCTTTTTATCATGCATGGGGTTTCCTACTATTGGGGTTTGATTATTCCATCTCTTGACATTCAATCTAGATGACAGGGTGAATTTTACACCCATGTTGTCATTTTCTGGTCAATAAACCTCGCTCAACATGTGCACGTTGCATAATTTTCATAACATCTTCCATCTCTCTCCGTAGGGAGACCACACTAGACACCTCCAATTTAAAAACTGAAGTTGTAATATTATAACAATTACAGGAAAATCCATACTATTATGTCCATATTCTAGTTTGCCAACAACACTAAGATCAAACAATTTCAATCGAAATGAAATGTTCCTCCCCATCTTCTGAAGAAGTTCCCTTCATCAAATCTTGCTATCAATGTTGGGATTTCTATCATGTTCCATTCTGCCACTGGTAGATATGGCACCACCATCTAATCCCCTCTTTGACCTAGGATCGAGTCCCCCTGAGAAAACGAGTCTATTTTCCCACTAATGCTCATGGGTTGTGACCCACTTTATTGGCTCCTCCTTTGAGTGCAACTTCTCTCTACTACAGTTACCTTGAGCATGAAACCCCCTTCACATCAACAACTTGTGGCCCCCCTCGTATGGATCTAATGGACAAACACAACAATCCACTACTACAAACACATAACAACTATAACTTAATCTATCTACTCTCACCTATGCTAGGCTTCCATTTCCCTTCCATTTCCTTGGGCTCTCCCTTGAGGGAGTCAAGCCCAATCCTGATCTGATACCATATTGGGAAATGGGCGAGTGAGAGTAGATAATATTACACAAAAAAAATTGTGCGTAAGTGCTCTATTGAACAACAAAACAAAGTACATATAAATACAAAAAAAATGTCTCAAGATAGACAACTACAATGATCCACTGGTTGAGGAAATATATCAACCTCACACCAAACTAGGAAGCTAACTAGTTGGAGAGAATCTCCCAAACAAACTAGGCCTCAACAACCTCCTAAAAACTAGGAACAAACTCCTTTTTGTAGAGACTAGAACTCCACCTAATAATGACCAATAAACTCAATAATTAAATATGATCTCATCAAAGACAAGTGGGAGTTACATATCCCAACAGTCTCAAAATTAATTGATTGTGTAGTTCATAAAATAATAATTTTATAGAAACGGTTTGTCTTCTATTTAAACTTTGCATTACCCGCACATTATACATATTTGGTCCCTTTATTTTTTTCATATTCATTTTAGGTTGTCTAATAGAGTAATAAAATACACCCTTGAAATTTAAAGGATGGATCCCCAATATAGGTTAAGAGTGTTTTGTAAATGAATTAGTTTGATATTTAAGTTATTAAAATCTATTTTTTTTGAAATGATATATCTAAAAAAAAAAGGGTTAAACATTGTTTTTTTTTTAACATTTCTAGTTTGTCATAGTGCCAATTTATTTAAACAATATTTATCAAAATTACAATTTTAAATTTGATAAAATTATTATTTTTAATATAAAAATAAATTCAACACCTTTAAATACCTTTAATTATTATTTTTTATTTTTTCGTTTTTTAAAATTATTTTTTAATATCTAGTTTATTTATAATCCATATAGATAATAACACATAATTATTAATAAATATAAATTATTATAATTGATTAAAGAAAATAAACCCAACTTCACTTTTTTTTTTTGGTATATATATA